>RJWH01002135.1:0-263373 GCA_004363575.1 Solenodon paradoxus
CCCTCCCTCCCTCCCTGCCATGTGCCAGGCACCATACTGGGACCTGAGGTTCATGCAGACATGCCTTAGGAGGTCATCCTTACTTAAGTGATGTCTTAGGGACCAGCAGGGACTTTGTGGAGGGGATCTTGGGCTGACAGCCCCCAAGCAGTGGGCCAGCAGCGAGCAGGGAGTCATGTGTGTAGTGCCTTGTGCGGGTGGGCAGCTGTCGGGGAGTGGATAGGAGAGCTGGACGAGGCCCAGAACATGAGTGTTGGGCTGCAGCTAAGAACAGGTCCCAGAGGAATGGGGACCTAAAGGTTTTTAAAGGTGAGAGTTTTAGAAAGATTACCTGAGTGAGCCATGTGCTGGAGGGGCCAGGCTGAGCTTGCTTCAGAGCCCTGTACTCTGTTTCCTGCAGGGGCCTCCCTTCTCCCTGGAGACTGTAGGCCTGGACACTGCCAGCAAGTTCTACGGGAGTCCTCAGTGTGCCCCAGGCCTCAGGGCCAATCTTGCAAATATCCTCGGTGCCCAGGGCCTACCTCCATCCCAGCCGGACAGCCCCTTCCAGTGGGTGGGTTGGCTTCAGCAGTCACTGTCCTGCAATCTCTTTTTCTTGGTCTCACTTTCCCCTCACTTCTTCTTCCTCTGGACTTGACCCCTCCTCTCAGACTCCTTCCCCACTGGGACAGGCCCAGGGCAACCTGGAGACACGCCTTAGAAATGCCCCTGTTCTTTTGTTCCGTGTGCTTCAGGGGCGTCCCCTTTCTGAGGGGCATGCACACAGCTCAGGGGGCTCCTCCTTCAGTCGGTGTTGCCAGTGCAGAGGAAGAGGAGTTGCCCTGTGTGGCCCGTGTGGGAGGGACTCAGCCTCTGGTCAGGGAGCTGCAAGGTGAGGCCTGGTAATCTTATGCACAGGAGTCCTCTGGTGGGGCCCCTGGGCTGCTCTGCTGGGCGACCTGAGCTGCCCTGGAGGGAGGGGGAAAGGAGGTTGGTTCAGGACTGGGGGCTCCTGCGGCTGCAAACACCCCACTTCCTCTGGGAAGCTCAGAGGTAAGCCGGGTAGGCTCTGCCAGCGACTCCAGGGAGCGTCAGTCAGGAAGGTGGCTCTTCAGTTTGCTTCGCAGAGGAGTAAGGCTTGTGTGTGTGTGGTTAGTGTGCTGTGTGCATTGTCTGTGGTGTGCTTGTGTGTGTTCCTCGTGCATGAGTTGTCTATGGCGTGCTGTGCACAGCATGGGTGTGTGTGGTGCGTTGGTTGTGGGGATGGTGGACTCGTGCGCAGGTAGTGTGCATGTTTGTGGTATGGGAATGCACAGTCCTAGTCAGGCATGGGTAGTGGGAGACCCAGTAGATTTCTGCAGGGGCAGACTCGGCCCCTCTCTCCAGGCCTCTGGCTCGAAGAGACTCTGGGGTGCTTTGTGATGTGATTCTTTTCTGGTCTCCATAATCTCTTCTTTCTCCTCGTGTCCGCCCTCCCTCTCTGCCCATCTGCCCAGCTATTGAGCTTGACGCCTTCATCAGGCAACTAGTAATTGAACCAACCTGTGGAATTCCAGAGTCCTAATGAGTGGGTCCTCTGGGGGCCCCAGTGGAGAGAGGGGACCCGAATTCATCAGTGCTGCCAGCCTGACCCTTCCCTTGCACACATGGTCACGGTCATGGTGGCATGGCTGGCATGCAAGTTCATTGACTCATCAGCTTAGGAGGTTCTCAGTCAATGGTACAAATGCACAAGGCCCTCAGGTAGCAGCCGTTTTGAACATTAAAATAGGGCCCTGTCACTCAGAGGTGTTGAGACCTCCAAGCCGTGAGGAAGATTCTTGGCAGTTACTTCTGCTCCTCTGCCCTAGAGACCCTCAGCCTTCTCATCCCTGCTCCATGGCTGGCGCCTGCCGTGGGTGGGACAAGAGCTGAGATGCCAGCACCTCTTAAGGCAATTTCCAGACTCTTGTCTCCAGGCCCAATTGCAGGCATCCGTCCCCCTTCCCTGTAGAAACTGCTTCGAAGAGAGAGCCAATTGCAGTTAGCAGTATATCGTCCTCATCTGAATATGATTCTGCTTAAACATTATAAATATTCCCAATTCTCAACCTTCACCAGTGCTTCCCTTGGTGTTACATCCTTTTAAAAACCACGAGAGAAGTCAAACATTTAAGGCAAAAAGTGTAGAGTTGGCTGTGGGCAGCTGGTGCCATGGCTGCAGAATTGCAAGGAGTGAATGGCAAGGGCAAGTGGCCATCCAGGGCTGGGACAGGTCACTGGGCGCGCTCAGCTTGCACCCCAGCCTGTGGGAGGGGCCGGGAAGTGGGACCCGCCTTCCCCCTCTCCCTTCCCTCTTCGCACCAGGGTCCTCAGCTGGAAAGTGAGTCGCATCACGTTCTGTTGGGCAATTTGTATATGAAACGAATCCTTGGCATCTTGGCTTGCTTGAGCCTAACAGATTCATTCAGTCCTTCAGTAAATATTCTGGCACCCGTGCCTGTGCCCTGGGGTGGCTTTGATACAGTCTCTGACCTCTGACAGCTCATGGCTCGGTTGCGGAGACAGAGGGTGGCCACTAAGTGGCAAGAGTCTGGCGAGCTGGGCTTTGGGGTGTAGGAGTGGAGCCCCGGAGGCTCTCTGGAGGCGGCCACATTTGACCTGAGTTTTGAGGGGGAGAAGGAGGGAGACGGGGAGCTTGGGTGCTCCACACCTGGCATGGCCACCTCCTGCGTAACTGAGTTCCTGGTGCCTGACAGCCAGGAAGGGGACTTCAGGGAAGAGCCTGGGCTGCTGTGCCTGTGGCCTCTGACCTGGAGCATTTCCCGACAGCTCTGCTGTGCGTGCACCCTCTGCCCCGTCAGAGGTCTTTCCTGTAATCCCTGCAGTGCCACTAGATTGCCAGGCCCCTCTCCTAGGGGGCCTCGTTCAGAGGCCTTGCCACCTTTTAGTGAGCAGGCCCAAGGCAAGCCTACCTGCTGCTGCCAGCGCGCCGCCTGCGTGCTCCGGATCAGCCTGGCCTGCACACACAGTCTCCAGGGCACTTCTGTTCGGGGCGGAGTTGAGGGAGGGCCCCGCCTTGCCGTCTCACCTGACCCATCTCCTCTGCCAGCTTCTTCTCTGGGCACGCAGGCCTCATGGAACTCTCTCAAGGGTCTGGGACCGACCAGATACTGACCGAGGGCAGGAGGGCTGACCGTGCTCCCCACAGGGCTGGGAGGCATGAGGTCCCATCCTGCCCTGCTCCGTAGGCTCTCAGCCCAGGCTTGGGAACAGGCAGCTTATGCTGCTGAGAAGGAGCAGGTTCTTAGTCTAACTCATCCTCAGTCGCCATGTGGTGGGTCATACCTGGCAAGGGATATCACATTGCTAGGTTACAGCTGTTCCCTCTCTGAGGGGGTGTGGTGATACCCTCCTAGGTACATGGAGGGTGCCACGCAATTCCAGCCCCTCCAGGGATAAGTCCCCCTGCTGGCTCCCGGAAGTAGTCTAGGCTTCTAGGTCTGCCCACTGCCTTCTAGCTGACTCTGTCCCCTGACCTGCATGGCCCTGACTGTCCTGTGGCACTTTCTTCCCCAGGGCCTGCCAGCGCGGTCAACTTAGGCCCCTTGTCTTCTTGCTCTGTCCTCACTGAGACCCCCTTCCCAAAGGCAAGCTCTGAGCAGACCTGTGCTCAGGGGGTCAAAACCAACTCCTCTGCTGAGCAGGGAAGACCTCCACAGGCAACCTACCTTACGCCCCGCTGCAGCGAGAATTGTCTACCTCTGGTGGATCCATGGATGCCATGTGCCTGCCTTGGCTCTCGCCAGGCCACTGGCCTGCTTGTTCTCTTTCTTCGATTCCCTTTTTGTGTACATTCTGCACTAGCATTGCTGCTTCGTGAAGCCCCCCTGCCACTGCAGGCTGCCTGCCCACCTACCCATGTTCCTTCTGCTGACCCCACTCCATGGACACTGAACCATGTCCCAGCCCACTCCCTGGGCCTCTCTTCTGATCCGCATCATCTCTGTTTCCCCGCATGGGCCTGCCTGGGCACACAGGAGGGGCTGCGGGAGGTTTGAGGTGGGCTCTGGGGGAGTTTGCTTATCTGCTCAGGAGTTACCTGGCTCACAGTTACCTTTCTGGTGCCTGGAAAGGTGCCAATGGGAAAATGGAGCCCCACCAACCAGGTTTTTCTTAAGACTCTTGCTTGTGAATTGTGTTGTACTGTTTTCAATTTTCTCTAAGCATCTGCTACTGTGAAAATTTTCATTATCACTGGCAAAGATCCCCTCTCAGCCCTGCTGGCTGTAGGAGATTACTGATCTCTCTCTCCGTCTGCTCTGAAGCACCTGGGAGCAGAGATGGGTAATGTCCCTGGGCCAGCTAGGCGCTTTCTTCGGAAAGCTCAGGAGTGAGCCATCCTCCATGCTGAGCTCAACAGGGCCAGCCTGAACAGCCAGGGTGCCACAGGCCAAGGCCTGTTTCCTAAAGGCTTTATCCACTGCCTTAGGATGAAGGGCTAGTCAGTCCAGAAACACTGCCTTTGGGGGTCAGATAGCAGCCCCTCCTTTTCTGTTCCTGAGAGGCCCTCAAGGGGTGGCTGCTGGGAGCAGGGCAGCTGCCCCCTCTAGACTCATTCTCCAAAACTGGCACTGTCTCTGCAATTTTGGAGACAGTGTGTTGTCAAGATGGCTGTTAGGATGATGATGAGATGTTAGAAATCAAGGCCATGCAGAGCCTTGGGGTGAATGAGAAGAGCAGCTGCAGACTGGCTGGGTATCAGCCGCAGTCCTCCTGCACCTGCAGAGTTGCACCTGACACCTGCTCAGGGACATGCACAGGTGAGCAGATGATGGCCTTGGGCATGCCCAGGCCACTCGCGGTCAGCCCAGCCTTTGAGCTGGCTCTAGGTTTCCCTGTGTTTTTGAACTTGGTTGGGCTGCTGTCCTGTGTTCTTTGTTCACTCTCCTGGCAGTGAATGATCAGCTGGTCAGAGTACTTCCTGGGCTCTAACTCATGGATTCTCCTTAGTGATCCATGAGGTAGGAGCTGATGGGAGCTGTTTTTAAGGTGGTGCCTGGGGGAGGTGTGCACAGAGTCCCCTGGACCTGTAAGATACACACAGCCGCGAGTACAGACAGCAGTGCCAGGATTTTTCCCCTGGACTCTCCCATTTCTCTGCAAGGAAAGGACACTTCCTTTTTCTGTGTTAGGCCCCAGAAGGCTGTGACTGCAGCCTGCCACTTTTCCCTAAGTGTCACTGACTTCCTTTGTGCTAATGTTGGTTTCAGTTTAAATGAGGCTGAGAAGGAGGGTGTTAAGCCTTTAATAAGTTAATGGATGAATGAACGAATGAACATTTCCCAAGGGAAAGAGACGGTCATCTTAGAATAGAATCAAGACATATTTTGTGCCTGAGACTTTTCCCTTCAGGTTAGCTAGGCACTCTGACCTGGCTCTCCCTGTCCTCCTATTAAAAAATATTACACTGACATTCTGACAAGTGGGGTGACCAGCCCGATTCTGAGACCTTCGGAATGACAGAGCTGGGATTGGCGTGAGCTTCATTGCTGCCTCCCGGGAGGAGCTTCACTGGCTGGCTGGATGGAAAGTCCTTCGTAAGAGACAGGTCAGGACTTTGTGGGACACTTTCCTCCAGCATTCTGTTGACAGTCATCTATAGGTCTGGACCAGTCAGTGTGGACAACTGCCTGCTTGGACTTCTCCATGCCAGGACCTGACCAGGAAGTGGAGAGCAGTGCAGGCCCCGCTCGGGTAGCCAGCCTCCACCTCCCTCCACCACCTTGACTTTGGCCCAACCCCCTGCCTCCTGCCCTCACTCTGGTGCCCTGTGATGAGGACTGCAGGGGAGCAGTGTGCAGAGGTCGCCCCTCTCTGGTCATCTCCCCGAGCTTGACAGCAAGGCACAGGGCTTGAGATCAGCTATGCCGGGGAGCAACTGCGCTGGGTGGAGTGAGGAAAAGGGCTAAGCTGTGGAAGGGTGGCCTTTGAAGGAGATGGGCAGCCTAAGTGCCCGAAGTTGAAAGCATTGAGCTCAAGGCTCACATGCAGGGTGGGCCCGCTCTCCCAGTCATAGAATCAGGAATGATGTAGGGTGGACTGGGGCCTCCTCTGACTTGGTAAAGGCCAGGAACTGAAGGTGCAGCCTCGACATTGTCCCCTTGAGGGAATGGGAGAGGGAAGAGGCCCAGTCTGGAGTCCTGTTCCTTTGATCAGGTAACAAAGAGAGAGTGGGAGAGAGGGGGAGAGGGGGAGACGGGGGAGATGGGGGAGAGACCCAAAAGCTCACTAAACCTCAGTTTCCCACCTGAGGGCCTATGGGCCCTGAGAGGAGCATTAGAACCAGACTTGGGCCTGGGGTCTGGATGGCCTTCTGGAGACATGCAGGTGGAGGGAGGGGAGAGGTGGAACTGACCTTAGGTGGCTGGACACATGGGCAGGGCTGAGTAGGCTTCTGGTCTGGCCTGCCCGTGGACATCGGCCTTGGCTTCTGTTTCACTTAACTCTGGTTCATTTAACAATCCTCATGCTTGTTCTAGAGGTAGGGACCATTACTAGCCCATTTGCAGGTGAAGGAGTGAAGTGAAGTGACTTGCCTGAGGGGACGTAGCTCTGGTAGTGACTTGCCTGACTCCTGTGTCTCTGTGCTCTGTGCCTCCTGTCAGGAATGGGGTTCCAATACCCCCTTCCAGGAGGCTTTGGGGTTCAGTGATTAGAAAGATGGGCCCATGTGGTGCTTGTCTGTGATCTGGGGAAGGGCCCTCCTTTCTTCTGTTTGGGAAAACAGAGGGCAGCATCCTTCTCCCCATTCCAGGCACCACCACAGCCTTCCCCGCTTCTGCCCACTGTTCTAACCAAGCTGACAACACCTTCTTAGTTACTCTGCAGGTTCTCCATTGACCCCAGCTTGTCTTGGAAGTGGTCACATTGGGGTGCCCCCTGTCACACTTGTGTTCCTCCCTTAACCCATGTCCTGCAGGCAGCTGGGCTCCACCCAGAGCGCCTTCTGCTGGCTCTCCATCACCATCTTCTCCTGTGTCTGCTGCATGGATTCAGGCTCTCAATGCTCCTGCCTCTGGGCCCTCGGGAACCGTAGTTCTCAGATGTGATTGCTGTGTCTTCCCTGCCTCATCAGCTTAGGACAGCACCATTGCTTCCCCTCACAATTATCATTGTCCCTTTCCTACCTCTAAGCCCTCCTTTGTGGGCAGAACTAGGTGAAGTGTGTTTCCCTTGGTCCCCTGGCTCGTCTGTGCAAGGACTAGATTCTAGAGGACCTCAAAGCCCAAGATCTTTTTTCTTGTGCTGCCTGAGGTCAGCCCTGCTCTTGGAAAAAGTAGATTTTTCTATTGCCTCCTCCCTGGCACGAGTCCCCTCCCACGCATTTATGGATTCTCTAGGTTGGTTGTTTATCTCATTGCATTGACATTTCAAAATCATCCGTAGTACATGCACATCTCTGTTTTCACTTCTCTCTTTAGCCAGTTGTCTCTATAAGCGGTCCTGTGCCTGGAGATTCAAAAGGCTGTGAAACTCTCGGTCCCTTTTATTAAGACCGTAGGAATTCGGCATGAAGTCAGATAATACGTAGCTGATAGAAATGTGCTAGGATAAAGGACTCTGGGGCATGCATGGAAAGGGATGATTACTTTTGAATAGCAAGGGATGTTCAAGCAAAGTTCCATAAAGAAAGAGGCATTTGGGCTGGGCCTTGAGGGATGAGAAGGAGTTTGAAAGGCAAGTGGAGGGGGAAGGACATTTGAAGGAAAGGGAATCAGCTGGGACAAAGTGAGAGATGAGTGTGGGCTTGGAGTCGTGAACAGAGAGCCAGGGACACATCAGGGTTGGAAAAGAGACTGATGTGTGGGGCTGGTGGGTGATGGGGGATCCCACAAACTGGACTTTGACTCCCAGTCATTGGGGGGCACGGCAGCTATTTCAGGGATGTGCTTGGTGCTGTATATCAGCCTGTATAGGGGCGGGAGAAAGATGAGCAGGTGACAGGAATGGGGCAGACCTGCCCTGGGGCAGAGGCCGGTGGGGGAAGCCCAGGAGGTGCTGTCTGGACGCGGCTGTGGTGAGCGCTGCAGGGAGGCCCCATGTACTCGCCTGCTTTTGAGGTTCTTTGAGTCTCCCAGGACTTGTCACTGTCCTGATTTAACGTTCACAGTGTAGGCTTCTGTGTGAATCCCGGACTGGGAGCCTGACGTTCCATTGGCGGAGCAATAAAAGTCATTAATGAGGAGCTGGAGAGCTATAAATAAGCCAGCATGATCCCACCCAGTGTTCCCTGTGTTTCCAGTCTGCAGGAGCAGGGAATCAGTTTGGAATCATTAATTGGCATAAAGATGAGACCCCAGAGATCGGCATGGTGCCACCAGCACTTCTCCACCCTGCTGGTTGGCACCGTGGACTCTGCCTGCGCCAGCTGCCCACCAGCCCCGGGCCACAGCCCACCGTCCCTGGGCCCCTTTGGCCTGCTCCTGCTAGTTCTCTGGGCTGGACTAGGTTTGAGGCTAGACGTGTGTGGGAGCTCCAGCCGAGGGGTGCTCCAGGAGGCTGCCCAGGCACTGCTGCCCCGACCAGGCCTCGGGCCCAGCCGACTTTCCCCGCCTTTGCCCCCTTGGCATCTTCCAAGCTCTTGATGAAACCCTCCTTAGCAGGGTGGGTCAGCTTTAATAAGTGGTGGAGTGTGCTTTCACTTTAGGGAAGACATGGATATCTGGGGACCTTGGCAAGTGGGCAGACTCTGTGTCTTACTTGTGGAATATGGACACCACTAGTGTCCTGTGGAACTGCTAGGAGTATTGGTTTGTTGTTCTGCGCTGCTGGGCTGGGCCTGACCAGGTGCTGGGACGATGGCAGCGTACTGGTGCTTCTGCTCACTCTCATGGTGCAGAGCATGAGACTGACCAGCAGCAGCCTCACAGACTAGTCCACAGACAGACATCAGTGTGTGGCATGTGGGCCATGTCCACTGAGGGCCGTTCTGGGTCGTGAAAGGTTCTCTTGAGGGAATGATGGTTGCCTACAATAATACAGAGTGAGGACAGTTAGCCAGTGGAATGTAGGAGGGGCACAGCAGATGCGGAGACCCAGAAGTGGGCAAAAACTTGGGATTTCCGGGTGTCTCTACAAAGGCCGAACTTCTAGAACACGGGACTCTGGTGTGGGTTACGCAGGGCTCTGCAGACCCAGGGGCTGTGTGGCTTTTCTTTCAAGGATGATGGGAAGTGAATACGGATTGAAGCAGGCTCAGCACAGTCTGGTTGGTGTTTCATGAGGGCTGCTCCACCATGGTGTGTAGAACACGTGGTGTGGTGGCCGGGGGGAGGTTGGATGTCTGTGGGTCCAGTGGGGAGGTGATAATTGTGTAGACCAAAGTCATAGCAGTGGAGACGGAGGGAAGGTAACATGTTCAAGATTCATTTTGGAGATAAAACATCCAAGATTTGGTGATGGTTTGATGCAGAGAACCAGGGAGAGAGAAGGGTCAAGAGTACGTGGATGGATGGGGTTACCCCTTTACTGAGATTGGCAGAGCAGAAGGAAGAGGATTCCACCCCAGGAAGCTCAGGATTAACATGTCACTTTGCCAACAGAGTCACAAAGGGAGACCCCCTGACTGGGAGCGAGGAGCCCAGGAGAATATTATGAGTTGGAGCAATAACCAATAGGGCCAGTGTTTGATTTTTAAAGAGAAGGGATAAATATACAAGGAAAGTTAGTGATCTGTAGAAAGAGAACATGAATACTGGGTCTGGGAAAGGTAAGAGGTAGGTACTCTCGAGCAGGGACCAGCCTCAGGCAGGGAAAGCTTTCTTCAACTTCCAGGGCAACTTTCAGCACAAATAAAGATAGATAGGAAGGGCTTCTGGTGTCCCTTATCATGGTGGCCTCTACTTTCAACCATGAAGAATGAAGAAGGTCATTAGTTAGACTTGGGGGAGAAGCCCAGAAGGTTTGCCAAGGATGGCCAAGATGGGGTTGAGGTTGCTGACACAACTTTGCAAGGGTTGCCGTGTCTCTGGTGTGTGGCTGTCTCCGACTCTCACTGCTGATTCACAGGCAGGGGGCAGGCTGGGCAGGTGGGCCCACAAAGAGCTGACCTGGAGCTGAGATGTTACCAGCCATACTAAGGTGAGAGAGAGGAGCCAGTGGGCCTGGAAGCCTACAGTAGAGTGGCTTGAATGACAGAAGCATAGGGGTGACCTCCTCTTTGAGGTGCTTTTGGATAGTGAGAGGCAGCGAGGGGGCAATGTACCAGAGGGTCAGAAGTGTAGAACTTGCCTGTATACGGCACCGATACCCATTTCCCACCCCTTCTCCCCTTTTATAGTTTTGTTTACCTTTCGAATGTCTTAATAAAGCATGAAAAAATGTTTATTCGCCATAGATCAATAATTTACAATGAGTTATGACAATACTAAATTTGGTCAATTATTCATCAACTCTAAAGTATTTATAAATGCTACCTTAATTTAAAGCATTAGCCATTCGATTTCAAATATTAATAAAGTTGGTGCCAGTTTAAAGGAGAGGAAGGGCACAGATATTGAGGGACCCCAGGGGAGGGTGAGTGCTCATGGCTTGAAGATGACTTGCATAGCAAGGTGGCCCTGAATGCCATCCTGTGGGCAGACAGCAGTGCTGGAGTGCCCGAGGCTGACCTGCTGGAGTTGCTCGAAGAGAGATCAACCCTTCTGGAGGGGAGGGCTGAGCCCTGGGCTGCCCAGAGCCTGCCTTTCCCTTCTGCTGCTTACCAAGACCAGCAGAGCCTTGCTGGGCCTCTCTGAGGTGAGGTACCTAGCTCTGCTTCCACCCAGGTGGTGTGCCCTCTCTTGCCTGATCCTGTCATTCTTTACGGGGTTTAAAGAAGGTCCAGAGGTCAGGTGGCACAAGAGTTGGGGGAGCTTGTGGCTTCAGAATGGCAGGGGCTACAGGGTTAGACCTCTCCTTTGTTTGATCTTCCAAGAGGAGCATGTGTGGGTGAGTCTGGACATGGTGCATTCAGGGCACTCGTGGAGGGGAGGATGGGCTGACTGTGGCTAGCATCTTTACCAGGTGGTGGCACCAGGAACTATGATTCTCTCCCAGCTCAAGTTTCTGGGGATAGTGCTTCCTTTAGCCGTGACCTGACTTTTCCAGAAATTTCTATGGAGTGAAGAAGACTGGGCAGGAATCGGTAGTGGTGCCAGAGTCACCTGAGTGTTTGGGGGCACCTCTCCTGTCTCTAGCAACCTCTTGTAGGTACTGAGTGACTAGACGAGTAAAGGATTTTCCTTTAGTGGAGGGACACCTTGTTCCTGCTTGCCATTCCTTCCCTGGGACCTGGGCTCATGTGGAGCTGCCTGGAGTTCATCCAAGTTCATCCAGGGAGGGGCTGGGCAGGCAGCTGTGGAATCCTGGACTCTGCCCACTCTGGTCACTATCTAATCCTGGGACTGGCTGTAGAGGTGCCTCTTTGGCTATAAAGCGCTCCTTGTTTGCTTTCTGGCTGCGTGATCTTGGCCAAGAACCCAGCTCTCCTGTGCTTCCATGTGCTTCCATTATCTCAGGGTTGAGTGGACTGGGAGCCCATCATCCCTGCCATGGCCAGTGCTATGCCTGAAGGCCGTGTCTGGAGAAGCCTAGATCAGCAGTATGTGACATTCAGGGAGGCTGGTGGGAATGGGATTGTGGGGCTCTTTGCTCCCTGCGCCCTGCTCCTCGTGCCCCCCGTTCCTCCGGTCTGGGCCCAAGCCTAACCTCAAAGAAGCCTGTTTTTTCTCAATTTCTAGGAAGCTGTTGAGCGGCCCCAAGACCTTGGCAGCGACCCTTTGCTGTCTGGGGCCATCCAGCCAGGGTCAAGGGGCTTGAAGCTGCTTTGCTGCATTCATCTCTACTTCGTACTTCCTCGGCTGATGAGCTATTCTCAGGAGCCCTTATCAATCCATCAAGCCTGCATTGTTGTAATCAAGAGAGAGATCAGCTTTATGACCATATGATATTGGAGGCAAAGAATTCTAACAAAGGCTGTTATCTTCTAGTGAGCTGCACAGACACCCCTGAGATGGAGAGGCAAGTGCCGGCGATGTCTGCCATGACCCTGCTGCACCCCAGGCAGTGAGAGTGTCTCTCCGTGCTCAGAGACCTTGTGGGGAATGTGTACACTAGCACTGTGAAGTGGGCACTGCCATCTTTAGCTGATAGAAAAAAATAAAAGGAGACCAACTCGGCTCGTCCCTTCCCTGCAGGAACTCCGTCGGCTCCACGTGAGCCCAGGTCCCAGGGAAGGAGCGGCGAGCAGGTACTAGGTGTCCCCCCACTGCAGGACAAGTCTTGGCTCCTCTAGTCACTCAGTGCCTGCAGGAGGGCTCTGCAGATAAGCGAGGGCAGCCCCTGGCCTGAAGTCCCGCAGTGCACGTGGCAGGGCCTGCATTCCCACGCAGGTTGTCGGCCCCTGACCTGGGTTCAGTATCTTTCCCCACATCCAGGGCTGGGGTTGTGTAACATCCTGTCCTGGGAATGATCACACAACTTTGATTACACTAATGGCTGATTTGGCTTTGCTCTGATGTATTTTGATCTTATTATTTTTATGTTAGGAGCCTCTAAATAACCATCATTTCAACAGTGCCCCAATTAGCAGGCCATTCACAGTGGATTGGAAATTGACTTGCATCGGGCCTCTCCATTAGTAGCTGGGAGAGGCTTCCAGCTTTCCTCAGCTACCCATCCAGGCTGCAGCTTGAGGTGCTCACGTGAGGCTGCAGGTGGCTGTGTGAGGTGCGTCCAGCGGTGCCCTCCTGCAGGGGGTGCTGTCAGAATGGGTGAGAGGCTCTCTGTTGTAACTCCTATTTCTTGGGCTCCTGGACATGACTTGGAGGGGACGTTGAAGGGGAGATGGGGCTGCTCAAGAAGAGTGGCAGGGCACATCTGTCTAGCGTCTTGTGCACGGGCATGGTTGGCGCTGTGGTACAGGTTCTTCGTCTGTGCTCCCAGAGCTCTGCTGGCTAGAGGTCCCTTCTCCCTCTTTTATAGAAACCGGCTCAGAAAGGTGACATGGTTGCTGATGGCGGACCCTCTCCCCCATCGGGACTTTGGTCTGTGAGATTCTAACCCCTGGTGAGCCCAGGCACAGCCAAGAAGCTGGGGCTGGGTGATCAGTCAGTCAGTTGTCCGTTTCCTGAGCACGTTCTTGCTGTCCAGGCCCCGTGTTCTTGTCCCACCGTGGCCCTCACTCACTCATGCTGCTCTCCGCACCTCTGTCAGTCTATATCCTTCTCTTCCTTTCAAGCCCTGAAGCCAACCCCACGAAAGTTTAACCTTTCCTGCATGCCACTGAGCTTCTAGCCTTCCTCCTCCTCCGAGGCCGAATTATGGGATCTGTCTCCTTTGTAGTGCAGGGGGGTATATGTATGCAACATGCAAGAGGGCAGGACCCTCTGCAGTGAGCAGTGGGAGGGGTGCCTGGTTGGGGAAACTGAGGCTCAGAGCTCAGCGACTTCAGAACCAGTTGCATATGGAGTGGGGTCATGGTTTGCCATCAGAGGTCAGGTGATGATGTGAGAGCATGGGATGGGCGACAGGGACCTGGAGTGACTGATGGCTGCAGTGAGTCCTTTCATGGGTGTCCTGGGCTGGGACAGAGGGCTGGAGTTTCTGGACAACTTACACCCCAGTAATGGACAGTTTGTTTTGTAAGATTGCTTTTTAAAATGATAAATACAGTGTATTGCCATTGAAGGCTGTGTGTACAATTTTATTTTTTTTACACAATTCTAATCATGATCAGCATGTAACTTCCTGCCCTGTTTTTTCTTGGTTGGGTTTTCCCTCTTGGCCGACTCTCAGAAGCAGTTTTTAGGTTGGGTAGTATCTCAGTCCAGCCCCGTCCCTTATCAGTTGCAGGGCCTTCTATCCTGTTATCTGGGAAATGGGTGCAATGGTGTATACGTTACACACATGCCCTGGGAATAACATGAATATCTGTCTGTCTGTCTGTCTATATCTGTCTATCTTCCTTTGTATCTAGCACTTGACAGAGTATTTGGAACAAAGAAAATTCTCATAAAATAATCTTCATAACTTCATATTTATCCAGTATTGGAGAATTATTTTCCATGTCGAAGGGAATTATCTATCCCCAGTGTGAAATACTGGCAAGATCTAAAGAGAAAAGTGTATCTTTACTCTTCCAAAATGCAATCACTTTGAAAAGGCATTTGGTAATATTTCCTTCTGGCCTTTTGTTCATGCATGTTGTTTTATTTAATTGATATCATAAAAGACATACAGTTTTGCATTATTTTCACATAACTTTTATGACACACGCTTTCCCATGTTATTATAGTATCTTCATGAATAGTTTTAAAGACTGCATGTGCTTTCAACACGCAGAGCGCTTTCATAACCACTCATCTATTTGCATCTTTTAGATGGTTAGCAGTATTTCAGGGGTCTGAGTAAGTATCCTTTGAATGGTTTGGGGTCTAAAGCCATTCTCATAGTTTGGGTGCCCCAAGTGGAATTATTGACCAGAGCGCGTGAAACTGTCAAGGCTCTGGTCTTCTGGCCAATCTCTGCTGACTGCTGTATGCTGGGCATGGCGTGTATCTGGGGAAGGGTGGCGAGCAGAGTGGGCATGGCCTCATCCTCCTGGAGCTGGAGGTCAAGTAGGAGAGGCTTAGAATTAGACAGGCAGCATAGAGCCATGATAGGGGAGTGTGGCTGCAGGCGGAGCACATGACAGGGGTCCTCGGTCCATCTGGGCATGTAGACTCTAGTGCTGCAGAGTGAGGGTGAAAGTTCAGGAGACAACAGAAAACCCAGTGGGTTCTCGGGCTACACGGCTGGCAGTTGGCTGGAACCTGGTGCACAGAGCTGTGTGAGGCTGTGGGCATCGGGAGCCTGTAAGATAACTCTCAGGAGTTCGACTCTACTCCCAAGGCTCCTGTGAGTCACCAAAGGTCTTTAAATAGGAGCACGAGACAACTGGAGAGACCTAGGTCATGTGAAACCTGGATGGGAGGGAACCAGGGCATTTGGGTGGCTGCGTGATTGCCAGGGAGATTTCAGAGTGTGCGAAGAGCAGGAAGAGCCGGGGGCCATCTGGAGTTGTAGTCCTGCTCAGGAGCTGTAAGGTGAGCGTGGAGGGGTCTTTCTCACCCCGCCCCTTCCCAGGCCCCTACTGTCTTGCTTCTCAGGGCTGCTTTCCCTCTGCTTTCCCTCCTCTCAGCCTTGTCTGAGGCAAGTGCTTAAACCCAAGTGCTCTCCACCAAGAGAACCGCATCGTCCAAGCTGCTCAGAAGTCCACCGTCTGCAGCAGATGGCCTGCTGACATTCACAGGCTGTGTTTTGAAACTGCATCTGCTTTCCCACATTCCTGCCGTCACATAAAGCATTATTCATAAATGTTTGCTTCAAAACTGGTGCAGTGGGTTGCAGTGTTGGGAGGTGCCTCTTTCTATTAACGGGTCTGATGTCCCCAAAGGTGTAAGTGTGTGGCTCAAAGGGGCACCCCTTCTGGTTACTGATGACTTTGTCAGATGAGTCCTGAGGGAACAGCCTGAGAAAAGACTAAGGCCTCTCTGAGTTCCTCTCCAGTGTCTGTGGTGACCGTCCTCATGGCTAAACATTTCTTTTGTTATTATCAAGTGTTTTTTGAATAATCCTGGGCTTCTGGAACCAACCACTTCATCTGTGTTTAACCTAGTATTTTTATGACCTGAATCAAGTGGACTTGGCCAGAAGATGTGGGCTTTTCTTTTTTTTTCTGCCCACAACCTGGGATGAGTGCCTCTCTGACTTTCTGGTGTCATTAATTCCCTTCAGTTCCAATCAGTTCAGTTTAGCCAACAGTTATAGAGCACACAGCGTATTTTCAGCTCATAACAGCCTTGGGATGCATAGATCAACAAAATGAATTCTCCACTCTTAAAGGGTTTACAGCCCAGGTAGGAAACAGAATGGCTAATTTAGCAGTGCTGATGGGTATGTCAAGAAGGTGGATTACATCCATTTCTACTATCCCTCCTGGAGTAGCCTAGGGCAAATGATTTTGCCTCTTTGACCTCTAGTTCCTCATCTGTTGAATGGGCGCAAGAACCTCTAGCGAGCAGGATTACTAAGAGTGTCCATGAGACTATGCATGTGGGGTCACAAGTCCCTGGAGGAAGGCAGTGTTTCTTGGGGCTCCAGGCTTTAGCTGCTGGGCCAGGGCTCTGTGGATTGAAGGAAGTGCAGCATCTCTTCCAGGCTGATCCCGTCCCTACTCTCCTCTCTCTTTCTAGCCTGTGACCTCATGACCCAGGGAATTTTGGCCTTGGTCACCTCCACCGGCTGTGCGTCTGCCAACGCCCTGCAGTCCCTCACAGATGCCATGCACATCCCACACCTCTTCGTCCAGCGCAACCCAGGGGGCTCGCCGCGCACCGCCTGTCACCTGAACCCCAGCCCTGACGGTGAGGCCTACACGTTGGCATCCAGACCACCTGTGCGTCTCAATGACGTCATGCTCAAGCTGGTGACAGAGCTGCACTGGCAGAAGTTTGTCATGTTCTACGACAGCGAGTATGGTGAGTTGGGTGCAAGGGCGGGGCTGCATTAGGCTTTGGTGGGGGCACAGCAGGGCACCGGGAGACCCTTGAGCTGGGCCGTTGCCCCTGGTGGCCGAGCACGTTGGCATGGGTGGCGCGGGCGGTGGGTAGTGGTCTGAGCTGAGTGGGTCTCTGGGCAGCGCGCTCACTCTCACGCTTCGTGAGTGGGGGAAGCGCTGTGCAGACGGATCCATAGACAGGCACTGAAGTTGCCTAGCAACGACACCTTATCATGACAGTGAAGTTTGAATCATCTTAGAATTTGCAATAAAATATTAATAAACTCCTGGCAGGGATCTGAAGGGCGGCAGGCAGGCAGCAGTGGAGGCTGGCCAACACGCAGCCTCCTCTCCAGAGATGGCCCCTCACACGGGATGGCCGTCTAGCCTTCCTGGCTCCTGGCCTCCTTTCTTCCCTGATCTGCTCTCAGCTTTAGGCTCTCAAACAAAGGTTAGGAGAGGCACACTCTCTACGGTCAAGGGGCCAGATGGAGCTGTGTGGGCCTTGGTCACTGGGCATGACCTTAGTCTGTGGTTTCTTTGAAGACCTATATGAAAAAAAAAAAATCACAATTTGCTTGTTGGAAAACCATGCAAATAGGCTTTGATGAAATGGCATTACTTTTTCTTATGGTTGCTCTATAAAACAGGGCAGTCCTAGTTTGGAGACAAAATTGTTTCAACAGTATATATTTTTATTTTTAAGCTTTTTATTTTGAGATCATTGGGATTCATATGCACTTAGGAGACATAATACCGAGAGATCCTGTGTGCCCTTAACCCAGGTTCCCCAATGGCAATAGCTTGTAAAGCTGTAGTACAGTGTCCCCACTGGGATTTGACATTGACACAGTCCATAGGTGGCGTTCATACCCTAGCACTTTACATGCACTTGAGTGTGTGTATTCACTTCTATGTCATTTTGTCACATGTAGATTCCTATGACCACAGTCAGGATGTAGAGTAGCTCCCTCCTGAGGACTCTTGTGCCTCCCTTGTGTAGACACAGCCACTCACATTTTGAGTCCTTAAAGGGTCTAGGGGCCTGGTGAGTGCTCACTTCCTCATAGCTGAGGCCAGGATGGAATGGTAAGGGACCCTCGAAAGTCCTGTTTTGTCTCTTGGTGAAAAAATTCCTTTGCCAAGAATGTAACTAAGAAGAGAAACCAGCATATGTTTGCATTTGCCTAAATACTCTGCTTCTCTAAGACTGGAATATTGTCCTCCGCACTTGAGCAAATATGCTGTGTGGAGTCTTCCAGGAGGAATTGAAAGAGCAAACAGTCACTGTGCTGAAATAAAGATGAGGTGGAGATGGGGGCAAGGCGGCTTGAGGCTCCCTGGCACTTGAACTGGACTCTGTCCAGCAGCGGGCCTTTTTCTCCCACTCCCACTCGGTGTCTGATTCTGGGAAAGAGTCACAGGACATCTCTCAGGGCCCTGCCCTTCTCCTGAGAGCCCTTCATGCTGGTGGTCCTACCCTGACGCCCCTTCTGTTCTGAGGCTGACCTGTAGGGAGTCATGGACACTGCCAGGGCTGGAGGAGGCTGTAGTGCAGAATCTCCAGGCTCTTCCCATCTCATTTCTTTTAGAACTGTGGCTTCTCTTCTGTTCTGGTCACCAGAATCTCTTCCAGCCTGATTCCCTCCAAAGCCTGGGAGGTGGCTTTTCTGGGAACCTCAGTCATTGGAATCAGGTATCAGCTTACCCGCTCTGGGCTCCTATAATTCTTGCAGAGTGAATGACAAATACCTGGTGGCACTTACTTGAACTCTGTGTTTTCTTCTTATTACACCCCTAATCCCACTTGACTTAAGAATCATGTCTTCTGGGAAAGGTGCCCTGATTCCCACCTGTCTGCAGCCTCCTCCATTCCCTGTGGAGCTGGCTTCTTGGTTACATACTCTAACAGACACACGTCTCCTTCCCTCAGACTGCTCGTGGCTTGTCCTGACACGCTCATGAGGGTTAATCCCTGATGAGCACTATACGCCATGCTGTAAGCTCCAGGACAGTGGGCAGTGAGCTATTGACTGCTGTGTCCCTACCATTTGGCATGGTTCCTGGTATAGACAAGGCCCTAAGAAATTCTCATTGTGGGAATGAGAACGTAAGTTTTGCATATTTTTTGCAAAAGACTAAGGAGAAATTGGGAGAAAGATGAGGGCACTGGACAGCCTGACCTCTGAGGTAGTGGTGGTGGGTTGGGAAACAGGTGTTTTCTTCTGCAGATACACTGTCCATCCCTCTCCTCTCTTTTCCCACTCAGCTGTCCAGTCAGAGCAAAAACTTTGATCCTTTCTTCTGACATGGACACCTTTGCTATCTTTGCTGGAGCTGAAGTTAGTTTTCAGTCATACTGGTCTTTATCAGTAATTTTAAGAAGATTCAGAGTAACCAATAGCTTTCCTCTAGTGGACCACTGCAGGCAACTGATTGAGCCTTGAAGACTGTGCTGGAAAGGATTCTGAGCCTGTATGTGGGCTCAGTAATAGAAAGTGACCTGAGAGCTCCACGAGGCTTCCAGGATCTAAGGAGGGACCAGCAACAACCTGTCATGCTTCTCGATTCTGACCTAGAAGGTAGGGATGAATTTAGCATCTCACCAGCTATAAAATGCGAGTATCGCTGTCCAGGGTGCTGACCCACTTGACATTAGAATTTTTGGAGGCCGGAGTTCTCTTCAGTGGATTCTGTGCAAGACCTCCTGCCTTTTCCTGTTCTGGTCATTGACCCCCTGATTTGAGGCCAGCCTTATGCTCTAAGACATTCTCTGTAAAACTTTATCCCAACTTCTGCTTCTTTCCCTGATCGTGCCTCTTGTACAGTGTCAAACATCAGAATTGCTTTCCAACATGTCTGATGGTAGCTGAGCCAAGGCAGTAGAAACCTGCATGCTGTTTGTAGCCCTGAGAATCGCTGGCTTTGGCTTGTCTGAGGTCTGTTAGTGGATTCACAGGGCTGATTCGTCTACGACAAATAGTTCTTCCAGAACTCCTCAGGCCCCTCCTTCACACCACCACAGCACTAGCTGCAATGATGAGCCCAATTAAAAAGCAAATTGAGTGTAAAGACTATTTCCTTCCTTCCAAAGTCAAACAAAAGTGATTTGGGGATAAACTGACTTTTTTTCATGCTGATCATCATGTCTCTTTACATATATTATTTCATTAAAGCCATTCACTAATTCTCTGAGGTGGGATTATTGCTGCATTTCGCAGGTGAGGAACATGAGGCTCAGAGAGGTTATTTTTGATTTTTAAGTATATGCACTTAGCCAGGGCACCATCCCATCTCTGTAATCTTGGCCTGCCTTGTGTCAGCTCCCTTCTGTCCCTAGTCAGGCAGAGTGGATGCCAAGAGGGAGGGATGGGAGTAAATTTGGAATGAACTTGATGCACCTTAGGGTAGTGTGGTCAGTCACTTTAGTGAGCGTCTCTCATAAGGTTCTGCCATCACTGGGTGAGGCCTGATTCTTCTTTATTTGCCCCTCATCTTCCTGTAAACTTAGAAATATCATGCCCTGGGTGAAATCCAAGGACTGGGCATTTGAATCAGGAGTCAAGGGGCAGAGAACCCAAGCATTGGACTCTGAGACAGATCTTGGCAAAGGGGCAAGAGAGCTCTTTCTGTGTATATGGTTTACATGATGCAAGATGTGCCATTTGGTAAAATTCTGTTAAAATACTTGTATGCTTGTTGTGACAGCAAAAGGGAAAATAAAAGAGAAGCTGACATTTGGAAGAGAAAATCTGTAACATTAAAATACCAAAAGTTTGGATCGAACAGAACAGAGAACTTTGTGACTTGCCACTTCAAATTCTGGTACATACATTTGTGTGTTGGGGCTGGGGTGGGTGCTAGAAGCTTCAGCCACAGTTTCTCCCCTGTGAATGCATTTGGATGAGGGGTGTAGTTGTGATAGGATCTTAGAAATCATTGACTCATCCATTCAACAAATATTCACTGAGTCCCTAGCATGTGTAATTATTTTGCTAGGCACTCATTTTAGATGATGAAACAGATGGATAGTGTAACTTAGCTAAAGTTGCACAGGGCTGAGATATGAAGTCAGCACCCCAGGGCTTTTTTCCCTCCAGTGTGTCTCTGGGTAGTAGCACCCATCTTGGCCTCTGAGCTAGCCTGCAGACTTGGGATGGGCAGATAGCTGGGATTCTACAGAAACAAAAACTCAGTGTTCTGCTTGAGTGGCCATTGTCTATCTGTACTAGTTTTAAAATTATTTAAACAATTAAAAATTTATACATGATTGCAATGTATACATCCAGTAGGACAGCAATAATAAGATGAACTCCCATGAACCCATATCAGTTTAAAAAGCATAAAGGATTTTTTGTATGTCCCAGTCCTATCACATCCTTCCTTATTGAGGGGACATAAATGCTATCCTGATTGTGTGCTAACCAGTCTGTGCTTTTCTTTATCGTTTATCATCCATATATGAATACTAAAATACATACTGCCTAGTTTGACCTGTCGTGAACCTGAAATATGTGGAAGACACTCTGTTATATTTTACTGATTCATTTTTTTGACTCAACATTAGACTTTAGTCCAAAAACAATTAGTTTTTAGAGATTCGTTCATTCAGTGAGGGTGCATGGATTCAGTCATTTTTACTGCTGAAGTCTGATGTCATCTGATTTTTTTCGAAGGAGAGTTTTTATTATTTTTATGTACATTAAACTGGATAGTGCACCTCAGCCCAACTTGGTGGTGAGTTATTTATTAGCCTTTGCCCTTTCCAGCTGGGCAATGAGGGCCACTGATTTTGGATCCAGGACATTGCCTCAGATCTCATTATATCTGTCATTGTCATTGCTCCTGATGGCTTCCACCAGCTTATCCAGAGAGTCTTTATCCTCCAAGTTAACCTGGATGAAGGCAACCATGGTACAAGTCTTCCCGTGGATGAGACGCTCCGGCCTGACCTTCCCCTTGGTAATGCAGTAGGGAACCCCCATCTTCTGCCACAGGGCAGACAGGGAGATCACCAGCTGGAAGACAGCATAGCATTGATGTGCTGTACCTTTTATGTTATGGGCATTTGGGTTTCCCTCCAGGTTTTTGCTATTAAAAATAATGCTGATAAGAACATTCTTGTATTTGTCCTTTGGTGATGTGTGCAAGAGGTTTTTGAGGGTCTGTTTTGAGGAGCAGAATTGCTGGACTCTTGGATTATGCATGTTTCTCTTTATTGTCACTCCAAATTGTTTTCTCAAGCATTCTTTCTTGTTTACACCGCCATCTGCAATGTACGAGAGTTCTTGAAGCTCTTTAAGCCCTCCAATACCTGCTATTGTTTTTACTTTTAAGACTTTCATATGAAACGGTATCTAACTATAATGTTAATTTACATTTTCCTAATAAGAGGTGAGGGTAAACCTTTTAAAAATATCTTTATGAGCTATTTTTATACTCTTCTAAGAAATATCTGTTTATAATTTAAAAAACTTTTCCCATTAAAATGGAAACTTTCTTTTGTAAGGTAAGTATGGCAGATATCTTTTTTTTCAGCTAGTTGCTTGTTTTAATTCACAGAAGTTATTTATTGTATTGTTTTCAACTTTGTTCATCTTTTACATAGTTGTCTCTCTTTAATTTCTCATTTAAGAAGACCTTTTCAACCTATGTCACTGCACTGGAATAGCCTATTGGACTAGCTCTCCTAGTTCAGTGATCCCCAAAGTTTTGGTTATGTGTCCCAGTAGTAAACATTTGAGTGTACCCACATAGTTGTATTTTTCTTTAGTTAAAAATTATTTCACATTCCTTGATTTGAAAAAATGAAAAGAAAGGGTGATACATGTGTGTGCCTATCTACCTGTGTTTCCACCTGCTGATCTAATTTTCTTCCTGGCCCACAGTGGATCAGCTTACCCTCCATGGCCTCCAGCATGTGCTGGAGACTGGAGACTCTGGAGATGGTTGCTGTAGGTTCTGTGTTCATCCTCTTTCATTTATTCACGTTCCCCCCCACCCCCGCCAGTTCTACTGGCACCTGGAGGTATTTGGGTGCATAAGAGGACAAGGATCATGCTTTCCACTGAGCTTACAATCAGTAAGTGACACAATGTCAGATAATGTCAAATAGTGATAGCAGTCACAAAGAAAATAAAACAGGGTGATGCAATAGAAAGTGACAGAATGACTGTGGAAGTGAGGGAAGCCACATTTGACCAGGAGCTCAGTGAAGGCCTCTGAGAGCTACATGATGAAGATGTTCTCTTGCAAAGGTCTAATAGAGAGTGAGTGTTCTGAGTAGAGAGAACATCAAATAGAAGGTCCTGAGGCAGAAAAGAAGGCAAATGTGGACTGGACTGTAATGAGTTGGTCTTAGTGGAAACTAGAGAACGTAGAATCTCAGTCTATGGAGACCCTGCCAGAGATGAATTGTAGCCCTACTCCTTACTGCCTGGGTGAACTTGGGTATTAGTACCACAAACTACCCAGGGTTATACATAGATTTATATAAAGCATTAAAGGAATAAATATATAAAACATCAATGTCAGGAGAATTCCCAGCACACCACTGGCATTGATAAATGGCAGCCTTTTGTGTCTACTTGTTTATCACCGGTGTTCCCCCATGGCATGAAGCTCCATTCCTGCTGGCATGTCGAGGCCTCCACCCTGCTGACCTAGAACGCATGTCACTGTGTCCAACCTATGGGAAGAACTCAATGAAAATTTGGTAAATTATTATTTAAAAATGGGGAAAGGATATAGAAAATCCGAGTTTGGCTGAGTAGAAAAGAGAGGTTTTTTTAACGACTTTTTTTTTTCTAATCATGAAAGTAATGTCATATATATTCCGGTAATCTTTGATACTTTAAACAAAAATGGGATCTTAATCTGCGTATTGCTTAGTACCTGTTTTCCACTTCACATGTTGTTATGACAGGGAGCGGAACATGTGGGTTAAAAATGTGGGCTCTGGAGAGAGATGGCCTGGATATTCATCTCACCTTCTGCACTGGTCACCTGTGTCGTCTTCCCGAAGTTACTTGACCTTTTCTTGGCTCAGTTACTTTATCTTCAAGTTGCCGGAATAATAGGCCTACCTTGTAGTAATATTGTGACAAGCAAGTGCTTGTAAATTCATATAAAGTGCCCAAGAAACGTTTAGGACATAGCACCACTGACCTGATCTCTCCTCTTGTTAGAGAACTGGCTACTTCTCATGTTTATTATAAGTGTCACTATTTGGAATATTTTTTTAGCTCAACCCTTGCCTCACAAACAGGATTAAATTCCTTAAGAGAAATCATGAGACGCGGCATTGCCAAATCAAAGGACATATGGATTTTCAGGCCTTTCACACATATTGCGAAGCGATCCTCGAAAAACAAGTGTGAGCCCATTTCCTCAAATCTTTGTCTACACCAAATAATAACCTTTCAGGAAATCTTTGCTAATTTGTTGGGGGAGAGAGAGGCATCTCATTGTTTTAATTTGCCTGTCTTTAATTACCAGGGACTCTGAACTGTTTTTCATTTGCATTGCTTCTTGTGTGAATGGCCCGTTCCTGTTTAAAGAGGAAGTCCATTTTAATAATTAGAGCAGAACAGACAGTCTCAAAGTGAACACCTCACCGCCAGGAAAGGCCGGTGGGTCAGGCGGTCCCTGTCTCAGAATCGGGCAGCTCTTTACTTTGCGTGGAAGGTTAACTAGATGAGCACTAAGGTCCTTTCTAATGAAGAGAGAGAAAGAGAGAAAAAAGAAAAGAAGTTTTTCCCTATCCCAATGTCGAGAAGATTAGCTGAAACTTCTGTCCTGCATGATAGCAGGTGTTGTTGCCCCTGCTGTGTGTCCACAGCTTGGTCCTAGCTGCTGGACTCCTGATGCTAGACCATCTTTCCCTGAACCCATGGTGGCTCAGCCTCCCTCCTGACACTGCTGTGTGCTCTGCTGTGGCCTCAGGGCCATTCTTCTGTAGGGGGAGCTTCCTGGAGGAGGAAGCATGTAAGTAGGGGCTTAATTAAAGAAGGAATAGGAGTTAGGCAAGCAAAGGGTACTGGGGGAGGAGGGGAGGAAGCGTGTCCTAGGGGAACAAAGGGAAGTTCCTGCAGGGAAGTCTGGAGACAGCAGAGAGAGGAATGACCCTCTGACTGGAGTTGTGGGCCAGGCAGGACTCAGAGACCTCACTGATGAGCTCAGGTCTCCAGAAATCCCTGGAAGGTATACCTTGCTACTTAGGTGATGCCTTTGGGTTCTGTTCTTCGTGCCCATCCAGAGACCCGATGATAGACTTAGAACATGGCGGGGCCTTCATCTTCAGCAGTTTCTGATTCTTCTGCTACCCGTGTCCAGATGCCTGGGCTGCATGAAACAGAAGAAACTCGCACATGGAGGAGAACTTTGACCTGACTGGGGACAGACCTCAGACCCAGAGTCCAAACCAGAGGCAGGGCATGGACTTAGTTGATTCAGATGACTCAGGTGGCAGTGAGTAACAGCTCCTGTCTCTCCAGCCCTCACTCTGGCGTGGGTACTGTGCTAGCTCTTTAGTATGGCAGCTCTTGTCACCCTCACAGCCACACTTCAAGGTGGGTTTGTACGATCCCTGTTTCACAGAAGAGGAAACAGGTGCAGGAAGTGAGGGAACTTGCTCTGAGCTGGAGAGTGGGAGGCTGGCCAGCTCCCATCCCCCAGCCCCACGAATCATAGCTCTGCTCACAGTGTTTCTGTCCTCGTGGCAAAGCTGGGCGGAGGGGGGTGGGTGGGGCGGCAAAGGTGGCAGGTGGACGCTTCTCATAATGCACAGGATTTATTGTAGCATTTCTGGCAAAGCGGAAATTGCCAGCAACTTGAATGTCCATCCTCAGCAAATTGGTTAAATATATGATGATATACATGGTTAGTGCAAACCTGGCCCTTCATGTGCTGAGAGGCAATAGTAGCAGCTGGTGCTACTAGCAGATGAGAGCCACACGAGGATGCTGGCGTGGTGCTCTGCTCTGCGGACAAGCAAGTCTGTTTGGGTACTGGGGACACACACAGGTACCGTCAGGACACCCTGTGTTAGGGAGGAGAACACAACCGCTTGGGACAGAGATGGAAGATACGTTGTTTTCACTGCATATTTTTTGTACCTTTTGAGTTTTGTAGCAAGTGAAAAAATAAGTAAATAAATAACAAGGAAAGCATAGGTTGCCTCCCCTCCCTTGAATGTATTCCCCACCATGAGGTCCCTGAGCTTCTGTTTCTGCACTGTGAGAGCAGAGCTTCCAGCAGAGTGCCTGGCACGAGGCATGTGGTCTGTATGGTCACGACAGCCTGTGTGGGCACCGGGAGAGTCCTCTCAGCTTTCTGCTGCCACAGGTTGGGTGTGCACGCAGGGCCTCAGCAGTTGTGGCATGAGAGGTCTGTCCTCTTGAGTACAGTGGTCATGGACTTAGGAGCAGTCAGCCTGGGTTAATCCTGCGTCTGCCTCTAGCTGTGTGGCATTGGGCAAGATGCTCAACCTCTCTGTGCACCAGCCTTGTTTGTAAAACAGTGGTAAAATAGTCATTCCTGCTTGGTACGGTCGGTGTGTTGATTAAATGAGTTAAGACATGCCAAGGGCTTAGTCCCGGGCCTGCTCTGCTGTGCACACGGTAAGACTTTTGCTCAGGAACTGTGCCAGCAGTTCCCCGAGCTGCCCCTTCTCTCTTGGCCTTCCAGCTGGCACATCTCTGCTGTGACTAGTTCTGTGACCCACACGACATCTTGGTTGTGTTCTTGGTACATGGGGGAAGAACGCTTGAGGGGTAGCTCTTGCACCTGCAGAGGGCACCCAGGGACCAGGCTGCTTAGGCCTCCCTGAGTCTCACCGTGTGGTCCAGCTGGCTTTCTGCACACTCTCAGCTGGGCGGCCCCACTGGTTCTTGTGCAAAGACCTGTCAACTGTAGGGCCTCACTCCCCAGCCTTCCTGAAGTAGAAGTCTCCGGAAGAAAGAATTATGAACACAAATACTATTTTAAATAATGCTTGGCGCTGACAATGATTCCTTTCTGGCCCCTGGGCAAAGCAGGCCAGATGACTGAACTGCGATGGTGAGCGAGCTCATTAATAACGCACATCGTATCATTATGGTATTAGCTTAAATTGAAGTAATAAATACGTTTTCCAGATGAAATGAGTAAGTGAGTTTAATTGCTAGGAAACCTACCAAGAAGTTCGACAATAACTTTGCCGGGACGAGTGTTTTGGGTTTTGTTCTTCCGTCTAATTACAAAGCAACTGTTCTTCAGGGCATGTTAATTGTAGCGTTCACCAGAAGATTAAAGTTCATTAACTCTGAAGTTCCCTCACCCCTCTTTCAGATTCCAGAGCGCCTCTCAGGACGTGAGGAGATGCCTGATACAGGCATGGAGGGAGGACAGGCCAGGCTGCCCTGACCCCCACATGTGATCCATTGTGCATCTGGGCCTGTGGACGTCACGTAGCAATAAAGATCGTCCAGCACTTCTGTGCTTTCCTCTTCCCACGCCACACCATCGTGCGCCCTTCGAGGACCTCTCCCTCCTGCCAGTAGCTTCCCCAGATCTCTGTGGCCTCGGCACATAAGAGGGAACAGGTTTTATTGTCAAACACCAGGAGGTACCAATGAGATAGGGACCCAGCTACCTGAGAGGAGGACTATTGGCCCAGATGGCACCCTTCCTGTCCTCTCAGTGAAATGAAATGTTATGTCCTCTTCACAATCTCAGCTGAACCATCTCCTACCCTCCTGTCAATGAAAGCGTGACTCTTTCTTAATAGGATCCAGCAATGTCAGGAGAGTGCCTTCACTTTTTGGAATGATGTGTAATTGGTATTAACCATATATGTTTGAGGCGTTTTGACGAATGTATGCAGTAGCATACTCACCACCCCAATTGAAGTGCAGAGCATTGCCAGATGCAGAAATGCCCTTGATTGAAGAGAGATACTTACAGCACACTTGCCCCTGGCACTGGTCACTCAGCACTGGTTAGGTGGCCACTGGCCCCATGATCAATGTGGCATCCTTATAGCCACATCTCTGTTCCTGGAAGTTTCCTCAGGAATTGCGAGCATGAGTGTGTCTGGCTAGGAGAGGGGGCAGAGGGGGAGGTGTGGAAGGCAGGGGTGGGTGGCAGAGAGGGAAGCCCTTTGGCAGCCCTGACTACTGCTCAGGCGGGAGCCACCTCCAGCTGGGAAGACAGCCCTGACCGTCCGCTTGCTGGCCAGGGGTGACTCCTCATCCTTGCCAAGCTGTACCCGGCACCTCCTTGGGAGGCAGCCTTTGGGTGGTTATGAGAACACGCTTCAGTGTCAGAAGTACATTCAAATTTGTTTCATTTCTACTGCATCCTGGAGTACCGTGCAGCCCTCATGGCCTTGCTTTGCCTGACCTGTAAGCTGGGCATCACAGTGTGTACTTTCCTAGGCTGCTGGGGGCATGACTGAGCACTGCTGAGCACAGTCTGGTGAGAGCCTTATACTTTAAAAGGTTTCCTTTGTCTCTTACAAAGGGATATCTTGCTGCCAACAGTTCTGAAGAAGGCTTTTTGGAGATAAGGAAAGTGGATTTCTCTTGTCTGTTATCCAGAACTGACGTGGTTGGGCTGTGGCTGTGGCAGGGGCCTGTGTAGGGAGGTCCCTGGATCTTGCCTGACTTATGTCCAGACAGAGTTTCTGAAATAGCCTTGGGACCATCCTTTTCCTTGGGTGCCTCTGAAGGCCAAAAGACTCTGGGGGTGATGGTGGTGGGGTTCCTATGAATTAACCTGTGAGAACCTCAGATGAAACCTGAAGGTAAAGGCATTGTCTCTGCATTGGGGCTCCATCCCTTGTCCTCTGTCACCTCCTCCACTCCCCTCACTTGCTCCCCTCCAGCTCCTTGCTGCTTTGTGACACTCCAGGGCAGTCCAACCTCAGAACTTTTGCACTGATTGTCCCCACTGCCTGGGACACTCTTCCTGCAGGGATCTGTAGGGCTTTACTTCATTTCCACGTGCCTTCACCATCTCATTTGAAAATAGAACTACTTCTTGGCATCCTTCTCCTCCTTTCCTGCCTTCCTTTGTTTGCATTGAATTTATTACCTTTACTTATTTGTGGATGTTTGTCTTCCCCCAACTAGAATGTGAGTGCACACAGGCAGGGATTTGTCTGTTTTGTTGAATGATGCTGCATACCTGGTGTTGAGAACATCCCTTGAAAGTATCTGCTCAATCATTCCAAAAGTGAGAGAATGAATCTACACTGGGTTAATTCATTGCCCATTCATTTATCTAGGAAGCACTTGCTGCTTTATTTGAGACTTCTAATTGTAACAATAATAGCACAATTTCTGTAAAGTCCAAAGGAGCATGGATGCCAAGCCCTGCCCTTGTCCACTCCCACCAGCATGTTCAGTCCGCTGTGTTTTTGTCTACACCATCCTCCTAGCAAGTGTGTGGGCAGTGCCTGCCTATCCAGGGGTCAGGGTTGGAGGAGAGTTTAGGCGGGCCTAGCCCTTGGGAAAGTTTGCTTCTCGGCTTCATGGAAGGGACGAAGACAAAGTAAAGGTTTCTATTACAGTGTGATGGCACTGTGGTCACTATGGTCGCTGTGGGTGACCGCTGAGTTCTGTGGGTGAGCCTGGTTCTGTTGGAGGGCCTGGGTTCCGATCCTGACCCCGCCTTCTTCTAGCGTATCTCCGGGCACTTTGAAAACTCTTTCTCAGCGTTAGTTTTTCTCATTTGATAGTGGGGTAGTGAGCACAGCTCCTTCAGAGGGTTCTTGGGTGGTGGAAATGAAATTAAGTGACGGATCACATTGTGATTGAACTCCCTGTGGTCCCAGACTATTCGCCATTTTCCGTACTCGTCTGCAGTACCAAGGACAGCGCCCCGTGGGTGTCCCGGAGTCTTACTGAATCAAGCGCTAAAGACACTGAGACCTTAAGCCTACAGCCCAGCTCTGCTTGGGGCCCTGATGGATTCTGAATTACAGTTGGGAGCAAGGAGGGTTTGGTCAGGGAGAAGAAAAAGGAGGGGTTGGTGAGGGAGAAGAAGGGAGTTCCAGATTGGGGAAGCCTGTGTATAAAACAACAAGGTGTGAATTATATGGCGTACTTGAGAGGGAGGAGGATTTTTTTTTTTTGTGTGTGTGGGGGGCGTGTCAGCAGCTCATCCCTGTTGTAGAGAAGGCTCCTGTGGGAAGGGGCTGCATCATGCACCCAGGTGGCTTGACCTGAGGCATCTGAGTGACGATGCCTTGTGTAGGGTATCTCCTCTTCTGATATGAGTCCGCACTCAGCCATGCAGACTTGCCCTCCTGTGGGAACATTCCTGTCTGATGGAGAGACTCAGAGACAGAAGCATGGCCTCCAGGGTTGCGTTGCCCTGAAATTTCTTGTGCGCTGTGTGAGCAGTTATCCATTGTAAGAAGCCTGCTGATTTTTTGGGCTGCAGCTGCCAACACCCGATGTCCCATTGAAGGCTCTGGGAGTGCTGATCAGAAGATGGGGGTCATGCTGCACCTGGCCATTTCCCCTTTGGGTAACTGTCTCCTCCCCAGGCCCCTTTGTGTCCACTTCCTTGCTGGATGTCACTTCAAGGCACTGGACGTGGTGCCTGTGAGCGCTTGTCTGCTGTCACCTCCCGTGCAGGATGGGACCCTCCCTCCACATGGGCCTGACACACTACACCATCTTTAGATTTTTTCTTTTAATTGTGTTGGGTTGTCTTGTCTGCCTGTTTGCTTGTGTGTTTGTTTATTTTCTGCATACCTCCAGAGAGGGTTTGTGGTGGCTTCAAGTGAGGCTTAGAGAGATGATGAGGTTACGAAAGCGCAGGCAGAAAATCAAGGCTGCAGTGACCGCACTCACTGCGGGGGGAGGCAGGGACGAATGTGATCACGTTTTCCTGGCAGCCGGAATGAGAACGGAGGAAGAACGGAGGGTTACAGGGCTCTGTGTCCTCAGGATGGAAGAGCAAGGTCCTTGGTGCTCACAGGGACCAGACTTCTCCAGTGCTAGGAGGAATTTCCCAGAGGAACCTTGTTTATGCAGGAGAGACCGAGGACAGAACAGGCAGACACTCCTGCTTCGTTTTAAAGCAAGAGAGTGGTCAGACAGTGTTGTCTGTGGAGTGTGGCCCTCGATGGCCTAGCATCCCAGGCTGGAACTTGCCATTTCTGGAGGAGAGAAGGGACAGGGCCATCCCAATGTGAGCTGCTTTTAGGCTGGCCTTGAGGAAAGTCACAGAATCTGTGGATTCCTATTCCAGTCTTCATTGCTGCCCACTGAGTGACGCCTCCTGCCAGAGGCACTTTTCATCATACTGACCTGTTGGGTTCCAGGTGCATTCAAGGCCCTGGGTAATTGGAGGTGAGGGAGACAGGTATGACTTCTGTCTCCTTGGTCCCAGTAGTAACTTGTGGGGATGAGGGGCCCGAAGGAGGCCATGCTCTGAGGGCCAGGGCTTGAGAAGGCGTTGGGGAGCCCTGCTGAGTAGGAGGGCTGGGCAGGGGGAAGGCAATGTGGGGTATTAGGAGGAGGGCTGTTGTGGGCCCGGGGTGAGAGGAAGCAGGGATGTGCCTCTGGGAGAAAGTTTGCCTGGCCGGTGTCTAAGAACTGGGTCAGGGCCTGGGACCCGCAGCACCTGGCCCAGCTGTCAGAGTCTCAGGCAGAGGGGAGCACGGAAGTGTAGAGCACTCTGCCTTTTTGTCTTTATTGAGTTTTTCTTTTTTATTATATAAGTAAAGCATGGAATGAATGTATTCCTGTTAAAAAACACAGACAATGTAGGCATTTAAGTGGAAGTATAAGTGCCCTCCGGGCCCCCTCCTGGCCCTCACCCACCCACCTCCTCTAAGAAGGAAGTGAAGACCTTTCCTGGGCATGGCGCCTGCAGGTGCAGACTTTCAGTCTCACAGGTGGCACTTTTCAGCAGTAGAGGCAGGATCACCCCTGACGTATTGTTTTGTGCATGTTTTTCCCTCGAGGTGCTTTGGCGCCCTCGCCCCAAGTGGCCCACTTGGTTCTATTGCCATCTCTTCACCTGCCGCCCAGCGGGCCCCAGGGAGGCTGTGGGCTTTATTGTCCATTTCCTCACTTAGGCGGTTTCTAGTTATTTTGTTCTTACAAGTAGCGCTGCCGTGCACACCCTTGCGTAAGCACCTTTGTGCACATGCTCAAGTATTCTGGGGGATGAGTTTCTGGAATGGCGAGTTGCTGAGTTGCACAGGATTCTGTTTTCCCATTAGGAAACTCAACAGAGTGGTGAGGTGCCAGGGACCAAAATGAGGCAGGTGGGGAGAGAACAGACCCTGTTCTAGTCCCTGAGTTTTTCGCCATGAGTTGGAGGAAGGCACTGGATGCTGTGTTGCTGACAAGAAGCGTCATTAGGCAGAAAGTCAGGGACAAATTCAGATGGAGAAGCAGATGAAATGGAGCAGGGCCTCTTATTGAACAGCAGCTCTTGTGGGAAGCAATTTGACAGTGGAGTCAGCTGCAGCCGCGAGTGGGCAGTGGGTGGGGAGAGGCCCCCATGATGTGTTCTGCTTAGAAGGGACCCTGCTCTCTGTGGGACTAGCTGACATGATCTGGGAGGCCTGGGGAGGGGCAGCTGGTAGCCTGGAGCTGAGGGAAGAGCTGCTGTAAGGCAGAGGGTTTAGTCTGCTCTGAGGGGCTCCAAGGCCAGGGCTTGGACTAAGGGGGAGTTGGTAGAGGTTTCAGGTACAACACATGAAGGGATTTCCCACCTCTCAGCAGATCTGAGCTAGGGGGCTACTGCCATCTCCCAGGGAACTCCCAGAGGCACTGTAGCAGAAAGGATCCTGTGCCTAGTCTGCTTCAGGTAGGCGTTGGTGTCTCTGGGTGACACGCCATCGTTAACCAAAGGTCCTCCCCAGACCTGGAAGCTTACTGAAGGCCCTTGGTTGAGCTTTGCTTATGAGGCATAACCAGTGAAGTTCTTCTCCAAAAGGATCAGACGTGTGCTGAACAGTTGACCTGTGCCAGCACCTTCTCAGTCCTTTTCTCGGGCTTCACCGCCCCTCAGGAGGTTGACGCTCCAGCTGTGCCAGGAAACAGGCTGGGGGAGGTTTCAGCGCTTCACGGAGATTTCAGTTTCAAACCGTGACTGCCTCCCCCTGCTGTGAGTGACAGATGAACACAATCCCCTCCAGTGTGAGGAAGACCATGAGATGAGGCGGCGGAGCATGTGGGATCTGGAGGACCCCTGAGTCAGCAGAAGCTCTGTATACCAGTACCCGGGGGGCAGGGAGGCATTTTCTGAGTGCGCTGTCCTGCCTCCCTCATGCCCTCCCAGCTTCTCCTCCTCCAAGTCCTGCGTCTCCCATTCTGGCCCCTCGTGGGCACCCTTCACGAAGGGACGCGCAGTGCTGTCTAGGACTGGAACTCAGAAGCCTGCTCTGGGGGCTGCTGCTCAGTGTGGCCTGTAAGGCTTTTGTTGGTGAGGCTCACAGCTCTTTGTCATTACTGCACTAGAGTCTACCTGCACCCTGGAAAACTTCCCCTCTGTTTTTGTTACTTTTTCTTTTTTTGTTGTGCTGCAGTCTAAACCATGTAAAATGAACCTGTTTAGCCACTTTAAAGTACGTTGCTTGGTGGTGTTCACGACATCCCTGTTAGTGGGCAGCGGTCATCACTGTCCCCCCCTCAGAACTTTTTCATCTTGCAAAACTGAAACTCTGGCTCCATTGAACACTAACTCCTCCCTTCACTCACTCCACAGCTCCTGGCAGCCACCCTCTACTCTCTGTCCCAAAGCCCTCGACTTCTCGGACCTCAGATACGTGGGATCGTTTGCTCTTTGTTCTTTGTGACTGGCTTATTTTATAGCACAGTGTCTTCAAGTTTATCCCCCCTGCAGCATGTTATAATTTCCTTTATGTTTTTTTAGGTTGAATAATATTCTTTTGTGTGTATATGCCATATTTTGTCAATCCTTTCACCTGTCAATAGACAGCTGTGTTGCTCCCAACTTTTGTCTGTTTTGATTTTTGAGAGTATTAGATAAAAGTATAGTCCTGTGAGAACCTCTGCTTGTGAGTGTTTGTGTGTATGTGTGTATAAATGGTATGAATATGTCTGTGTAAGTGGCATAGATTTGTAGGTATGTGTAATGATGTGGACTTTTGTGTGAATGTGTGTAAATAAGTAATGTGTAGGTGTTTGTAAGTGGTATGAATTTATGTATGTTTGAGTGTGTAAGTGGTGTGGATTTATATATTTGTGTAGTATGTATTTGCATGTTATACCTTGGAAGACTACCATTCATTCTTCACTCTTCCACCAAAGTTATCTTCTTTAAAATCATTTCTCTCCTTGCATTCTGCAAAAGCACCTCCACTCCTCAAGGATCCAATTCAAATCCCATGGTGCCTTCAAGGGCTATTGTTTTCCTTCTTCCCTCCCCAATCTCTTTTCTTATCACGTCTTCAAGATTCCTAAGTCCCAGCTACACAGGATGACCCGTTGGGTGTAGTCAGATCATTCAGAGGCAGGGCTTGAACATGGGGAACTGCTGACAGGTGTTGGTGGAGGTGAAACCTTGAAGTGGAAGCAAACTCAGACTAACAAAATAAGAAGGCACTGAGACCCCAGGGCTGAAGGTCAGATGGTAGAGATGAGCTTGTAGCCAGGGCTGCCCACTGAAACCCACTGGGACCTCCCAGAGGGGCCCTCCCCCAGGGCCTGGGAGCATGAAGGAAGCACTGAGCTGATGCTTATTGTCTGCAATGGGTTAGCTGTAACAGGAATAAAAGACCAGAAGTTTGGAGGCTCACACTCACACACATCTCAGGTGCCTATGGTAATTAAAGTCAGAGGCGCAGATGAATGTAGTCCATGGTCAGCTATGAATCTTGCGAACAGTCACCAAGAAAGATCAATAAATTTGCCTCCTTCTAAGTCAGCACAAGGTTTCACTGAGGGCTTAGGGCGGCTCAAGGTGAAATTCTTCCTGCAGACTTCTGGTTAGCCAGGCCTGTGCAGGGAGGGGAAATCTCATGGAGTGTCAGGTGCACTCAGACCTGCAGAGTGGGGCTGGCATGTCCAGGGCACCTTGGCACCCAGGGACAGTGACTGGAGAAGCTGCCTTCCCAGGAGGTACACATTGAGCATCCCTTGAACCTGTGCTACTGTTACTGTGGTCAGAAACCCTGGCTGCAAAGCCAGGCCATGGGATGCTGGTCCAGCCTTTCCATGACACAGCAGAGGGCATAGGCACAAGCAAAATAAGACTTCTGGGGCCTCCGCATCTGTTGTAGGGACAGGAGCAGTGAAGAGTGGAGACCTCTGGTGCATGAGCTCATAAGAGCCACTGGGCTACCTCTTCCCAAATCCACACTCAGTGACAGCACTTTGGTAGTTAGAAACCAGTCACGTGGGAGTTTATGCCATGGGCATCAGCAAGTGCTATATATATGCCAGGACTTTTTTATTCTGGAGAGTCAGTTTGGCACCACATCACATGTCCCACTCTCTGGGTATTTATTACTTATTTTGGGTGGGGTCAAGATGGAGGCACAGGGAATAGTTAGGGGCATAGTTGATGCTGAAGAGAAGGAAATAGGATGGGACTGAATCATGGGAATCTTCTTGTTGGATAAACACTGGACCATGTGGGGCAGGGAGGATTTGGATACACGGAATCACGTGTGCTCCAGGAGAGGGATAACCAGAGTGCAGAAAAGTGTTAAGAGTCCTAGACTGGGCAGTGGTGGGAAATAAAGTTAGGTAAGTTTGCAGGTGAAAATTAAGGGCCTGGAAAGTCAGGAAGGGGGTACTCTAAATGCTTGTCCTGAATCCCAGCCCTCTGGCTCCCTTGGTTAGAGATTTCTGCTTCTCTTAGGTCTTCACGTTGGAACCTGTTGCTGGAGTTAGGTAGCAGGTTCAGTGTGTGTTATAGCTTCGCAGGGTGTTGGGTGTGGGCCAGCCAGTCTAGTGGGGACTGTTCTCTGGATTACAACTCCCCTTTCCCCTCTGGTCTGCTGTGTGAGAAGTGGGCTGATTTTTGCTGAAGGGAACAGGGGTTGAGTCGTCACTGGCCCAGGGATTGTCACAACTGAGCAGGCATTCCAGTCACATGGGCTTACCTGCCAGGGGTTCCCACAGTGGGGAATCAGCCTTGGGCTGGGGGTTCAAACCCATGAACCTCTTTTGCTTACTCTCTAGGTGCCTTTGCCTTCATTAAACCTCCCATTTGTGCCATGAAGAATTAATACCTAACTTGCCGCAGCCCCATTAGAGTGCCTGGCACAGTGGGTGCTTGGTCTCTGTGAGCTCCCTTCTCTTGCCTTCCCCACATGGAGACCATTGTCTGGGGATGGCTTGGCTCTCTGGTACCTGAAAGGTGTGGTGAGTCAGGCCCCAGCCACAAGCTTTCCCTTCACTTAGAGCACAAATCGAGCTCCTAAAAGGCATTTCACCTGAGAATCTGTATTTTCTGATCGTTGTGGAGTCAACAATGCTGTAGTCTACAAAAAGTTGAGTTTCTTCTTTGCATACCCTCCCTGGTACTCAGTCTCCTCTTATCCCCAAGGGCATCACCAACATTTTCTTGAGGTGTCTCCTGGACCCTAAGCCACAGCTTCCTGTGCCCTGAGTGTGTTGGGTTCACTCTTCCATTCGTTTTGACATTTGTGTAACTTTAAATGTGTATGTGTCACTCATCAGTGCTCAGTGAGTACCATTGTGTTCTCCTAGGACCTGTCCAAAGTGGGCGGGCTAGGGCATGGCAGGACAAAGTCCTGGAAACCCAAGTCTCCACCTAGTCCTACCATCACACCAGTGGGCCTTATGTGGGTCTTTTCCTCTGAGACTCATCTCCACTATTCAGGACTGGGGGTTGGGGTGGGTGGGAGGAGTGGTCCCTTGTGGCTCTGCCATCTCTACTTGTGTGTCTTACAAAGCAGCTGCTAAGTAGAAGCTCCTTAGAAGATAAGTGGTGGGTACTTTTTCTTGAATTATTTCCCCCTGGTAACTGCTGTTTAGAAATGGACAGATAATGGCCAATTCCAGGTGCAAATCAACTCCAGGCTTAGCTCAGCCTGAGCAGGCATGATGTATCCTGCACTATAAATACCTCCCCTGGAACTAGGGCAGCCGTGCGAGTGGCCCCAGTGCTTCTTAGCACCTGTGCAGCTGCCAGGAACATCACCTGTTCTGCCTGGGGCTTCCCAGCCCTCTCTGCTCCCGGGGATCTCGCATTTCCTGCCCTACTTCAGTGATGAGTCTCTTGGATATATTTGTTAATTCTCACAAAACCTTGGGAGGATAGTCTAATTAGTAGCAATAGATGGCTTTGGTACACTTGGGCTCTGGTGCAGACTGAGTTCAGCCTTCCTGGCTAATGTGAACTTGGTCTCTCTGTCTCAGATTGTCAAAAGTCAGCTACGTTGTAGCATTCTAGTGAGGGCTAGAAGAGTTGGCACTGGAATAATACAAAACATCGGGCACAGAGAGTGCTGATCAGATGTTTGGTATTATTATCAACTCCCATTTTGCCAATGTTCATATCAAGTCTTAGGGAGGTTAGGTAACTTGCCTGAGGTCACAGATCCAGCAAGTGGCAGAGCTGTATGTTTCACCTCCAGGATCATACTTTTTCTACTGTAATTCACTGGGTCTGTGTCCTTTGAGAATTTGTTAATTGAAAGGTCAAATGCTAAGCTAAAAGTTAAAAGGGACCTGTGGATGTCATTTCTTGGTTTTTGTCTGCGATTCCCACCAAGCCTGTCATGGAAAACCTGTCTCAGGGTTGCTGACTTCTCCACCTCTAAGGCTAATCCACTGGAACAGATGGTTCTGCTGGGGATTAGTCTCTTCATTTTGCTTTCCTCTAAATGAGCAGATCAGATTTGCTGAACTTCTGTGACTGCACCACATTTCTGTATCTTGTGGATATAGGATACTTATAATGCTCTCAGGTGTCACCCAAGGAGGTGATATGGATGATTATTTATCACAGGGAGGGAAGCACTTAATGAACAATTACTATGTGCTAGTATCGACTTGATGTTTAAAATCTGATCTCACTGAATTGTCATAACAGCCTTGTAAGGTAGCTTCTCTTGGCACTGTTTTCTGCATGAGAAAACAGGTTCAGACAGGTTTTTTCATTAGACTCATGATATGCAGTTAGTGTTATAAAAACTGATGGCTATGCAACTTCAAGTTTCATAGCTTCTTAGAAAGGCAGAATGTTCCCAGATCATTTCCCTCAACTTCCACCTACAAAACTGGAAATAAAAGAGCAAATAAAATTTAAAATAAATAGGAGAAATGAACAAGATGAGAGTGAAAAAGTGAAATAGAAAATAGAAAAACAATAGAGAAAATAAACAAAGCAAAACTCAAGCTCCTTATGAAGATAAAATGGGTAAGCTTGTAGATAGACTTGTAAGGGAAAAAAAGAGAAAAGACACAAATTACCAATATCAGGAATGAGAGAAGTGACATCACTACAGACTATATAGACATCAAAAAGTAGTAAGAGAATATTCTGAAAAACTTTATGCCAACATGTTTGACAGATAAGCTGAAGTGGACAAATTCCTTAAAAGATACAAACTACTAAATCACATTCAAGAAAAAGAAAATGTGGATATATATATATATATATATATATATATATATAATTGAGTTTGTAGTTAAAATACATCTGGGAATAAAAACTCCATATCAAGATGATATCAGTGGTAAATTTTGCTGACAATTTAAGGAAGAAATAATATCAATTTTATATAAGCTCTTTCAGAAATACTTCCCAGCTCATTCTATAATACTGAAACTGACAAAAGCTTTACAGAAAATAAAACCAGTAGCCTTCATAAACACAGACACATTTACAACCCCAATAAAATATTACCAACAGTTGTGAATCATATGTGATCAAATGATGCTTAGCCCAATAATGCAAAGTTGGTTTAGCACTCAAAGTTCTGTTGATGTAATTCACCGTGACAATAAGCCTTAAAAAGGAAGACCATTTGATTATGTGGCAGAACATAGTACTGGACAAAACTCAACCTACAGTTATGTTAAAACTCTACATAGTAGTGATAGAAAAGGATGTTCTCAACTTTATAAAGGACATTTATGAGAAACCCACCACAGTCCCATACTTAATGGTGAGAATCTGAATGCTTTTCCCTTAAGATAAGGAATAAAACAAGGACATTCACATTCACAACTCTATTTAGCATTGTAGCTGAGATGTTAGCCAGTGCAATTAGGCAAGAAAAATAAATAAAACGTATGCAGACTGGAAAGGGGCAACCGAGACTTTATAGTTACTCATGACATCATCATCTTTGTGCAAAATTCAAGGAAATTGGCAAAAAGGTGACTAGAATTAACAAGTGAGGTTGGTAATATTGCAGTACACAATGAATATACAAAAATCCATCGTACGTACAGTTGACCCTTGACTAGTGCAGGGGGCTGGGAGCACTGATCCTTCTGCTATAGTCAAGTAAATTTTGACTCCTCCAAAACTTAATTATTAATAACCTGATGTTGACTTGAAGCCTTCCTGATAGCAGAAACAATTATTTAACATGTGGTTTGTATGTTATATGTATTATGTACTGTATTTTTTACAATAAAATAACTTAGAGAAAAGGAAATGTTATTAAGAAAAGCATAAGGAAGAAAACATTTATACCACCTGTTTACAAGAAAATCTGCATGTCAGTGAACTCATAAATTTCAAACCCATGTTGCTTAACTGTATATATTAGCAATGGACAATTTAAAAGAATACTATTTGCAATAACATAAAAATGTGAAATATTTAGGGATTAATCTGACAAAAATTAGTAAGGTCTGTATACTGAACATCAGAAAACATTGATGAGAGAAAGCAAAGATTAAATAAATGGAGACATATACTGCGCTTATAGATTGGAAGACTCATTACTAATAAAATCTCAGTTCTTAAATTAATCTATTTATTTATACAATTCCAATAAAAATCCTTGAATGCCCTTTTTCGGCAGAAATTGATTTTAAAATTCATATGGAAATGCAATGTAAAGTAACTTGAATAACCAACAACTTTGAAAAGGAAGAATAAACTTGGATGACTAACTTTATCACTTTAAAACATTAAAAAACTACAGTAATCAAGCCAGTATATTTTGGTGTAAACACAGATAAATGGACCACTGGCACAGAATAGAGAACCCAAAAACAGACCTCTACATATATGAATGATTGATTTTCAACTGAGGTGCTAAGGCTGTTCAGCAGAGAAAGAATAATTTTAATCTTTTCAACAAGTAGTTCTGGAACTAGTAAATATCGTTGTGCAAAGACAGACTTTAATCTTTAATTCATACCTCGCAATATATACCTATTAAAAAGTAAATAAAGGATTATAGAAAACCTAAAGCTATAAAACTTCTGTGAGAAAACATGGTAGAAAATTGTTGTGACCTTAGGTTAGGCAAAGATTTCTTAGATGTGATACCAAAAGCACAGTCCATAAAAAACAAATTAATGAACTGGATTTCATTAAAACTAAAATTAGGAACTCTTTAAGAAATAAGCCTTTGAAAGACACTGTTAACAGAATGAAAAACAAGCCACAGACTGAGAGAAAATATTTATAAATCACATACCTGATGGAGTCACATATACAATATGAGTAACTCCTACAACTCAATAATAAAAATAATGGAAAATTGACATAATATTTGAATAGACACTTCAGTAAAGAAGACATATGAATGGCAAATAGGCATGTAGAAAGGAACTTATTAGTAGTTATGGGAAATACAAGTTAAAACCACAATAAAATGCTACTACCTAACTATCAGAACATCTAAAATTAGAAAAAGACTGACACTACCAGGCATGAGAGAGGTTATAGAGCAACTGGAATTACTATACGCTGCCGATGGGCATGTAAAATGACACAGTCACTTTGGAGAACAGTTTGACAGTTTCTGAAACGTAAACATGCACCCACCATATCAGACGTTCTATTTACCCAAGAGAAGTAAAAGCATCAATCCACACAAAGACTTACTTAGCAACTTAGTTTATAATAGCCCCAAACTAAAGACAATCGAAAAGTCTATCAGCAAGTGAATGGTAAAACAAATCGTGGTGCATCATATAATGGAATACTACTCAGCAATGAAATGGAATCAGTTATTGGTATGAGCAACAGCATGGATGAATTTCAAAATAATCAGCTGAGTGAAAGAAGATAGACAAGAGTATGTATACTCTAGTAAACAGCATACTATATAATCACATTTATATAAAACTCTAGAATATGCAAGCTAATTGGTTGTGAGAAACACATCAGTAACTGTTGCCTGGGAATGAAGGTGGGTGGGAGGAATGATCAAGGGGCACTCGGAAACTTTTGGGGTTCATGATCATGTCCACTGTCCTGATAGTGGTGATATATATGATGACAATGTATTATATTTACAATTTATTGCGTATCAATTATACCTCAGTAAAGCTGTTAAACCAATTCCATTGCTTTTCCCAGATACCATACTGCCGGCCACAGGGGTTCTGTTTCTGTGCCAACAAAACCATTGTGCCTGAATTCCTTCAAACAATTGCACATCCCTTATGTTTTCCAAAGACGTGTTAGCTAGATAATCCATCTGTGTAACGTCCACCATGTAAGCGAGTCATGCTGGCTTGCTGAAATTCTGTCACACATGGGAGAGAAAGGGTGGAGCAGTCAGGATTGTATCAGGGGTCCTCAATGCAACGAATGATTTCAGCTAATAGTCCTTGAAATGCATTACAAAAGAAGCTAAGTGAATCGTGATCTTCCAGAAGCTGACATCATGGTTTTTAATCTCAATGTTATAAATTTCTTTCTTTATCAACTGCATTAGGCTTGATTAGTCAGTCTCTGGGCCGCTCGGAAGCCATCAGGTGGGGACAGATTAGTGTGTCGGTTATGGAACAGTGGTGGGGAGAAGCTGATCAGATGTACTCAGACAGCAGGGTAATTAGCATGCCCGAGACACCCGGCTGCCGCTCTGGGGAGGCCTTGGCCAGTCTCACTGTGAAGCAGTTTGTTTCTTTCCACAAAGAAATTCATTAGTGGAGATCAATGGTGTGCAGTGTGGAGCCCCACCCCACCCCCGCTGCTGCTTTGCATCTCCATGGCCTGGCGGGTGGGGCAGAGGTGCACAGGCTAGCTTGCTGGCAGCTCTCCAGGGCCAGTGGACAGCTTCTTCAGGGCACAGACCCTGGAATTCTGCATGCCCCCCACCATCTCATCCCAACCTCCCACTGGGGAGGGATGAGCAGTCAGCCCAAGCTCTAGCTCTCTGCTTCTGTGCAGGTTTAAGTGGCATAGAGGCCAGGGTCTAATTCTCCTGGGAGGGAGTCTGAGGCTGTCAGAGAAGCGCTTAAAGAAGTCCACTTCTGTTTTGTCGTGTGTCGCGCTAGTTTGCCGACCATGGGAGCAAGACCACAGCAGCTTCTAAGTACTGAAGCATCAAGTTATAACTCCATTTACTTATCTGATAGGTGTTAATAATGTGCCTTCTGTGTGCCAAGCTCCATTCTAGGTACTAGGGAATGACAGTCAAGTTTCCTGCCTTTATGGAGTTTATAATCTACCATAGGAGCCAGAATACAAAGGAAACAAGAAGGCAAACCCATAGGTAATTTGTGGTATTGTCAGTACTTAATGCACAGAATATAGGACTACGTTTCATTCAGATGTGCTCTTCCTGGATCCTAGGCTCCATAACTCCTCGAAATTATATGTGTGTGTATGTGTGTATATGTGGGGACGCACATGCATGTTTTTACTTTTCTCTGGGAAATTTTATAGTTTTCACCAGAAACTAAAATTCCAAGCCGGGGGGTACCTATGGCTCTCACTCACCGCCCCCCTCATGCCCATGAGTTATGCTTCCTCATCCTTCACTGACCCACTCAGGTTCTGTCTCTTGAGGTCAACACACTCCAGAGAGGTTTTTGTTCCCAGCTCCTAGCTGTCGCCACCTCCTTCTTACCTGGCTTTCTGAAGAAGTGCCAATTACTAGACTTCTGGTTAGACAGCACCTGACAGCTTTGTCATTTGGGGAACTGACTTTGGAGATCTGGTTTTTGTCGAGTGACCTGATTTCTGAAGTGAATGTTAGCACAGAGGTTTACAGGAAGCTAGAGACCTACTTCGTTGAAAAGTCACACCTCACTCACGGTGTCCTTCACCATGATGGACTTGTGCTCTTCTTCCCCGACACCCCACTCCCCACTGTGTCTTTCTGTCTGTCTGTCTGTCTCTGCCTGAAGCCATCAGAGGAGCAGAAGTAAGTCGACCGTATTTGGACTGCTCCCTGCAAGTGCTGCTCCCTCCCTAGCCTCAGTACCTTTGCAAAGGCCAGTCTTCCTGCCTGGGAATGCTGCTGTTTATATCATGTGTGCTGATGAAGCTCAGAGAAAATCTTCTCTGTTCTTTTAGGTGACATTAGACACACTCTCCTCCTCTGCTATTTCTGTTCTCCTTCCTCTTTTTTTTCTGTTTTGTTTGGGTGACTCTTGCTCTTAACACTGTGCTATACGATTCTTTTGGTTTCAATCCACTATCTTTCTACCCCCCTGACCAGGATGTGACATTTGAGTACAGGAACCATGATTTTTCTATTTCTGTGTCCTCAGTGTCAGGCTCGGAACTTGGAACAGCAATTATCTGCAGTAAAGGTGGTTCACACACGCCAGTGGTCTCCATCCATAAATACCTACTGTGCTCCAGGCATGCTCTAGGCACCAGCATATGGCAATGAGCCTGACCTCAGGGAACCTCTGTTCTGGTGGGGAGAGGTAGATGTGTCAGATGATGCCATGGAGATCCAACACAGAAGACTGAGCAGGGACAGGTAGCAACGTAAGAGGAGAACAGAAGCCAAGAGAAGAAGGCATTTCAGGAGTGGGAGATGGACCTCATGCAGTAGTGCTGGTGGGTGGAGGGAGGTGATAGTGTTGACAATTGGATCACAGCAGAAGGGGATCTGGGGTCTTTGAAAGAAGCTGTTACAGCAGGTGGTGGAGGCAAAGCTGAAGGGAGTGGTTCAAGAGTGAATGGGAAGAGAGGAAGTGGGACCAGCAGGTGTAGACAACGCTTTAGAGAAATCTTATAAAAGGAGCCAAGTCTTGGAGGGGTGGTGGTGTCAAGGGAGGGGTGTTTTTATAAAGATGGGAGAGAGGACAGTGTGTTTGTACCCTGATGGAATGACCCTGCAGAGAGCATGCTGCAGGCAAGCGAGAAGGGATGACTGGTGGATTGATGTCCTTGAGTCAGTGAGAGGGTTTGGGATCTGGTGCTCAAGAGGCATTTGTCATAAGTGAGAGGAGCCTCGTCTGGCTTCTCCCAGCACCATTAACCAGCTGGCCGCGGATGAGCTTAGCACCAGGGAGGTGCAGGGCTGTCCTTTCCTGCTGTTTCTAGTGTCATGGTTGTGACCACCAGGGCTTCTAGCACAAGCAGGTACAGTGAGGAGTGGTGCTGGCCTCTCGGATGTGGCAGCAGAGCCCTGGTAAGAGGATAATCAGAACAGGTCAGAGTGGTCAGGTGGAGGTGGGGGCAGGTTGGACTGTGGTCTCCTTGACAAGGAGTGGTGTAGATGCTGTCCCATGGTATCGAGTTGAGGGAGTAGTTGGGGTGAGGTTCACAGGTGTCCAGCTGGCAGGCACTCTAGCAGAGATCCATTCTGAGGCTGAGGCTAATGTTACATTCAGGCCACCAGTTCCCGTGGAAGGTTGAAACAATCAGGGGCAAGTCAGAGCCAAGTTCAGGAGCTGTGTGTGTAGCCATGTGTGGGCCTGAGAGGGAACAAAGCAGAGGAGGTGAGGGTGGAGGTCCCATCACAGGAGGTGGTGGCAGTGTGGGGACCAGATTCAAGTGCATTTAGCAGCACTGTCACACAATGTCTGTGCCAGGTCCTCTGGGGCAGGAACTCACAGCCATTAGTCTTTTATGTCAGGCTCTTGGGCAGATTACCCATGATTCTTTCAACAAGTATTTCTCATTTCTAGTCTGTTCTTTATTGGGACAAAGCTTATTGTTCCCACTTCCAGATGAGGGACCAAGGCTCAGAGGAGAGAGAGAATATTCCTAAGGGTCTGCTGCTATTTAGTGACAAAGCACTCAGGTGTTTGCAGAGTATGACACACCTTGCTTGGAAGATGTAGTGCTGATCCCTGCAGGATCCTGGGTCCTGCAGGGGCGTATGTGTGCGTGCATGTATACACACACTGTATGCATTTGGGGATGCTTGGTGGCTTCAGCCAGGACAGAGGAGGGGTGCAAAGTCCAGGAGCTGCCAGGGCTTGAAGCCATGCTCCTATTTTGCATCCGCTCTGTGTCATACAAGTCCAAGCTGGGCTGGGATGTATGAATGCAGGTGTGTGGGTCACAGTGACAGCAGCAGCCCCGCCTACCTTGAGGGCCTCTCAGGAGGTTCACCTGTCATGAGCCTCCTCTCAAGGCAAAGGTGAAGAGGCATCTCCTTGACCAAACTAGCAGCCATGAACCTACCTGAGGTGCCTTTGTTCTGACTTGGTTTTGTGCCCTCCTCCCATATCGGCTGTGTCTGTCCTGGGGTTATTGCAGCCCGTGACCTCACCTGACAGCCTCATTGCCTTTGCTCTTGATGGTCAGAGCTTGCAGGCCAGTCAGGGTGCAGGGTTTGCGTGCCTCTCAGCTGCAGCCCTGTTCTCTCTGGTTGTTTCTCTCTGCTACCTTAGCTGCTGGGTCCCTGGTGGATCGCATGCTGGGCTGATTTCAGGAAACATTTACTCAACTTCATGGAAAGCTCCATGCCAGAAATCTTGTGTTCTTTATCTTATTTCAACCTCTTAGTAACATTATCACCTTATGTTATATATGGGGAAACTGAGGCACAAGAAGACTGTGCTACTTGTCCAATTTTCCCTGTCTCGTCAGAGGTAGCGCTGGTATAAGATCCAAGTCTGCCTGACCTGCAAGTCCGAAGAACTTCCAGAACCTTCACTGCTGATCATGAGGTCCTTGGCTGTTCTTTAGGTGTCCTGGACTGACATATCTAAAGTCAATCATGTGCTCATTTGTGGACAAAGTAAAGACTATCCCTGGCAGTTCCAGGCAGGGCAGTGGAATGACAGCTGTAGAAGGTGAAGGGCTGAGTCTGGCGAAATCCCCTGGGTTCTGAGGTCCAGGGGACAGGAGGTGAGACTAAGGCATTTATAGCAGTGTGAATAGAATGCGTCTAGGCCCAGAGTCATGGGGATGGGTGACTTGACAGGAGATGGCTCTGGGCACACCCCTCCTCTGGTCTAGAGTCCTCAGCATCCACCTCTAGTTCCATCTGTATCTAGAAGTTGTTTGTGTATGTGCATACATGTGTGTGTGCAGACCCACTCCTGTGTATGCGTGTATATATGTGCAGCACCAGAAAGGTGTTCATGCATCCCTCCATCGGTACCCATCACTCTCTTCTCTCTGTGTCTCCAGTGCTTGGCAGAGAAGGTGCTCAATCAACGTTAAAGTGATATCTAGCTCCCTCTCCACGTCAGAACATGCTCCAATGTTATATGGCTACCAGTGTCCCTGCTAAGAGCCTGCTTCTGCGAGGTCTTGGACAGGACCTAGGACCCCCACTGACTCTCCTTCCCACACAGGGTGTCCAAGACCTTACCCTGGCTTGGTTTTGGAGGTCTTTGAGTGTGTAGGATGACTGCAGGAAAGGTGGGCAGAGACGGGAGGAGGCCTGCCTTCCCGGACCCCTCTTTTTCTCTGCTCCTGGTCATCCCAGAGAAAGTTTTACCCAATCCTCCATCTCTCTCTCTCCCCAACTTGCACTTTTAGCTTCACTTGGCCTTTGCTCTCAACTTCCCCCAGTGAAAAATGCAAGACTCCCTTTAAATCCTCTCAAATCTGGTCTGAAATTTCTTTTTCTGCTTCAATGAAGGTAGGGACGTAGAGGCAAGTCCCTTGGGGAGTGAATGACTGAGAAAGGGGAAGAGGGTTACAGGAACAAGCAGGCCAGGACATGGAAGCACTTTGTCTCCATCTGTACTGACATCTGTATTGCTGCCTAACAGGCACCCGCATTCTCACACTTGCACACACATCTTTATATGACTTCATGATTCTCAAAGTTTCCATGGAACAGTGGGTGTGCCATTTTGGGGGGTAAAAGGAGACAGAGAGGCAAGGTGTAGACTTAAGTGACTGAAGAGGTATCTGAATTAATTGATGTATGTAGTGTATCTACTTGGATCTTGGTTTGAAAAAACTGTAAGAAAAGATTAATGAGGTGTGTCCTGGTGGCGTGGTGGTTAGGTCCGCTGCTTCTGGCTAAGTGTAGTTCACATACATGTCAAGGATGCTGGTTTGAGTCCTGAGGCGGAAGGAAGGGGTGGGTGGGGGGAGCAACCAAAATGAACAACTAAATAGTAAAAATAAATTAAAATGTTTCTTCCTCCTCTCTCTTTCTGCCTGCCTGCTTACTTGCCTTCATTACTTTCTGCACCTTTCCTTTAACAAAAAGGATTTATGAGACACTTGGGAAGTTTGAATACTAACTAAATCTTGGAAAATATTAAGGCTCTTTAAAAAAGTTTAGTCATAATATTTTGTTTATGTATTTTTAAAAAATTCTTTGTTAAAGATACAATTGAAATGTTTACCTGTGTAAGATATGATAACGGAGACCTTTTTCAAAATGGTTTGTGGGTGGGCGATAGCAGGGGATGGGCATTGAATGAGGAACAGAGATATGGGGATTCTTGAGGTTTGCTTACATGTTGTAAGTTTTCCATAATGAAAAGTAAATAAAGCCACGACACAATTTTCTCTGGTTAGTCAAGGAATATTGTTTGCTCTTTATTTTAGGTTTTCTGCTTTAACTTTTCTGGAATCCTAGGTGCTTTTTTTCACTTGTAGGCTGGAGAGGAACAGATGGCAGGATGCATGGATAAGTAACGAGCAAATATTAATGAGACTAGGAAATGATCAATTGCATTTCCTGGACAGCTTGCTTTTATCCCTGGGTACATCTGCAAAATTACATACATATAATATAGTCATATTATTTTTCACAAGACAATGATTCATACCGGGAATTAAATAGGCCAGTGCTTTATGGTGGGAGGTTAGAGGCTTCCATGTGGGCTCTGGAGGCAGACTGCCTGGCTCTGCCTGCCATCATCCTCTGACCTTGGGTAGTAATTTCCTGTCTGCAAAGTGAGGAGAAACACAGTGCCCTCTGTCATGGACATATAATTGTAGCAACAAACAAAACAAAATAAAAGCAAGAAAAGCCAAATCAACAAACTTAAAAAAAAAAAAAAAAGATAGTGCCAACTCTATAGCATGTAATAGAACATTATTCAGTCACAAAAAAGGAAAGAAGTGAAAAATGTACTGCAGGAACCTTGAAAACTTGAAGGACAAGAAAGATCACATATGATGGGCTTCCATATGTTCCGAGTAGCCAAATCCAGAGAGACAGAAAGCGATAACTTTCTGGGGTGTGGGCGAGGGGGTCGGGAGTGCCCCAGTTGGTGGGGTGCTCTAGTGAAACACTGATTTCTCACTGTTCCGGAGGCCAGGAGTTCTGGAGGTCACGGCGCTGGCAGATGTGGTGTCCGATGAGGCCTGCTTCCTGGGACACAGACAGCTCTGCACCCCCGGTGCAAGCGGGTGGGGAGTCCTGTGGGGTCTCCTTGCTAAGAGCACTGATTTCATGACCAGGGCTCTACCCTCAGGACCTAAGCTCCTCCTGATACCGTCTCAGTAGGATTTCAACCCATGACTTTGGGCGGGGAGCCGGGGCAGATATGAGACCCATTGGGGACGATTCTAAAATTGAATGTGGCAGAGGCTGCACAACTGTGAACATCGTATCAAGACTGTCGAGTTGCCTCCTAAACAGCTGAGTTTTGTAACATGTAAATTACATCTTGTAAAGCTGTCTGGGAAGAAAAGCCCATCATTGAGTTGAGTTAGGGATGAAATAAGATGCCATGTATAAAGTGTTTAGAAGAGGGCTTGTTGTGTCACGTAGGGTTTATAATTCTTGATGCTTTACTGAAATCATCGGGGAGAACATTTTCCGACAGCGTTTACCTTCTGAAATGTTTAATATGCATTATGCTGTGAAAACTCTGAAAGTCAGTGGTTTAGGTAGAATTGCCATCCCAAGGTTTTAGTGACCAGACACTGACCTGGAATTAAAAGCCTCAAAGCAGCACTAGCATAAATTATTCAATCTCTCCACATTTTTGGTCTTTAAAAAATATCTCACTTAAAGAAACAGGAAAATATTTTGGACCTCTCTAATGCGGCACTTTCTGTCTTTCTTTTCTTCCTGTCTCCCCACCATGCTGCTGTCCCAGTCCCTCCTCTGTCCCCAGGCCATGTTTTTGTCTGGTTGTAGAACTCACATGGACATTTGAATCTTGGTATATCACGCTTTAGATTCTCACCTCCATTAACCGATATAAAGCTAATTAGGAGTTAACCTAATTGATTTACTATCTCCTAATTTATCTCTCTTCCTCCAGTAATTCTTTAATGAACTAAACTGTTTTGAGAGAGACAGAACTGAGAATTGGCTCGATGTTGGTGATTTCCTTTCCTTTCAAGTTCTAGGCTTGCAGACTGACTTTCTCGGCTGCAGACAGAAGGCCTGAGTGCCGCTGCTGTCCCGGGTGCCTTCTCTGGCCATTCTTTGGAGTATAGGTTTATTGAGCAGTGGTAGCCCCTTCATTTAAAGTTTGGCTACCCCAGTGGGGCCATCCCTTGTTCTCCAAAGTGACTGCATGTTGGAATCCCTTGGAGAGTTAAAAAAAAATAATACTGATGCCTGAGTCCTGCCTGTAACTGCTCTGATGTAACTGGTACAGGGTACAGAGTTTATTAAAAGCTTCCGGTGACTAATATGCAGCAAAGTTTGAAACCCCCGCCTCAGAGGGAAGACATGCCAAATGGGAGAGCTGAAGGCAGGAAAATCAAGAGTACTTAATTACTGGGGGGAGGAAGCGCAGAGGGTAAACATTTTCTTGACTTGCTCGTAGAGAAAGCTTGTGAGTAAACATGCTATTTTAGACTGCTTGGCATTCTACTGAAAATAGACGGGAAGCACGGGCCCAATAATCCATTCAGCTTTTAGAACAGGGACTGAAATAGCTTCCCTTCTGCTCTGACACATCCTCGGGCAGCTCTCTTCTTTCTTTGTCAACCACACACATCCGTGGTTGTCCTCTGGCACTGGGAGCTGTGTGTGTGACAACAGGGAGGTTTTGGTCGCCACGGGCCTTCCTCGATAGCTTCTCTGTGGTTCGCCGGTCCCTGGGGAAGCAGACGTGTATCTTTCTGGAGACATCAGGCCCTCCAGGGAGAAGAACATTAAAGAATGGGGTGCTGGCCTCCCGGGCAGGGGTCTCGGGGGAGCAGGCACTCTGCAGACTTCAGATCTCACTCTGCCATAGCCCTGCTTCACCAGGGAGTAAACTGAGGCTGGGGAGGATCCGAGGACACAGTGGTGGGCAGTAGGCCCTAGCTTAGGACTGTACTACGTGCCTTCTGGTCAGGCAGGGTGCGCGCTGGGGAGGTGACACCACACTTGCTCTGACTGTCCCACAAGATAAGCGAGTAGTATTAGAAGAAGGTGCAGGAAACCTGTCCTGGGACCACACAAGCTCCAGGTGTCAGCTCGGATGTCATGGCTTTCTTTGGCCCTGTGATTCCCTTGAGTCCTAGACCCACCTGGAGACTTCTTGGGAGAGGTGACTGGAAATAGATTTTGCTTTTCGTTAAACACGGTGCAATAGGCCTGTCTGCTGGGAACCCCTGGTGGTGCTGATTTAGAACCAGAAGGCCAGGTATCTAAAACTTACTTACCTGGGTTCTCCTTCTACTCGTTGCCCCCTCCACCTCCCGCCCGGTCAGCTCTGATTTTGTCCTGAGCAGCAGGAGACATCGGGGGACTGTACTTCAGGGAGATGGATCTCAGAAGCCCGAGGCCGAGCCACATGGATAGCTGCTGGGTTGTTTTTACAGCAGATCTCTTAGGACGGGGTGCCTGTGAGAGGTTCCAAACCCCTGCAGGGTGGGGCGGGGTTTTGCTGCCAGAACTGGGGGCTTTCCATCTTGAATGGTTGCCAGGAAACATCTGGAGGAATTTTGAGCTCCTCTGACTTGCTTAACTCACCAGACCTTACCTGATGCCCTGTTAACATTCTCTGAGGTCTCTCTTTGATTTCCACCTCCAGTTTTTTCCTTGGTTTCACTCCCTCCACACCCTCGAAACAGAACAGGGAATGTATTGGTGCCCTTGGGGCTGTGGTTTGCTGAAAGTGGCTTACACCAGCTGGTTTACTCACTCTGCAATTGGTGAAGTCAGTTTGGTAGGTTGAAATTGTCTGCTGGACAAGTATTTGCACCAAAGAAATCAGCAAACCCTGTGAATGAGGGATGGATGGATGAATGTACGCATGCACCACACATGTACTCACCATGCATACAAGTATCACTGTGTGTGTGCATGTGTGCTTCCGTGCATCCATCATCTGTGGTATGTGCAGGTGTCTTTTGGAGAGCCTGCTCTTGAAATGAGCACCCCACTGCCCTGGGACTGCACAGTGGCATGACAAGCCCATAAACAGTGCTCGTGTCATTTGCCATCTGTCCAAGTGCAGTGTTGTTGCAGGATTGGGGACTCAGCTTTCTCAGAGCAGTGTTCCCAGGTTCGACTCAAGTTCTCGTTGCAGGCAGCTCTTGTTCCAGCTTGGCTGGATCACGACCTGAAAGCCACCTCCTGTGTTGGAACTCATGTTCTGCAGTCTCCCCGAAAGGCCTGCATGCCTCACGGCCCCATGCGCCATGCAGGAGGCATGTTAGGATGGGAGTGGGTGGTGGGGTGGCTGGAGCTGTGGACCTGTTCTCCTTCCAGCTGGGTCTCCCTGCCCTCATAAAACCCATCTCACATCCTCTGTGCCCATGAGCTTCAAATGGTGCTGCCTTCCATGACCCCTCCTTCTGATGTACTTGCTCCAGCTCCCTCTGCCTGTCCCACAGGATAAGTGGATAGTGTTAGAAGAAGGTTTTGTAGGGGCAGATAGTTTAATAAATCGTGTGTGTGTGAAATGTGAATAAGCATCCCTCTGCGTCAGTGGTTCAGTGCAATGCCTGCCCTTTCCCCTGGGTTTGCTGGAGCTGCCTCAGGGCTGGAGCGTGTGAGTAAGAGCAGCTTCCTAGGGGATGTGGGCAGTTGGTGTGGAATCCTTCCACACCAGGCAAAGCAGGGGGACCACTTCAGCAGGTGTGTGAACAGCAGGCTCATGGTGCTGGCAATTATCTTGGGACCAAAGGTGAGGTGTACCAGTCCCTGAGGGTGTTAGGCTGCTCTCTACCGAGGGAGGGCCCACCTTCTCCACTTGATAGAATGGCAGGGACACAGATTGCGTTGATTCACTGGCTCTGCACACCCACCCAGGAAGGTAAATGTCACTATGTCCAGATTTTAAGGGTGGGAACTGGGACTCAGAGTGGTTCAATCCCTGTCCAAGGTCACACAGTACTTTTATGGCTGGAAAAGATTTGCTTTGGACTCAAAGACCCATTTTCTTTCTCTGCAATCATCATATTGCCAGAGGAATAAAAGTCCACCATTGTGCAGACTGAGCTTTCTTTCTAGGGTCTCTTTAGAGTCCAAAGTAGTTTGGGCTGCTCTCATGCTTGTGAGAGATTTAAAACTTTGATGCCTATGTTTGCTTTCTCTCAGCAGCCTGCCTCGACTGCTTCTTCTACCCTCGCCACATTCAGTCAGCTCTTGAGCCTGGACTGTGTACTTAGATGCTGTCGGATGCATTCTCGTTGTGCCTTCCTTCCCTGAGAACCTACTGTGGGGCTGGTCTCCAATCCCATCTGCTCAGTCCTGGGACTCCTCTCCCCTCAAAGTCAGTGTCTTCTATCACAGGTGCCCCTTGACATTTGTAGCAGGATGTCTGGGCTGTAGCTGGCCCCCATGGAGCCCGTGTCCAGTCAGCCCTCTTTTGTGTCCTAAAGCCAGAGATTCAGGAATAGACTGGGGAGGCCTGGCCCCACTGTGTTGTGAGGTAGAGAAGACCACAGAGCCTCCATTTCCTCATATGTAAGACAGGGACATCATGATGGACCCTGCCTGGACATGGTGAGAACTAAATGGGATGGCCCAGACCTAGTCTGATGGCCAGAACTGGAGGAAGCCACAGGGAAGCCCCTCTACTAAGTCCCCACCAGTCTTCTTTCCCTAATGGTCTTGGGTCTTTTTGCCTAGTTCAGATGTACTTGGGAAAAGCCAGGGGCAGGGGCAAGTGTGACCTCTGGGATCTTTTCTCCGCCTCCTCTTGGGGAGAGTCTTGGTTCTCTTCCAAAGGGGATAAGCACTCTCTCTGGGTCTGCCTGGGCGGTTTCTCCTGGGGCATACACACTCTTTCTGGGTGGGACCTGTAGGAAGGCCTTCGTGCTGCCTTTGTAGCCCCTTGTTCCCTCTGCCCATCCCCAGGAAGACAGGGCGAATGCTCAGATCCTGACTGACAAGCAGGCTGCCTCTTGCCAGTGGCTGGACACCCTCCCAGGCTGAGTCCTCTGTTCTTCCTCATTGGAAGCCCCAACTTGATTCCCAATGGAATAGCAATTATGCTGTGGAATGAGCTCGTGTGAGGATTCCAGTGCCTCAGGATGGGAGGACTCTTCTCTTACCCAACTTGACTGGGCCTTTTCTGGGCTGGGGGCATGTTCTTCAATCAGCTTCCTTGCCAGCAGAGCCCCAGAGTTCTTGCTATATTGGGAGGATGGAGAAACTGTGGGCTCCCAAACACAAAGGCAGGGAAGTTCAGAGCCTGAGAAATCAAGGCTTTGGGTGTGGGGTCTGGCTCAGGCTTACCAGGGAGATGAGGTGGTATCAGGTTTAGGGTGATCCCAATAATGTAGAGACTGCCCAGCAAAACTTAGAAATGGCTGTGAGACCCTTAGAAACTGCATCTTGATCCTGCTTAAACTTCTGGTTTGAGAATGCAAAGATAGAGTATTTGTTTCTACTTAATCTTTAGATGTCAGCCACTGTGGGCCAGCAGTGGGACAGTCCTGCTTTGACACTTCCCAGGAGTGGGACTGCATTGTTACATATTCTCTCTGAGCCTCAGTGGGCTCATCTGCAAAATGGGACAGTAATACAGACCTTCTGCATGCTTGTGAGCACTAAGGGAAAACATATGTAAAACCCTGGAAAAACGAACCAAGGCTCAGAGAATGGCATTCAGATGAGACAGTGACAAGATGGACTGCTGAGAATGACAGGTCTCACATTATGGAGGCTGATGCATAGTTAGCTGAGACCTAACGGACTGTGAAACGCTTTCCTGTCTTCAGTGTTCGGCAATGGCCCTTTGCTCTCAGTCCCCACTGCGTGACCTGAGTCTCCTCTGAGTGTACAGGAAGCTCCTGCTCTGCCCAGGATTTCTGGGGGTGTGGGTGGGAGGAGAGTGTCACTGCTCAATCGGGGTCACTGCTGAGTGTCAGTGCCTGCTCTGTCGCTTACCAGTCACGCACAGCTGCCCAGTGACAGAAACAACCCGCTGTCTCCTTTTCTGATCACCATGCGGTTGATGCTCAGTTAACATTTGGAAATAAAAGAAGGAATGACTGCTGGCCTTGATCTCAACCCTGTCTCTATCACTCACCTTAAATCCCACCCCTGAACTAACCCCAACGGCAGTCTTCACCCCTCTCCTCACCCCCAGCCAAACCCCTCACTTATCCCAGGACTCCCTGTTTGGTCTCCCTCTTCTAGATTGTTTTAGCCACAGTTCAGTCTACTCAGCCCCTGGACTGCAGCCGGCCTGAAGCCCCCGCCTCACATGCTTCCTGGGTGCGGTGTCTCCCCTCTCCCCTGTCACTGACTCCAGGAGGCCAATAGGCCTCGCTGCCCTTCTGCCTCTTGAACCGCAAGCGTGCGCTTTCCTCTCCTCTGTGATGGAACGTGGGAAGGACTACTCAGCCTTCCTGCTCTGACAGCCCAGCCTCCTGCCCTTGTCTCAGATCTTGTTCTTTGACAGCGTTTCCTGCCCACCTCCTGCACCCTGCACCCAGGATATAATTTGGGAGAGGAAGGAATTTACACTGAGAGCAGAGCTTCAGGGACACTGAATTTTCTTCCCTTTGTTTGGACACGGCTGGTGTCAGTGGAAGCCCCTGGCAGCTGCTTGTGTCTGTCCAGTCTGCCCCTGGGAGCACCAAGGCCAGCCGAGGTAGCCCTGCCTTTGCTGGGGTCCCTGGATATCAACCCAGCACCTCTTCTTTCCTTCTGTCCATGTTCTTTGGCTTTCTTCTTGTTTTGTTCATTTTATGGTTAAAAATGTATTTAAATTATTTTGATTGAAGGAACATGGCATCACAACATTATAGAGGTGTAAGCTGTGCATCATAGTTAGTCCACATCTTCTCCCTGGACCTGGATCTGCCTTCTGGTGTATGAGCATCAGACCTGTTTTACTACTGCCCACATGACCTCCTCCCTGCCCCGTCCATGCTGCTGATATGCCCGGAGGAAGGCTCTGCCCTCACTTTCATCCCTGACCTCTCAGACCACGAGGGAGGGGCTGAGGGAGTGTGGGCTGGAGTGGGTTGTAAGAATGGGAGTCTCTCAGGGCTTTAAGGAAACTGAGCTCCCACCTTTGTTCCTGCTCTTCCATCTGTTCAAATGCTGCTCTTCCACGTGCCCCTGACAGACTCCTTCTCCAAGCCTTAGCTCACAGTTATTTTCTGGGGAAGTTCTTGCTGACCCTTCTGACCAGCTGTGCACCACTTGTCTGATTGTAATGTAACTATTTGGTTGTGTGATTAGCAGTCTAATTGCACATCAGTCTCTGTGCAGGGTAAGGGCAGGTCTTGTCCTTCTGTGCCTGTAGGTGCTGGAGCAGGGCCTCAGCATGGAGCTTTCTTTCTTCTCCAGGGTCCTGATGGGGGACCCCAGCCCCCTAGTTTTGATCTTCTTTACTTCTGGCTCCTAGGCTGTTGTTCCAGGTCACTGGGCTGGAGCCTCCCCCAGATTTTGTCCTTTAAAACTCATTGATTTTTGTGCTGACTTTTACAGTACAAATGTCATCGTTAGATAAAATAATTGAAGCAGGTAATCTATTCGTTGAGCTCACATGGCCCCTCCCACTCTGCCAGACCTGGTGCAGCTGTGGAGGTGCTGTCGGGGTTTGTCTCACTAACCAGCCCCAACCTGGCCTCCAGGGTCTGGATGGGATGGGCTGGGTGAGCAGGACTGGGTGGTGCTGGGCCTCTGGCTGGAGACACCAGCACCTTCGGAGGTGGATGATGTGTGTGAGGCGAGAGGTGGGCAAGGCTGTGTGACATGGGCCCCTCTCTGCTCTGCACCTGCTCTAGGATTCATCGGGACAGTCCTACTTTCCTAGAAAGGAAAGGAAGTACGAGACCCCAGATGGTTGGCCTCTGCCATCATCCTTGCCATGGAACAGGGAGCCAGCAAGCCCGACCCCTCCTCCTGCTCTCCCTCCTGAGTTCTCCAGGCATGGGAGGGGCAGTAACCAGCAAAGTGTATATTGCCTGTCACTTGCAAGCCAAGGGGAGTTGGGTTCTCCAGAGAAAAGAGCTATCTCACAAGAACATAAGTCTGCCAATCTTTTGTGTTTTCAGGAGCTTTCTTTTAGTGTGACATATAGTGACTCACTTCCAACTTCCATTCCCAGTTCTGCAGCCCAGTCTTCAGAAATGGAGGGTTTTCTGGGCATGCGGAGGGCTCAGTGTCATCCTTTCAAAAGCATCAGGCACAGAACCAGTGGGGCCGTGGTGCTGGTTGGGTGTGTATTATGGGCGGATGAGGGGCTGTGTGGGGCTGTGTGTTCTGCCATGCTTACAGGCTGGGCACTCCAGACTTTGCAGGAGGGGCCCAGGTTCTGGAGAGGGTGACAATGGGTCTGGTGGTGGCAGGATAAGGGTCTTTGCTTAGATCTTAGAGGACAGCCCCGATGACCGAAGAGAGCCTGGGTGGAGCTTTAGGCTCCACGTTGTCCCCAGGGTCAGTGTGCAGTGCATCTTGGCATGTCAGGGGAGTGCCACATCAATGCCTGTCTGCTTGGGCATGAGTTCAGGTTCTGCCATGCCAGGCTGAGGGGTGTGGGCCCCTTTCGCCACTCTGAGCCTGATTTCTTCACTTAGGAAGTGGTGCCCACCGAAAGGGTGGTGGCACAGATTAAGAAGTGTGTCATGGGAAGCCCGGGGCAAACAGGCGCTGGCTGAAGGTGTGCACTTCCACAGTGCTGGGCTTCCGTGGAGACCATGGTGACACGCCTGGAGACCTGGCAAGTTAGAACAGAGCTGAGGCTCTGACCGGAAGAATAGGGGGGCATTAGCCTGTGGGCTGACCAGAAACTTAGACATATGCGTTTTAGGAAGACAGCACTCTTGGTCCACATCCCTCCTAATACCTGTTCACATTCCATGTTCACTGGGATCCCAGAGAAGGCCGGCCCTACACCGGTGCCAGTGAAGATGGTTTCCTTCTGGCCCCCTGTCCTGACCTTCATGGAGCAGCCTGGGCCTTCCAGGGAGCTCTTTCAGGTTTCCGTCAGTGCCAGCTAGCTGAGACTTCCTGACCACCCTTCCCTTGCAGGGTAGTGGCACTCCTTCTGGGTCACTGCTCCCTGGGGGATGAGGAGGAGAGGTGACGCTGGGGGAGTTGGGAGAGAGAGCTTGTCCTGGCTACAGTGAAATTGCTAGCTGAGCGTCGCTTACACGTGTGCTGGGGCAGTCGTGGCTGAGGTGACTGGTTGGTGTAGAGGTGTCTTGTCCTTCATATAATGGAAGCAGTGAGCCTGGGCATGTCACCTAGAGAAAACATTGTTTCTTCTGGCTTTATTTTTCTCCAGAAATGAATGACCATTGCCATCTCTCCCAACATCCAGAAACTACTTTCTGGGCCACACACCACACCCAAAGGCTGAGGTGGGCTGTGACAAGCAGGATTTTGTGGGTTCTGAATGGCAGCCTAGCAGGAGGTGTGGAATGTATCTGACCTATGGTCATGGGTGTGAGGCTGAAGGCGGCCCGGAGCCCAATGTCATGAGGGCCTGTTCTAAGTAGAGCACCAGAGAACACGGCTCTGAGGTGGCTCAGGGCCCAGATTCAGAGAACAGAGAGGGCAGGAGAGGCTTTGTGCACCTGTGATGTCCCGGTGCCCAGTCACTTTGCTGCTCCTGGGCCGTGTGGGCCAGGCTGGAGCCACGCAGAGTGATGTGGATGGGAGCAGTGGGAGCTGGGCAAGGTGCTTGCCTCTGAGCCCTGTGGGCTGCTTTGGGTGGGGCCCATTGACTCTGCCCATCTCCATGGCTTGGAGGCCTCCAGAGGCAGCGCTGGGGCGCTGCAGCGTAGAGCGGTTGCATGACAGCACGATTCAGGGCATGTCTTAAAGACTGACACATCAGCTTTAAGCCCGCGATGACCTGAGAGGCAGGCACATGGCATCCTGGGCTGACAGGCCAGTCAGCTGGGCTGAGACAAAGAATGGTCAGAGGCTGAGACTTGGTGCCCTGCCACCCCACCCTTCTGCCCCTTGGTCAGATAATGACAGTCCTGCAAGCTGGCTAGATCCCAGGTGAAGACAGAGGAGTAAGGTGGGGAGGGACCAGATCACGGACCTGCTGCTGTCTCCCTGTCGAGCAGAGTTCACCAGCCCAGAGCTCGGGGTAGCTGGACAAGCCCTGTCCCCTAGGAAACAGGGAGAGACCTGAAGCCTGCTGGCCTCACAGGGCAGTTGAGAAGCACCCTTTAAAGGTGTGCTGGACTGCTGCCACCACCCAGCCTTGCGGATGCTCTTTTCATGTCTCCTTGGAGGGGCTGTGCTGGGAGTGGGGTCAGATATAGCAGCCGTAGTGGTCTCTCCCTGGCTCCTGGAAGGCAGTGTCCCCAGGCCTTTGCAGGGATGCAAAGATGATGGTCCCTGATTTTGTCCCTTTTCCTCTCTCCATTTCTGAGGTCATTTTTCCTCCCATGATGGCCAGAGCCTTTCCCCTTTCGGTCCCTGGGGCACAGGGATCCATTGAAACCTGAACACATCCTTTGTTTAACATTTACTTTTATTAGAATTAATATGGCACCCTGCCCTCCAAACATATCTGACTCCAGCCCTGTTGCTGATTATGTATCTTGCTGACCCCAGAACTGGCCTGGTTTCCAGCAGCCTCCAAGAGCTCTGTGTGACCGCCAGTATTTTCCTCCTGTGAACAGAATGTGACAATTGGAAATTCGTAGAAAATAAAACACACTCGTTTTTCTGCCTTCTCTATTGATTTGGTTTTAGCAGGAAGAAACTGGATGTAATTTTTGTTTGGTTTCCAAGTGGATACAGATGTTATCAATTCCTCCATCAACGGCCCTCTCTGGATCCCCTTCCATCGTGATCACCACCACCCGCTTGCAGGCTCTGTGTGGGCAAATCAGCCAGCAGGTCATCACCACCTCCTTCAGTGAATGTCCCGCTAAGAACCAGGGTGATGTGGTTGAGAATTTTGCAGTATTTTTGGAAATTCTGGCTGATGCACAAACCAGCTCTTGTGGACACCTTCTCGGGCTCTCACGTTGTAGGAGGCCTTCAGGGCCACAGTGATAACTGTTGGAGGTTATTTCCTGGCTTGATGCACATCCTGGTCTCAGTGTTCTCATCTGTGAAATGGGCTTAGGGCATTTCTCACTAGAAGCATGCGTGCTCAGAGGGTAACACACACTAGCCACCTGCCCCAGCACTTGACAGAGTGAGCTTCACAAATACTGTTTTTTTCTCTCCTGCATCTGCCTGCCCTGGCTCCGCATCTTAGACTGAGTCATTTCCCCAAATGTTCTAACTTCCTAGACCACTTACCATGAGGCTTCAGAAGTCTTAACATAAAAATTCCCATGTTTCCAGACCCACTGAACAGGCTAGGTGTCAGACCACATCCCAGAATTTGTTTTCCTTTCTGAAACTCCTTGGTATCAGCTTATTTTACTCTTGCCTTAAAGAGTGTGACTCATACCAGGTTTACTGGGCCACGGGACTGGGTGGCCAGGTGAGGGGTTTTTGCATGGTTGTGGCCTTTTCAGCTTCATAGAGTCACCTGTCTATCGTGGCTGGTGGTGACAGCTGAGAAGTGGGAAGTCTGGGACGATGTACAGCTTTCCCAAGAGCCAGCTGGGCAAACACTTCTAAACACAAACTCCTTGGTTCTTGAGTATTGAGAGGGATTTCCAAACAGGTGTTGAGAGATCGATGAAGGCGGCCAGCCTCTAAGAATAAGGATGCTTTGACTTTTCATGTACTGAGCACACTCTGACAGTGAGACACCATTTTAAGAGAGTGATTTTGTAGCTATATAGCATCCCTACTTTCCCATTTCACCCTCTGTGTTTCTAGGCAAGTTACTTACCTATCCAAGCCTTGGGCTACTGATCTAAAAAACAAGGGAGCTTATCCCATGAAGAAGGATTGCTCTGAAGGCTCAGTGGGACAGGGCATGGCTCCTGTCACAATAGACCCTTGATGCACCCCAGTGCTCTGCTCCTCATCATGCTGCAGGTTGCTGCTAGTGAGCATGTCTGCAGCAGATCTATGGGTGGGCCCTTGTACTGGGGAGTGGTGACCAGTAGTGTGTTCCTGGCTCCTGACCATGCATCTCCAGGTCCTTTGACAACCATGCTTCCTTCTTCCCTTCCCTCTAAATGCCAGAAAGCACACCTGGGACTTCCTCCCTATAGACATGGTTGTGTTGACTGTCAGTGTCATTTTCTTTCTAGTTATTTGACAGTGGCAATGCCAAGGTAGGCCTACAGGAGGCCTGCCAGTGGGAAAGGAGGGCCAGAGTAGCTGATCTGAGCTGAACTGGAAGTTCCACGTGCTTGAGATGGCATCTGTGCTTCAGAGAAGGGCATTCAGCAGGGAGGAAGGACAGCAACATAGTGGGCATTTGCGGTGCAGCTTTTTCGGAAGCCAGCGACTTTAGCAGGACTAGGCATGGCATATGCATAGGATGGCCCCTCTTTATGAAAATCACAGCCAACCTAGCCCACTATCCCAGCTTAAGGCTTGGTGTTCTGGAGATACTGGGTGGATGAGTATTCTTTGTCTCATATGATGGTGACGGTGATGATGGTGGTAGTGGAGGTGGTCACAATGGATGATAATGAATGTGGTTGTATAATTATGCTGCTGCTGGTGATGCTGACAATGATAGTTATGGTGACACGATGACGGTGATGATGATAGTGATGGCGATAATGATGGTTATGGTGACATGATGACAGTGATGGTGATGGTGATGACAGTGATGGTGATGATGGTGGCGGTGTTCATGATAGTGACGACGATGATGGTGATGATGATGATGGACACTAATAGTGACGACCACGATGGTGGTCATCTTCCAAGCATGCCAAGTAGCTGTGCCAAGCGAGGCACTGTCTTATGGGATAGACAAAACTGTCCCAAAAATGTCTAACAGAAATATAACATGAACCCCATGCATAATTAAAATCTTTTAAATTTAAAATATCCAGGTAAAAATAGGTTAATCCAGTTTACTTAGCTCAGTGAATTCATTTAGTCCATTATTGTTTTAATATGTACTCAATGTTAAAATTATTAATGAACTATTTTATATTTTTATTTTACTGTCTTTGGAATACAACATTTATTTTATACTTAAACCTTTCTCACAAGAACTAGGCAAGTTTTTAAAAATTATTTTTAAAAAGTTTTAAAAAATTACTTTTATTAAAATTTTTTTTTATATTATAGTAATTATTTGACACATTAAATTAGCTTCCTACTATAGGTTCCCCGTTCCTCATATATATGCCACCACACCCTGCCTCCGCCAAATCCCCAAGTGCTCTTCACCAGTGTCCTGTTGGCTCTGCCACTTAGCCAAGTTTTAAGTGCTTGGCGTGTGCCTGTGGCTTGTGACTGGCACGTGGTCACTATCCTTTGTCCTCTTGAGGTTCATGGCCTGACTGGCCACATGTCCAGTATTTTGCTTTGCATTAGCCACCCCATGTCTTCTGACTCCCTCTGTCCCACCCCGCATGGCTCTCTAGCAAACCCCCCAAATAGTGTCCTGTCTTTTCTTGCCTCTGGGGCTCCATACAGGTGCTCCTTTCTGTTTGGAAGCCCTTCAGGTGGGCCTGGAGCTGAGTCCTACAGGGCAGAGAGGATGTGGAAATGTGAGGAGTGGGGGTAACGATGAAAACCAAAGCTTATGGGGTGGGCCACATCCGCCACTTTCTGGGGGTCGGGAGGGGAGTGAGTTAGGTGGGGAATTTCTGATGATGGTCTCTGTCGCTGCTGTTTTATGACTGACAATCTTCACTGGATTCTTGTCTTGCCTCCGTAATGTAGATATGATTGCCCCTTTTTGTTTTAATCAGTGGATTTACTGGTAGGGAAACTGAAGCCCATAGCTATTAGAGGCACCTCGCCCGATGGGTATTGAAACCCAGAGCGAGACCAAGGCTGCCTGGCTCCCAAGGCCAAACCCTTTCCTCAGACTCAGCTCATACAGGAATGGGAAGTACTCTTTTTAGGGACTAGGGGGCCCTGGAGGCTTATGAACAGGGGCATGTTGGGCGACAGGTCTGATAGAGAGGACCGGTGGAGTAGCATTTTATTTAGGTCAGTGGCTAAATTGGGGTGGCAGGAGCTGACACGTAGACAAGCCCAATAGCGCTCCCTATTTCAGACAGCTCCCTGGGACCGCTGTGACTATTTAGGTTCTCGGGTTCATGCCTGAGGGGCTCCAGCACCCCTCTGGAGAGACCCCCAGCCAGCCTGTGAGCTAGCTGGGATAGTTATCAGGGTAGGATGCAGTGCCCCGGAGCCCCATTGGCAGTGGGCTGGCCCCAGATGCAACTCCTAATGACTGATAATTATGGAGAGGATGGTGATGGACACCTTTATTGATTGCTTGCTATTGACTTGCATTTGTAAACTGGGCAGATTCCAGCTTATCCCCAGGGGAATCTCATTTTTCCTCCCTGGTCTTTTTCTCTGCTGTCTTCCATGGGGACCACAGAGGGGGCCCTAAGAATGTAGGTAACCCAGAATTGCCCCTGAGAACTGACCTGGGGATGTTCTGCAGGTGGAATACCACCAACTGTGCTTTAAGGAGAAAAAGCATTGAGAATGCTAGGCCTTGATCATTTTCCTGCCCTGTGGGTTCTAAATTGGGACACTGGGTCCTTGAAGGGTCCACTGTGTGTCTCTGTGGTCGACAGTGGAGTGGACAGGGGAGCCCGAAGGGCATGAGGCCCTGCCCAGAGCCCTATGGAGCCTTCTTTTCTGGCAGAGATGTCAGGGATGACATGACCTCAGCCTTGGGTCATGCCGCAATTTGTTCAGGCTAAACAGGAGAGAAGGCAAAGGGTCTCATGACTGGTGGGTTTGTATGGGGGCTTTTAGGTTTTCCAGCAAGAACAGGGGTACCTGGAATCTACCCACATCCTTTCCTTCCTTTCTGTCTCAAAAGTCCTTAACATCTGTGGACCTCTATTTCCTTCTCCACAATATGGGGGCAACTATACCTCTCTGCAGAGTGTGGTGAGGATTTGGAGCTGATTCCCTTGGGTCCTGCTTGGTGCTCAGCATTCATTCTGATGGTTCGTTGTCTATACTGGGCTGCTGGTATAGATTGTGACTATCGCCTAAATGCAGGGATAATGAGAACCCCTAGTTCTCATCTTTTCTGCTCTGTTCAGGAGCCTTGTTGCTCAGATGAGTTTCTGTTTCTGGTAATTCCCCTTTTTCCCTTGCTTCAGTTCCTCCATTCATTCTCCAGGGAAAAGAGGAAGCCCCATCCCTGCTGTGCTGTCTTGCTCCTCTCAAAGCTCCCATTTCCCTCACCGGATATTGTGAAAGTGTCATCAGGACTCACTGCCCTTCCTGCCTCTTCAGAGACATCCAGGCTTGCTGACATGCTACGTGGCTAGGCAGTGGTATTCAATCAAGTACAGATCGAAGCGTTGTTCTGAAGATATTTTCTCGATGGAGTTAATATCTACAGTCAGTTAACCTTAAATAAAGATTATCCTTGATTGTCTGAATGGTTCTCGTCCAATGAGTTGAAAAGCTTTATGAGCCAAACTGGTGTAAAGAAGAAATTCTTCTTCAACACTGCAGGATCAGCAGCTCCCAGAGTTTGAGTTTCCAGCCTACAGACCTGCCCTCCTGCCGTCAGGAGGCCAGCCCCTACAAGTCAGTTTTTTTACACGCAGCCAAGGCTTTCCCCTCATCTCTCATTTTTGTTTCTTCTGCATGTCGGCGGATTCCCTCAGCCTGCTTGCTCCACCTGACAAGAAACATTGGCAGCTCTCTTACCGCCTCAGCCTCACCTGGAGAGCTTTGTTCCAATGGGCTCCCTGTCTTCCCTTAGTTCCAAAAAAGTCAGCGATGGGCTCTGTTGGCTGGCCTGAGTCACGTGCCCTCTCCTCGCCAGAGTGGGGAGCAGGGGGCTGTGCATGGCAGCCCCAGTGGGAACACCAGTTTGGAGTGAGGTCAGGAATCATTCCCCAGAACAAGAGCAGAGAATTATTCCCTTGTGTGGCAGACCACAGCTTCAGTATCCACGACTTATCTCATCTTCCTTTCCCCCATGTGTCCTCCACGCAGGCCCTGTGTTCCCTAGTGCTCTCAGCATCACACGGGCCTCTAACATGGTTCTGGATTTTGCTGCTTGGCACGTTTCCACACCCCTTGCCAGCTTCTTGAGCACAAGATTCATGCTTTTTCTTTTCTGTAACCTCCGGGACCAGCAGTGTGCCTGGCGTGTGGGGTTGCATTACCTTTCTTCCTTCTTTCCTATTCACATATCATTCTTCCAGTTCCCACGTCCTGTAGGTACTTTCATATCACTGTGATTGTTACTAAGAATACTAGTGACTGCTTGCTGAGTTCATTCCAGGCACCTGACACTGCTCCCTCATTTAATCTGGTGTCAGCTGCTCAAAGTGGGTGTTATTCTTCTCTTCGTATAGATGAGAAAACGGATGTTTAGAAAGGTTTGAAGTGACTTGCCGAAGGTCACATGGCTGGGGGGCTGAACTCAGCTGACTTTACCCCAAGCAGTCTAGCTCCAAAGCTGTGCTCTCCTACTCAGCATGCTGGCCCTGGGTTTATTTTGCCTGGGCCGTCCGCTCATGTCTGGTGAGTGCCTGCTTGGTGCCAGGCTCTGTCTGGGTTCTTGGGACACATGGCAGGCAGTCATGAGGACCAATCCATGAAGGTGATCATTCAGGAGATAAGTCAGAGGTGTTATGCAAAAGAAGGGTAGGGGTGTGGCAGTGTCATGATTAGGGGTAGAGAGGGACCCCTGGCAGCTCAAAGCTTTAAGACGATGCACTGAAGTGGGGAATAAGATAAAAACTGGGGAGGAACTTCAAAACAGAGGGAGCAACAGGTGAAATCCCTGTGATGGCCATGAGGTTGGAGTGTTCAAAAAAGAGCCAGGAGGTCTGGGTGACTGGAGGTGCAGAGAAGCGGGGAGAGGAAGAAGTTTGATTAGAGATCAAGTCAGGGACCTCGTCATAAGGGGCCTCTTAGGTCCTGGGTGAGGACTTGGGGTTTTATTCTAAGCCTTCTGCGAGACCACTGGTGGGCTTTTCAGTAAGGTGGAGACCTGCCAACTTCATGCTTACAGATGTCACTGTCTCTGCTGCGTGGGGAACAGACTGGAGCAGGGAGAGTGTGAAGGCAGGGAGGCTAGGGAAGAGGCTGTCATAATAGTCTCTGGGAGAGATGGTGGTGGCGTGAACAGGGGTGGTGGGGAAGAGAGGTTGGTTTCAGGTTTATTGCAGATGATAGGTGAGGAATGAGAAGAGGGCCCTCCAGGAAGGCTCCAGGCTTTGGACCCCAGCCCCTGGATGGTTGGTGATGTTGTTTATTGGGAAGGGGTGCAGAGCTGGTTGAGGATTGAGAATTGGGAGTTCTGTTTTTGGGGTAAGAGTGGTATGTATATTTCCAAGTGGACACATGAGTCTGGAAAACTACACAGCCCAGGTGTGATATAAGTCAGGTGTGGGTGGTATTTAAGGCCCCAGAACTGGGCGATATCATCGAGGGGAGGATCCTGCAGTGATGACTCCCGATTCCCAGCAAAATGGACCCCCAGACCCTAGCTGCTCTCCCCCATGGCTTCAGGGCTTGCAGCCATAACACCATCACCCTTCTCTCTTTCCTTTTGGTCCTGACCTCTGAAATCCTGACTTGGCCTCTTTATGGGAGTCAGCAGGCCAGCAGGTGTGTGGCTTTGTCTGGGTCCTGACCTCTGGGTTCCAGGAGGAATGTGAGGTCAGAGTCCCAGCTGGAACATTCCCTAGGGTACCAGGGACTGGGCCTGCCCCTCCGTAGCCTTGCTCACCCTTCAGTGCCTTGCACCATCCTTGTTCCAATGTTTCCCTGCCTTTCCACCCTCCTCAGGCCTGTCCTCTGTGCAGAAGATTCTCAGGGGACCAGTGAGATTCATGGCTCTCCTGCCTCCAGCACACCTGGCTCTCTCCCACAAGAGCCCTGAGGATGATTGTCCTGTCCTTAGCTTATGCTGATGCATGTGGTCAGAGGCCAGGGGGAGTGGGGGGCGGGTGTGTGGAGATTAGAGAGGAGAACTCCTGCCAGAGCTTCCACACCTCCCACCCCTCTCCTTCCCCAGGGAACCTGTGCCAACCAACAGCCAGTCAGATCTCTTTTCTCTCGGCAGCGGGGCTTAAGATGAACTGCAAATATTTCATTCCTGAAGTTTTACTGCTACTTCAGAAGGGTGGGATAAATTCTAAATGCTTTCCAGAGTGCTCATTTCCTTCTAGACGAAATCATTATGATCATGACGAAGACCCTGACTTGGAATTGGAATCTGCATCTCTGAGTTCTCTTGCGAAGTTGGTGGAAGAGGCAGCAGTGGGAGATGAAGAGGCCCGTTTGGTGCCCGGGACAGAGGTGGTGTGGGCACTGCCGTAGAGAATGGCAGGCTAGCCGCCCACCTGGTGGAGCTGCCTTGGGCAGCTCTGGTTTATTTTTAATGACTGTTTCTCCTAGAAGGTGAAGAGGGGTTTCTGTGTGACGGACATATCCCTATAAAGCAGACAGGCCAAGAGCAGGGCTTGGGAATCCAAACTTTTGCACATATTTTTCAGAGTCAGTTTTGCCACCTGGAAAACGGGGAGGCAGACCTGCCTGCCTGTGGTTTCAGGGTGAGTAGATGAGATGGCGCAAGCACAGGCTCGGGCACAGGGCTTGGCATACGGCCAGGACATCCTCTGATCTCTGCTCCTGGAGGGGACACAGTGGGCCGAGGCGTGTACTCACAGCAAGCCCCCAGTGGCACCCGCCTGCCCCTTACCTCCCTGCCCCCAAGCACGCTCTGCCTTAACCCAGGAGGTCTTGGACCTGAACTCCTGCCCCTGGGCAGAGAAGTCCTTTCCACTCTTTAATTCACACATTTTCCCTGGTGTGGTCTTATTGAGCTGCCATTATGTGGCAGGGGTCATGCTTGGAGCTCAGGTATGCAGTGTCAATAAGACAGACACCTGACCAGAGCCCCCACTGCTGTTGGGATGGACCATCTTGGACAATGAGGCCAGCCCAGGGTCAGAAGGAGTCAGGAGCCTTCCTGCAGTGCAGACCAGGCTGCTTCTGTTGTGTTCACTTTCCTGGAGGCAGCAGAGTTGGGTGGAGTCAGATGGGCCTGGACCAGCTTGTTTCTCTAGTGACTATGCTCCCTGGGATCCAGAGTTTTCACTGGGAAACCAGGTATAACTAACACTACCTTCATGGGCTTGCAGGGAGTCCTGCCTGAATGAGAGCATGGGGAAAGCTTGTAGTAGGTGCCCCATGACTGGGGGTACCCCTTTCTCCCCACACCCTGCACTCCTGACAGGAAGGATTGTGCCCTTGGGAGGAGATGCAGGGATACCATTGGCCCTGACAGGCATGTTCTCCTTTCTGCAGACAACCTCCAGCACTGGTCATACTATTATCCAGTTGTCCCCTTCCTCCTTGCAGCCTGAGAGCAGCCCTGGCATTTCCAGGACCTTCGGACAACTGGTGATGGATGGCTCTCCAGTCCAGCCCTCGCTTGTGGCAGGCCTGGGTGGTGTGGGCATGTGATGGATCAGCCCGAGGATGGTATTTTGGAAGGAAAGTTCAAATTATATTTCAGGATAAAACCCTGCATCCCTCAGCCCCTACCCCGAATCCCATTTGTGATCTGGCCCAAGAGGGCCTGGCGGGAGTTAACTAGCTTGTGGTGGACGGGCCGGCAGTCCTATTAGTTCTGAGGTCCCAGCTCTTAACTAATACAGATGTGGGTTTACTTAGGGGATTCAGCAAGTGTGTTCTGAAAGCAGAGCTGTGTGGGGCCACAGAGGCCCTTGGCCACTTGTGTTTGCTGTGGGAATGGTCGGGCTCCTGGGTGGGGGCCACCCACCATGTCGCTCCGACCTTGCAGGACCCCCAGTCTCCTCTGACTGTTGGCCTGATTATGGCTGGTCTCTGCCATCGTCTGCTTTCAGTCAGCAAAGTGAGGCCCCCAGCTTCGGCTTCCAAGGCAGCAGGGGAGGCCATAGTATGGACACCTCCGGGGCTGTCAGCTCCTGGGCCCCGGGGAGGCTGGGGAGAGCCGGGCCAGAGGGGATACGGTCTCTTCAGGCACAGAGCAGCTTTCCCTCTCTTTCCTAGGCCTGGACGTGGTGTGGGACTCTCTGCGTGATGTTAGGGGGATGAATACGTGCGTGTACAAGAGTAAGAATGTTTCGTGTGCGGATGTGAGTGTGCATATTTGCATGCGAGTGTGAGCTGAGTGCCACTGTGAGTGTTTTAGTGGGTGTGAGTACTGGGGTAAGTGTGGGTGCAGATGTGGGTGCAGGTGTGCATGCGAGTGTGAAGATGAGAAAATGTGTGAGCCTTGTGTGCCTGTTTAGTAATGAGTTCTTCAAGAAAGCAGCTCTGATTTGTAGTTTTTCTTTTGTCTGGGGGGTAAATGCTCCCACAGTGGCAGGGATTGAGCACTGTGGTGTCCCTGAATGTGGATTTGGGATGGGGTGATATACCGCTAGTGTTTCAGATATAATGAACATTAATAGCCTCGTGAGCATAGATAATAGTAGAATACAGCACAGTAATTAGGAAGCAATGTGCTTTGTGTGTTTATCAATTTTGTGTGTAATATAATTTGTTTAATTATAAGTTTATATAATTTAATTTATAATGGCTGCATTTAATAACTGGCCTAATATTCACTGAAATGTTCACAAAACTTCTAAAAAATTTAGCAGTAGGCTCTCAGAGGCGGTCTGAGGCATTTCAGCACAGCACTGTCTGGGACTGTGTGTATGAGCATGAGGGCATCCGGGTGTGAGTGTGGGCACGACCCTGCAGACATGTGCGTGCATGTGAGTATGAGCACATGTGCGTGTGTGTTGTGTGTGCGCGGGGTGAAGGGGGAGGTGTTCGTGGGCCCCCACATCAGGTGGGGCAGCCCCTGCCTCTGCCTGCTCCCACTTCTGCCCCTTGTTGTGAGTGGTTTCCCATCCACTGGCCCCGGCAGGCAGAACCCAGCATCCATCATGCCTGAATCCTTCCTCACCTTCTTTCTCTGCAGCCTACGGCCCTCCACCCCAATGCTCCCACCTGCTCGTGGGCTCCACAGCATCCTGCCTGGACCATGGCCTTGACTTCTGGTGGCCTTTGATCTTTACCTCCATGTCATGCCCTCTCTTACAAAGCTGCCAAATAGATTTTTCAAAGTCGAACACTTTCTTCCATCCCAGGTCGTGGCCACACAATCCTCTCTCTCTGTCCTGATTGAACTCCAGCATCAGCTGCATGATACCTTTGTGGCACCCTCATTGGCTGTTGTACCAGAGAGGGCCCTGGCACATCCTGACACCAGCTTGGCCTGATGCCCAGCTCGGACCTTTCCCTGGAAAGGGGACTCCTGCCCTCTTTCCTCCTAGCCCTGCTCATACTTCCCTACCATGAGGCCTTCGGGGGAGGTGATCTGCCCCTTGACCCCCACTTGGCTGCAGGAGGTGCAACTCTCTGGTGACCACGCTCAGGCAGAGCTGGGTCCTTCTGCAGAGGCTGCAATTGAAGGCCCCCAGAGATGGGCAGTGGCTTCGTGGGCCCCTTGCCTCGCTGTGATTCTTTCCTGGCTCGCTGGGTACAGTCTCTTCAAAGGCACATTCCAGAGGAAACAAATTAAACCTGAGTCAATATCAGAGAGTAATTATGTAAATGAAACACGTAAGTAAAAGAACATTTGTCACGAGGTCAGTGAAGAGCTGTAAAGGCGAGGTTTCCTGTGCCAGGGCTGGGGAGGAGCCGGGGTGGGTGGGGTGGCTGCCACCGTGTCACTGGATGGCGGTCCTGCTGTTCCGGCCGTGCCTCTGCCTGGACTCCATCCCAGGTCCTTTGTGTGCAGTGTCCCATTTGCTCCTCACAATGTCCCTCCCACAAGGGAGGCACCTCCCTTCCCATTTTATAGAGGTGACCACTGGGGCTCAGAAAGCTGCGGAGACATGCCCAGACCAGAGATGGCAGCATGGATGGGCCCATCTCCTGGTGGCAGCCCTTAAGACATAACTCTTTCACTTATGTGGGAGCTGCAGCCCTGCTTGGAAAAGGAGTCCCCAAGAATTGGGCAGCATTGCCTGGGCTGTGTGACTCCGGCTAGGGAGGACACTCAGGGGCACGCCCAGGATCTGGCTGCTGCCAGTGCACTGAACTTGCTGCCCCTCCATCCCTCCTCTGCCTCAGAGCCTTGACTTGGTGCAGGTGGGACAGGTGGGGCAGGCATGACTGAGCCACAGGCCCGTGTCTCAGCTGACCTGCTGATGTCAGAGAACGATGCCTCATTCTCCAACTAGCTAAAGACACCTGGGAAAGGGACAGGAGGGAGGCCGCTCAGCGCCCCCAGTCATGTGCAAATGCTGAGCTAGGTGCCTGGCACACATGTCATCTGACCTCAAGCCCCTAGGGATTTTCCAGGCCCATTTCATAGTTTAGGCCTTGGTTCAGTACCCACTGAAGCCAACCCCAGATCTGTCTCCCGTCAGAGGGTCTGCTCTCGGTGCCACCTCATTGCTTTGTGTGCATTGTCCTGTCCCACTTTGACATCTGTCTTCTGTCCTGACGCTTTCTGGACAGTCCCAAGAATGACTCATCATGGCCAACCTTTTGGGGGACAGATCAGATTCTTTCTCCTTCCTGCCCAAACAGCCACCGGAGGACTCTGCTGATGAGCCGCTGGGTTCTGGGAGGCCTTTGCTCCCATATCCTCTTGGCCTGGAGTACGCTTCCCTTCTTGTCGACTCAGAGAAGACAGTTTTGTCCCAGGCCCCAATGTGGTGGGCTGTCTGATGGTCTCCCCGGATACATAGTCACCTGTGCAACAGGCCCTCCCCGAGTTTCATGCAGCTGCTTGCATGTCTTCGAGCCTCATTTGCTGGCCTCCTTCCACTGAGCACCAGTCCGAGTTTGGAGGAGTGTCTGATACATCTCTGACCTCCGCAGTGGGAGTGACACAGTGTGGGCACCAGGCACACGCTTGCAGAAAGCCTAAGTGAGGTACACATGGGACTAGTCCCACACCTTCATCACTGGGTGGGGTCGGAGGCCTGGGAAGTGGCCGGGCACTGCACACAGCTGGGCCACTTCTGGTCCCAGGGCAAGCAGGGAATGAGGTCAGCAGGTGGCATCCCCCATCATCCTCCAGGCAGGTCTGCAGATGTGGATCCGAACCCAGGCTTGCTTCCGAGTTAGCCCAGTGAGGCTGCTGTTTCTAGGAGCGTGCACTTTCCCTCAGAGCAATAATTTACAGGATTAATGAAGACGCCGCATTTCACTGTGTAGTGTCAGTTATTAATACTGATTGCAAATTAACAGCTGGTAATAGCATGCATCACATTTCATCTTTTGCCATTCTTGAAAGCTAGACTCTAGTACTTGACCAAAGTGCTGCTTGATTCGTTGGAGCTCCATGTGCCTGGTGGCCACTCTGTAGACCTGGGCTGGACTGGAGGGTGATCCTGGTAACCACCTGCAAGACCCATGCCTTGAGGTGGCACCGAGAGCAGACCCTCTGATGGCAGAAAGATCTGGGGTTCACTTCAGCTTGGTTCTGAGCCGAGGCCTGAACTATGAAATGGGCATCACCTGGAAAATCCCTAGGGGCTTGAGGCTCAGAAGACATGCGTGCCAGGCACCTAGCTCAGCATTTGCACATGACTGGGGGTGCTGAGCGGCCTCCCTCCTGTCCCTTCCCCGGGTGTCTTCAGCTAGTTGGAGATTGAGGCATCATTCTCTGGCACCAGAGGCTCTGAACTTGAACCCCAGTCCTTCCTCTTATTGATCTGATGACTTGGGTAAGACATTGGGTGTCACGGGGATTAAATGAAACAATATATGTAAATTCTTAGCATCCTCCCCAACACAAAGTCAGACCTTAATAAGGCAGTGCTATTATGATGATAGCACCATCCTCACCACTCACCATGTGTGGCATCAGTCCTGCCATGCCACTGGGGTGGTGGGGGAGACCCTGGTCTGTCACATTAACAAAAATCCACAGTCATCATCTTTGGGGCCCCTTGGGAACTCACACATGACTGTTTTGGGGAAACACGGGAAAACACTTTTCTAGATTGCTTTGGGATCTTACTTAAATGAGAGAGAAGTCCAGGAAAATATCCAAAAGTTTCTCAAAGCACAGATGTGGGTCATTCCTCTTGCTAGCTGTGTGGCATTGATGGGGGTGGGGGGATCAGCCTCTCCAGCTCTGCTCATCTCATCTGTGAAATGGAATGGTTAGCCCTTTCTCATAGACCATGGAGAAGAGAAAAAGAGGAATTTGAGCACCCTGTATCTCTTAGAGGGAAGGTTCTGGCCACTGACTTGCTGGGCGCCAAGGGCCCGAGGGTGGGAGTGACCAGAAGCCAGTCTCTTGAGACAAGTCTGGTGGGGCCTCTCTCCCTCCTGGACAGGCTTTTTGGTTCCAGAAGGAAGCCTTTTAGAAAGTGCCATGATTCGCAAACCAACCCTACAAATCTTGGAGGAAGAACTGCTAAAATCAATACCAAGTACTTCATAAGTGAAAGGTGACAGGAACATCAAACTTCATTGGTGAAAATTCTAAGACTCATTAGCATATTACCGATTTTTAAAAAATATGATCTCACTCAGCTGATGGAAGGAAATTGCAAATCAAAGGGACTATTTATTGCAGTGGGAATAAGGGACCTGCCAGATTACAAAAAAAAATTGAAGGAGCCAGAGATTCGACACATGAAAGACAGTAGCAGATCAACACCACCGGATTCTGTCCAAATACTGGAACCCAACTCAGAGCAGAAGTTGGTGAAAAATTATTTTATAAACCCATTTTCATCATAACGTGTAAAATGCAAATTTTGATCATTATGTAAATCAGTTACTTGGTGTAATATACTTAATTCAAAGCACTTAATGCAGCGTGGTATGTTTTTTCCAAAGTGCCAGAGTAGACGTTAATTTTAAATTGTTTTTAATCTCGATCTTCCAGCCTGATTGTTTATAATGTTTTTCCCTTGTGTTTATTTTTTAAATGGAGAAGAGCAGAATGTGGTGAGAAGTGAGCATGTTATGATCACCCGATGTCCCCCAATGCTGGGGTCCAGGCAGGGGGCATGGGGGGGCTTGCACGTGGGCCCCTGTGCCTGAAACGATGTGTGTGTGTGTGTGTGTGTGTGTGTGTGTGTGTGTGTGTGTGTGTGCTCGCACATGCACTCACTGTGGCAATGTGCTCGTGAGGAACTATCTAAATGACTTTCTGGAGTTATGGACCCCTGTGCTGGGCAGAAATGTGTTCTCTCTCAGAGTTTTCAATGACAGACCTTCCCCTTCAGCTACTTTGCAACTTTGGAATTTCCATTATCACAGAAGGGAGAGCCGATCTTTTTAGTCTTCTATTGTGTCATCCTATTGTCAGGAGGGCACCTCCCTTTTTGATGAGCCTTTAGAACAAGAGAGATGATTTGCTCATTTGGGAACCCTTTCGGGGGTGTTCCTGGTGCTGATGAGAAGGTTGGGAGGATGCTGACAGCCACTGAACATCTATTTTGCATGGTGCCAGCAATAACGTATGCCCTGCACAGAAGGATCATAGTGCTCCTCCGAGGAAGGTGGTGTCAGCCCCGTTATGCAAATGAAGACATGGGCTCAGAGAGGTAGGTGCCACTCAAGGTCACCTAGTTAGTGAAGAGTGAGACTCACTCCCATGCCTGTGCTTCTTCTGTGCACCCCAGGGAGAGTGGGACTATGGGGGCTGCTTCTGTGTCCCCTCCCCAGGCTCTGCATCCCTGGTCATCACAGGAGGGGGGATTATTCTTACTCAGGTGTGGTGAGGACTGCAGATCAGGAGAGGCCAGCCATTGCAAAGATGGCTTGTTTCTCACAATGCCTGAGCCGTGCCATGGAGGAGCCACAGGTGGGGGGCACCAGGGTGAGCCAGGAAGCAGAGGGAGTCGGGAAGCTAGGGGAAGAGCCTTTCATGTGACACATATTGGAAATAATGGGTGATGAGGGGTCCACTGCTTGGGATTGGCTAGTTGGCTAAGTTCAGCAGGCTTGGGGGCATAGGGATAGCTACCTTGTCCGGTACTTGGCCCTGAGGTAATTCAGGAAGGCCCAGGATGGCCCCAAGTATGACAGCCAGGATGGAGGGTGAGATGTGGGCTCCAAAAGTTTGCATATGAAGGGGTGCTATGGGGGTGAGTTGCTGTTCTCTCTAGGATTGGCTAATTCTCTGAGGGGCAGTCTTTCCTTGGTCAGTAAGATTGCAAATGTCAAAATAAGAAAATAAAAGTTAATGTATAAAGAGCAGGGGTTTTATGGGTGGGGCTCTGACTTGGGGGTGGGATGTCACTCTGAAGGATTTCAAGGTTTAAATCAGCCATGACTGTTGTCTGAGCAGCTGTGCTTCTGATCAGCACCAGGAAGGTCTCCCCCAAGACAAGACCTGTGACAAGAAGATGCAGAGCCATGACCCTGTTCTTCTAGCACCGTGGGACACCACCTGACAGTCTTCTGTTCACCTGAAGCCAGTTCCTTTCTGGACTCTGGGTGCATTTGCTGTGGGACACCTTGTCATCCCAGGCGGGGAGAGGCCTGCTTTCTGATTTACTGAGAGCTGAGTGGATGAGCCCCTCCTCTGCTCCTCCCTTTGCTGAACTCCCAGAGACCTGCTTTGTGCTTGCCGCCTCCCAGAGCCATGTGCTCCCTCGCACCTGCGCGGATGGATTCAGTGAAGGAATTTGCCCAGTGTGCAGACGGTGCAGGGTCTGGCACTTAGGAGGTGCTCCCTAAGGTGGAGGGAAGCCTCTCCTTACTTGGGGTCAGTCTCACCCATAGGACTGAGCCTCCTTGAGGACAGGATTATGAAGTTTTAAAACTCTGCTGATCTGTGTTCATCACGAGCTTGGCCCAGAACAGTGCTCTGGAAATATTAGGAAGGAAGAGAGAAAGGAGGGAAGAAGGAAGGTGTTAGATATAACTGAACACCTGACTCGGATGAGGCGAGGCACCAGAACAGCTAAGGGCACAGGGAAGCGGTATTAATTTCGAAGGACACCACAGCAGGAAGGTGTTTGTGGTCTTGGATGTGGTGGCTACTTCCTCACCGACAGACTCAGTGTCCATCGTGCTCACTTGTTCCATACAGGTGATGACGATGGCGGCATTTTGATTTGGTGGTGAGGAGCGGTGGGCTATAAGGAGGAGAGAATCTGGGTGAGGAGTTTTGGAATGAACCTGAATTATGCACAAGCTACCTCTGGGAAGAAATTTGAGCCTGTATTTGGGGTTAGATAATACATAAGTTATAAAAAATCCGTAGACTCAAAAGTTGCCTCAACTTTTGGAAAATTCGCCAAAAATCCCTAAATACTTCTACCTGTGAACTTCTGGGTGTGAGGTGGCAGCCTTCATACATTTATGTGTATATTACAGATGGTAAAATATTCTCTGGAAGTATTCTCGGTGCTAGAAGGAAGCAATGTGAAATACATTCTTTCATTTTCAATCACTAATAAAGTACTCAGTGGCTATCTGATTTTTTTTTTTAGAAGCAGTGGTGGGATAGTCACAGCTGTAACCTTACATTTTGAGAAAACTTTGCCCAATTTCAATTCCTTGCTTAGTAGGGTTTTGCCCCCATTGGCTGTGTCACCGTCTGGTTGCTGAAGTCATGCTGGGCTTCAGGCTGGTTCTGGCATTAGTTCAGTTCAACTCCACATACGTGTGCTGTCCCTGACTCTGGGCCAGGCACTGAGCTTTGGGATTGGAGAGGGAAATGAGAAAGACCCGTTCTTGCTTCCCATGCTCTCAAGATATGAGATGTGAAGGAGACTTGAATTCTGACTGGAGGATCTGAGATGGTCTCCTAGGAAGGACGATTTGAAGGGTTTTGATGGAAGGGTGGGGCTCTGTAAATTTCAAATTGGAGCATCTAGGTTGAGAGTATGCATTTGCATGTGTGTGTATGTGTGTGTGTGTGTGTGTGTGTGTGTGTGGTGTATATGTGATGGGATGTGCATGTGCATATGGGCGATGTCCGGGGAGGGCAAAGAGCTGCTTTTTCTGAGTTTGGGTCATTGGTTTCTGGTAGTGGTGGTAGAAATAGGTGATGGATACACACACACACACACACACAGAAAAAAAAAATGAAAAAGAAAAAGCTGTTAGGACGAGTCTCTTATGTACCAGTCTAAGATGTATAATAATGTAGTCTCCAGCAGACTTTTTGTTTGTTTGTGATTGATGGATACTTTTAAGGATGTTCATTTCTTGGTGACTTGAAAATAAGCACGTGTTATTCATGGAGGATTTTAGAGGAAGGACATACCATGAGCAGACGTGAACTTAGAAAACATCCTGGTCAAAGGCAATGGAAGGGTGGACACCAGGGTTGGGGGTGTCATGGAGACTATCACAGGAGTCTGAGGGATTAATTGATGGTGACCAAATCTGGGAAGGGGTCCTGGAGATGGACTCCAGTGATGTTCAAGAGGAGAAGCTGGAAACTTTGGCCAGCCTCGGTGTCTGGTATTGCCCTTCTGAGCCTGACTGATGGAACGGATGACGTTGCCATGAGGAGCTGGGATGGGACGAGGAGTGCTTGAGGGGAGGGGATTGGGAGATAGCTGGCAGCTAAGGGAGGACAGGCTGTGCTCTGGGGAACCCGTGGGTGACTGAGAAGGATGCCATATTTCTTGGCAACTTTGGCAAGAGCTTTAGAGCGGAGTGGTATAGGGTGCTAGTGGGCCGAGAAGTGAGTGACCAGAAACCACCAAAGTGTGCAAGCACATGGCATCAGAATTCTGGTCTGTGGAGGGGAGGACAGGACAGAAGAGGCCTAGGGCCTGGGCACTGGGACCTGTGTCCCCTTTTTCCAGCGCTAGTGGGTACTGCCTGGTGGGTGCTCCTCAGCCCCTGCCAACCCATCCACAGCTTCTTCCCTGGAGGCCACACTGCAGTGCAGGCTCTTCTTCACTCAGCCCCACAGAGTTCTTGTCCTGGAACTTTCCATGGGCTGTTTTTTCTGTCTGGAATGCTTTACCCGAGGAGGTTTCTGAAGCAAACTCCTCTTGATGCTCCTCACAGGGCTTTCCCGTCCTCACTCCTTTCCCGTCCTCACAAAACGTATCTATTTTTGTAGAGATTTTATGACTGTTGTGAAACATCTGCTTATCACATTACTTGTTTCGATCTGTTCTCTCTGACAGCAGGAATACTGTGACTCGTTCACTCTTGCCTCCCAGTACCTAGGACAGGGACCCACACAGAGGAAAGTGCTCGGTGAACATTAGACAGAAGAAGGAATGAATGAGTGTTGACCCAATGACTAGGTCAGGTTCAGGTATTGGAAAGACTTCTGGTGACTCAGTCCCTTCGGAGCCCAGAATGTGGGCCCAGGAAATTGAAGCTGGTCCTAGGGTGTCATCACACCAAATTCTTCATAGGAGTGCACGTGGCCATTTCCTGAGCTGCCTCCTTTCTCCTGGGAGGCAGCCTCTGTCCCTTGGGTGACCAATGTGCATTTCCTTAGTTTATGTCCCCCCTCGACACCTTAGAGGGCCCTGGTCACTTGTCCTTTCCTGTCTTTTCTTGCATGGGACTGTGTCTGGCTGGGGAACTGCATGGGCAGTGATAAACTGGGTCAAGGTCTGAACTCCACAGGGACCAGCTTTGACCCCAAGTCTACTTTCTTGGAGAATCCTCCTTTCCTGGGGAGCAGCAGCTGGCTTTTCTGGGGGGATGGGGTAGATGGCATTGCAGACTCAGTCTCTTGTAAGGAGAAGGGGCTCTTGTTGGAGAAGCAAGCTTCAATGGCTCCAACCCCAGCGAATGGCAGCAGGCCTGCAGAGTTAGCGTGTGTGTTCCACGGTTATTCGGCTCCCAGTCTTCCCAAGTGCAGCTGAATAAGGGCTTCAGAGGCTGACCTTTTCAGCGAAGTGGGAGCAGGCAGCTGTAGCCAGGGGCTGTGGTCCCTTGGGAGTGCGGCCTTTAGCCTGCATCACTTATTCCAGGTGTGAGGAGCCAGCTGCTGACAGGGTGCTTAAACTCTCTCTGATGGCTCAGTCCCATCGGGTGCTGTCTGAATAGAAGCCAGAAATGCACCGCTGAGGGCACGTGGGAGCTCTGAGGGTTGTGTTCTCTATGCGTGCATATCCTTGGGGGCTTTTTTTGGGGATCCCAAGACAGTTTTCACCCCTTTGGTAAAAACTTCTATTCCTTTAGAAAATGAAACAACCCTATGGGTTGAGATAGTATTAGGCAGGGGACCTTAGGAAAGGGACTAAAGCGGACATCTCCCTAACCTTAGAGGATCAGCCACACTGGCATGATGCTTGAAGTTCCTAGAACCCTACCAGTCTTGGGGACCCACGGGCACACACACAGAATCCTGCCAGAGCCCTGCCTGTGCACTTGCTCAAATAAACATGCAGAAAGCTTGTCTCCATTTTAAAGACCTGCAATGACCTTGGAAGGTGCTGGAGAAGGAGTGGGAGCTGGTGAATGGGGTGTCTCTGCATTTTCCCTCATGCCTCTTCCAGGTGACTCTCACCATCCTGTCAGTTGTGCTCAGATCTGGGTCAGAGCCAAGGCTATGGGGTGTGAGGACCGCTGGTATCCAGGTGAAGGGACAGGGCTGCAGAAGTCGGCGGTGGGCCGTGGCCTTGCGCTAGCACTGGCTTGTACTCAACCCATGCGACAGTGCCGTGGGACAACTTTTTAAGACACAGGTCTTGCTCTTTCACTAAAGTTTTCATAAAGTCTGTTAGAGAGCGAGCAGCTGATGACTTGGCCAATTAGTTAGTTATTGCTGAGGAAGAAGCCCATCCCCAAACCTCCTGGCTTTGAACCACAGACATTTATGATTTTTTATGAGTCTGTAGCTCAGCCAGGTGGTTCTGCTCTGGGCTCACCTGTGTGTCTGAACTCGGCTGGCCTGTGACTGGACAGGGGCTGCCCGGGGCTGGCCGGATTCTGTCCAGGTGTGTCCCTGTCCCTCCCACAGGCGAGCCCAAGGCTATCTCAGAGCAGTGGCAGGACTCCAGAGCAAAAATAGGTGTGCAAACACTTCCTTAGCCAAGTTACTGTCTCAGAGCTCAAAGTCAAGTGTTTGAACCCAAACAGGGAGCTGGAAGGGTCTTCCAAGTGACTAGGCAAGAGACAGAGGCATAGAGAGATCATTACCAGGGACTCAGAGGCCACAAACTTTTGGGAACATCATTCCCATCACACTCATAAAGAGATGGTTCCTCAGCAGTACTGTGCAGCAGAACTTTCTACAGTGATCCACCATATATGATGTGTATCTGCTGTCTGGTCGTGGAGCCACCAGCCAGCTGTGGCTGTTGAGTGCTTGAAATGTGACTAGTGTGACTGAAGAGCTGAAAGTGTAAATTTGTTTATCTTTATGATTTTAAATTTAAATTTAAGCAGCCACTCGTGGGCAGCCTGGGACCCAGGGGACACCGTTGTCAGCACAGGTGGAAAGCTGTGGCAGGCCCGGCACAGGCGCTGTTGCTGGTCTGGGCGTGAGTGTCTGCTCTGGACTGAGATAGTCTCGCCTTGTGATTGGCAGGTGTGAGTTGACTGTGTTCAGCAGAGGGAGGGGGGTAGGGTGACATCAGCCCTGAGTTTTTACAATTGGGGCTCACATTCCCCTGTGGCACCTCTGCTCTCTGAGCCCTCTCTACACATTTGTCCTGCCATCCCCCTGATTTGTTAAGAAGCACTGAAAAGCCTCTTCAAAGTTTTCTTCCAAGAGGCTTTGAGATTATTAATCTCCAGGGACCCAGGCGGGCCGATGGGTGCTGCCTGGCTACTCTGGGAATTCCAGGCTTGTTGACAGTCTGGAGTTTGTGTGCTGGGAGTTACTGGGGCAGGAGCAGACGTCAGGCTCGGTGTGGTCACCCTTCCTCCATTGACACTCTGGGGGATCCCTGAGGCTTGGTGAGAGGGTTTGTTCTGCTCCCTGGCACCTTCCTTCAGCCTGACTTGGTGGGCAGAGCAACACTGAGACCCCATGTTTTGCTGGGCAAGCAGGCCTGAGTATATCTATGCTGCAGGGGCCAGTCTGCTAGCTGATGAAGCTGACCGAAGTCATGCTGAACTGAAACGCAGGTGCCACGGGCTTTGATGTCAGCCCTGCATTTTCTGTCTCTAGAAGAGTCCCAACCCTTTCATTTGGGCACTACTCCTCACCCCCTGGACCATTAGGGGCTTGATTTCTGTACCTCCAAGCAAGTCCTGCCCTAAGAATTGTGTTCCTTACAGTCCTGTGAAAGTGAGAGTTGACAGCTTACACCCCCACTTTACAGATGAACACACTGAGGCACAAATGGATGGATGTTTTGCGGAGTGTTTAAGGAACTGTAGCAAACTCTGTTGCTGTGCATGGCAAGCACATCGACCTGATTCCAGGGCTGATGGGGAGTTGGGGCAAGTGCACAGCCCCCCCCGCCCCCCGCCGGCACCCTAATCATGACCGCCATGGCACTCTGCCCCACTCCCTGGCACTGTGTTCAGTTCTCTGTGACTGCTCTTACCCCATCCAGCTGGGGCTGGACTTCCTGTGAGCTTGTTCTCTGGTAAGATAGGCAGGCTGCACACCGCTGCAGCAACTCACACGGCGCCTGCCATGTGTGGAGCTGGAAAAGTTTGAGGAGTAGGCATGAGATGAAAGTTCAGGAGAAAAACAATCTGTTAGAATGAACACTGCTCACTTTGAATTTGATCCCCGGTGGCTGCATGGGCCAGGACATGCCAGTGGGTAGGCACCGGGGCAGCATAGGTTGTGCCATCGGGGCAGACCCAGAGTACCCCACAGAAGAGGCGACTCAGGTGCAGGCCTGGCCTTGGGTGCTGGAATACAGATGAAGGAAACATCCCAGGCTTTGCAAAGTGCCTTGCAAGTTGAGACTTTGGGCTACAACTGACAGAAATCCAGCTCAAGTGAGCTTAGGCAAGAAAGAATATTTATTGACTCATAGGACAGAAAAATCCAAGAGAAGCAGCTTTCAGATACAGATGGAGCCAGAGGCTTAAATGACTTCTCAGGACTGTGTCTTCTCTTCAGAGCTGCTTGCCTCTGTGTTAACTGAATTCTTGGACAGGATCCCCTTGGAGGAAGCTAGATGGCTTATGGGAGCGGAGAGATTTGGGCCCCCTTAAAAAATTCACAAGGCCTCACAAAGGTAGGTTGGCACCTATGGGCAATATTGCTGGATTTCAGAAGCTCCTTCTGGAACCATTCTCTAGTAAGTTATTCCAGCTTCCCCTGCTGCCCTGAGCTTGCATTCTGCCCTCTTGGTAACCTTGGGAGAAGAGTGGCCTCTCCCAGGGGTCCATCGGAGTGCCATCATCATGTCTCAGTGACCCGTCTTGAACCATCCGCTCATCCCTCATCCAGTCAGAATGGGATGTTCTGCTTGAACTTGGGGTGAGAGTCACCCAGCTGGAAAGAGAGCGGAGAAGTGCTTCATCCAGGAAAATCAGGTTCCTGGAACAAGACAGAGTCCTAAGCCTCGGGCTGGGGTGTGAGGTGCAGGCTGCGGAGTCACAGGGTCGGGGCAGAAGCAAGGCGGGGCTGCTTCTGTCAGGGAAGTCAGTGGCCTCAGCTCTCCATGAGGGCCCGGAGCTGGGGTCGTGGGGCCCAGAAGCGGGTGGAGGAAATGTGGGCTGAGGGCCTGGACCCTTAGCATGCAGGCCATCAAGGGGACGGAACTACAGAACTGCAGAACTTCCACACCCAGTGGGAGAAGGCCAGGGGAGAAGAAAGGGGCTCCTCACAGCTACAGGACCCGCTGGTCTGCTGAAAGTGCGCTCCGTGGTGGGCGACCCTTACCCTGGGGCTGGGGCTGGGGGCACCTTCTGGCCTCTGTTCAGTGGGCCACTGAGGCAGACGGGACCCTCGCTTCTGGTGGTGGCGTCTGAGGGGCGGGGGTGGACAGCGGGGTCGGAGTCCCTCCAGGCTCCCTCCCCGCTCAGAAACCGTTCTCTCCTCCTCTTCCCCCAATGCTCAGATATCCGTGGACTCCAAAGCTTTCTGGACCGGGCCTCACGGCTGGGCCTTGATGTCTCCCTACAGAAGGTGGACAAGAACATCAGTCACGTGTTCACCAGCCTCTTCACCACGATGAAGACGGAGGAGCTGAACCGCTACCGGGACACGCTGCGCCGTGCCATCCTGCTGCTCAGCCCGCAGGGCGCTCACTCCTTCATTAACGAGGTGGGTTGTGGGCCTGCGGCCGCCGGCGCAGCTGCTCGGGACTCCGGTGCTCGCCTGGCGGGCTGCAGGCAGTCAGCGCATATGGGCCTGAAATGGGAACCGGCTTGGGCACCCATGGGCACTGGGCCACATGCCGTGAAACAGGGAGACTCTGAGCACGACTGACTCCTGGTTGGTTCCCAGCAGGTGGCCCGGGGCCTGCCCACTTGCTGGGAGGTTGGACGTCTGTTGACAAGTCACTGTCAGAGATTTCTGAGGCAAAATGCAGGCCATAGTGTTGTTTTGTTTTTCCTTTTAATTTTCCTCTTCGTTCACAGGTGTAAACCTCTAGGGGTAGAATAAATTTCCAGCACTCTGCAAAGGTGGGCGGCTCTGCCTTGGGATTTGTTGACACCTGGAAGGGCTGTTGGCTGCGTGTCGCCAGATGACCCAGGGTGCATGTGCCTAGTTTCTTGGTGCCTGGGCTAACCTGTGGTTGTTTTTGAACTCCTGTGGTAGGGGTTAGGCCCTTCTGATGAAGACAGGGTGTGTCAGTTTAACAAAGAATCAATTCATTTGAGAACAGTGAGCTGGCAGGTTGGTGCTAACCTTGCTGATTAAATGGCAGAGAGATCACAAGCCGGAGTTGTCCTTCCCTGGTTGGGTTGCTGACTGGAGGTGGGGGATTTGCCAGAAGTGTGGTGTGCCTTGGAGTAGGAGTGGACTGAAGGAGGTACAAGGTGGCTGAACATTCCCTGCTGTTTCCCCTTCAACCCTGTCACCTTGTCATTCCTCCATGATTGAGAGTAAAATAAAGTGAAAGGCAGAATTATACTAATTCCATTTGTTGTACTTTGCTTGCTTATTCTGCTTCCCCCTCTAATTAATTGTTCCTCAAAATGCTACCTCCTGCACCAGGAAGCAGCACGCAGCCCACTGCTGCAGAACTTAAAATTCGGAGCGCTTAATTTGGTGCAATTGGCCTGCAGCCTTGGTGCTCTCGGCTAATCAGATCCCGGCTCACGCTGGTGATCAGCCAGGTTGTGGTGTCCTGTCGGCACTCGGCATTTTCTCAGGAACCTGTTTCCCTCTGTGAAGTAATTCAGTTCCATCATGTGTAGACGAGCATAGCAGCACAAATGTGCTCAAGCTTTCTTGGAATGTCCCTGCAGTGTTTGTGCCAATGTCTACCCACAGGAAAGCTTCACTCCTCGCTGAGTTCCCTGCAGTCAGAGTTGGCTTCGTTGGCATCTGCTAATGCTGTCATTGGCCTTTCCTTTCTCTCTTCTGACCAGTCCCTATCTCCTTAATGCTGTTCTGTTAAGTTTGGAAAGAATATTCACTTTGGAATTAAACAGATTTGCTATCAGGTCCCAGGACCCCCACTGACTACTTGTGTGACCAGGAATAATCGGCCTCACCTTTGTTTCTTCATCTGTAAAGAAGGGATGAGATGACAGGTAGGATCACGCCTTTGTCATAGCTTCACATGAGCTTCTGTTCTCTTTTCATGGTACATGTTCATCCTTTTCCTTCCAAAGGAATTCAGCCTTTCCTCTGTCTCTAGGCCCTGCAAAGATTTAACACAGAGCCAAGACTGGCCTAAAGATTTTATTTCCAAGTGGTTAATTATGCAAACTCCTGCAGTGTTGGATACGCTTGGCTCGGCTTTGGCCTGTTGCCTTCTCCATCTCGCAGACTGTGTTTGCAAAGCTTTTGCTTTGCTGGGTGCTGCAGAGCTGGGGATGTCCCTGAGTGGTGTCTCTTAACATTGTACACATTGGACAAGAAACAATGACAAGCCCCTGGATCAGTGGCCAGAGACTTGTGGGGAAGGACCGTGCCAGGGTTTTGCTGCCTTCAGCTGCAGCAGGTCAGAGTCTTGGTCTCTGGTCCCAGGCAGCTGCCATCAAAAGGGGAAGAAGCCACTATTTCCTAGGCACCTATTATGGGCCTGGCCTCACACGTGGCAAATGAGGCAACTGAAGCTGAAGTAGTTAAACTACATACTTAAAGTCAGGCAAGTAGCAACTAGAGATGGAACAAAGTTCAAGGCCAGGTTGACCTACTCCAGAGCCCTCTCTGACATGTCTCTGTGATAGGTACAGAAAACAGTGTTTGTCAGTGTAGTAAACATGAGTAGAGCGTGGCTGTGCTGGTGTCATGGGGGAAGGCATGGCTCTACTGCCTCTGCGTCTTGCAGATGATGTTTGCAAGGGCGACCTCCTGCACTTGACCTTTATGAAACTCAAAACACCGTATGGGGAAGTCAGTGGCCTCACAGCCCCACCATGATTGGTGGCCTTGATATCATGCCTGATCAGAGGGAAGCAGGGCTGGGTTCTGTGGTTCTCATGTGTGCACACACGTACTCATACACACAACACACACACACACACGGAAATACATAGAAACAAATAACATGCATACAAATAACACACACACAGCCACTCAAACATGCATATGCGTGGGAGCACATACACACACAGACACGCTTTGATACACTGATGCAACCAAGCAGCCACATCAGCTGGAACAGATGCTCAGACCAGCATAGCCTGGCAGACATGGGCAGCTCGCGTGCACATGCATACGCCTGTGTAGACTCATGTAAACATGCACACACGCAGAGACCGGGATAATGGCTTTGTTGTAGTGGAGCAGTCTGGGGAAGGCAGTGCCCCCAGGGAAAAAATGGCAGTTAACAAGGGACAGTTGCAACAGGTGGCTTGTGACTTTGCAGGTAGATACTAGCGATCTGCCTGTAGCAGGCAGAGCGGGAAAAGGAACAGCAAGGGGAACAGTTTGGAAGGACAGCTCCCCATTGCTCTGGGAGTGGGGGTCATCTTTTGCCCAGGTTGTGAGGAGTAGCTGGAGGTAAAAGGACAAAGGTAGAAAGGGATACTCCACTGCCACCCGCTCCCCCACCCCCAGGCAGGATGAGTGACTGGAGGCCAATTTAATCCTTAGCAGACGTACAGCGCGGGCTAACTCCTGGCTTTGAATCAGCTGCTTCTCCCAGTTTGCTGCAGTGAGTGAGTTTGCTCCCACAATTTGAATATAAAGACCGTGCTTTCGAATCCATTAATAGCAGAGGTAAATTAAGTAGTCGCAATATTCTGTTGTCCCACATGATATATGCAAATATTTCTCACTTCAACACGGTAAATCTTTAGTAGACGACTTTATCACTCAGAGCTAGGATAATTCTGTGCCATTTAAGTATCATTTACCAGAATATTTTAAATTACTAATTAATTATAGAAGATTAATTTTTAAATGTGGCCCTGTATTTGCATTTAATTATATCCTACTGTTTATGGATTTTAAGCGGTAGTACTTTAGCAAAAGTGCTACTAGTCTGAAATTCATTTTTCCCCCTTAGAAATTCTTAGAAATGAGATCATGAGGAAGAGATATTCTGTAACATGTGTTTGGGCAGGTCTGGAGCTCAGGGAATTCTTGGGGCAGCCAGAACTTGGGGCCTGGCTGAGTTGGGGAGGGGAACAAATTGCTGTCCTGTTAGTGCCGGTGTCTGAGACTCTTTATAGCCGCTGTCCCCTGCCTTCTCTGTACCCCGTGCATGCTGGGGAAACTGCAGTGACCTCCACCAAGGACACTGACCCCCTCCAGTCCTGCCAACTCCATGCCCATTGGACCTTCTCTGTGAAAACAGTCCTGTTGCTGCTACATCCTGAGCAGACCTCCATTTGCATGCTCATCCCAGGGCCACAGGGTCCCACTGTCCGGCTGTGCCACCTGCTTGTACCTCCTTCCTCTTGGGAGCAATTGCTGGGATATGTTTGTCATTGTGAATCACCTTTTTGGACAGAACTATAATCAGATATCCTCTTATATTGGTGTGAATGACCTGTATCAAAAGGACAAGAAACAAGCGTGGCAAAGAGGTGGAGAGAAAAGAACCCTTGTACACTGTTGGTGGGAGTAGAGAGCCACTCTGGAAACAGTATTTTTAAAAAATTAAAAATAGAACCACTATACCATCTGGTAATTCCACTTCCAGGTATCTATCTAAAGAATATGGATATATTAACTAGAAAAGGTGTACGGACCACTCGATCTGTTATGGTGCTGTTTGCAATACCTAAGTTGTGGAAGCAACTCAAGTGCCCACCGCTGGATGAGCAGATAAGACAGAGCAGGTGCATATGCGCACAGTGGAACACTACTCAGCCATGAAAAGTGAAACCTTGCCATTCGCAACAACATGGAAGGAATGTGAGGATATTTTGATGAGTCATGTGAGTCAGAGGAGAGCAACAAATGTTGGATATTTTCACCTATTTTTGGAATATGGAGAAACAACACAAATGAACTGATAAAAGAAAATGAAAGTAAACCTTTGAACTTTGACAGCAAGGCTGAGGTTGCCAGAGAAGTAGAGAGAGGGCAGGATCATGTGGAAGAGGGGATTTACTTTTTATTTTATTTTATATGATTATATCCACACCCCTCCCCCCTTTTTTTTTTTTGTGTATGTGTTGTTGAGTAACTAAAAGGGGAAAAGGTCCAGGGGACTCAGGACTTGGATGATGGCTGGCAAGAGGATGCGTGAAGGGTAGAGTCCAGGACCTCTGTCCTCGCCCCATGCAGACATCCTGTAGAAGCTCTGTTGGCCAGGGGACAGACTAAACATGTTCTTACACTCTTGTCAAGCATGGGTACCAACTGTGATATTGTTTTGAAAGAATTCAATGTTTTGAGTTTTGATATTTCAAAGGAACATCCAAGGAGCATTGGCAACTGTTGGCATTTGGGTTCTGGTTGAGTTTTCTGTTCTGAGTGATGTCTTGAATCATACCACCCCATTCCTGGTGTAGGCAGGCCTTACTCAGCTGTCTGGAGACCTGTGTGCTCCTTCCTGGGGTCAAAGAGAGGGACCGTGAACCTGAGGCCTGGGCCTGGAGACATCTGGTTCGCATTCCTCCTCCTGCGGGTCATTAAATAGTCAAGCAACATGTCAGTTCCTCCCTGTAGGAGTCTCTGTGGTTCATTAGCAGGTAGCCCCTTCACCTAGGAGGCAGGTAGCCCCTTCACCTAGGAGGCAGCAAGCGAGAGGAACAGTCCTTTGCGAAGGGAAACAGCCTGCAGCAGCAAAGTAACTCAGTTACCCCTTCTGCTCCTAGATCTCCAAGGCTGTTCAGCCTGGGGCGCCTTCCCTGGGGTGGTGAGTCAGCCTGTTTGTTGACTGAAGGACTGAGTGAGCCCCGTGAGAGAGTGGCAGAATTTTCCAGCACTGAGGGAAGCCAAGGAAGGCTGGGCGTGGAGGTAGTATTGAACAAAGCAAAGGTGAGCTGAGAGGTTGTTCAAGTAGATTCATCTTGGAAGAAGCTGTCTGTGCTGTGAAGCCTCTACCTGGTGCCAGCCTCTGACTGCTTCCCAGTGCAACCCCTATTGAACTCTGGCAGGAATTGGCAGGGGTCACCTGCCACCTGTGCCTGAGGTGCCACATCTGGGGAAGAGAAGGTCTCGGTATCAGTTTGCTGCATGTAACAAACAGTCCCCAAACTCAGTGTCATGAAACTGTAAGCATTTGTTATTGCCCGAGTCTCCCGGTCAGCAACCTGGGTCTGACTCGACTGAGCTTGTCTAGTCTTGCTCATGCATCTGTGGTCAGCTGGCCAATCAGTGGGGACTGGGGTCAGCTACGAGGTCAGCCTAGATTTAAGAGACCGAGAAGGGCAACTACAAAGCCATATTGCAGAGAGAATGGATATAGTAAAGGGTGGGAGCTGCCTACCCTCACCCCAGCATGCATATGCGCGCTTCTTGGAGAGAAGCAGATGGCCTGTAGATCTGTGGTTGATGGGGTCTCATGTCACCTTACTGTCACTTTGCTTCAGCCTTACTCAAATTTTGGATGAGGGTGGTGAGGAGGGGGATGTGAAACAGGGAGAGATGGAACAGACCTTTGTTTTTATCAAGCTTGTTTATGTAGACCCATTACCTCAGCTGATCTCAGCAGTGCTGGAATGGAAGGGTCATTACTGAATGCTGGAGCCTGGAGACTTAGGGATTTTCTCATGGACCCACAGACTGCATGGCAGAACTGAGATATGAAATCAGAACTCCTGGAATCAAAGCCCAGTTTCTTTCCACTATATGTCATTGGAAGCAGTAGGAGGAGGGTTTTATTGTTTTTGACAGATCACGTGAAAGCCCATTTCCTTCTAGAGCATAATAAAGGGCAAACTCGGACGCACTGTGGTGGAGTAGCAGTTGGTTCAATCACCTCCAGAGGATGCAGGCCTCATACCCCTGGGTTTGAGTCCTGGGTACGGGGTCTGTGTGAAGAACCAGTGTGAAGAACTGAAATGGAAATAAAATGAAAATGCTTCTTCCTCGTCTCCCTGCCTGTCTGCCTGCTCACCTTCATTCCTGCCTATACCTTTCCTTTAAAAAAAATTAAAGGCAGAGTTCCTGAATATCACCATTGAGGAGCCGGTGGGAGGGGGAAGGTGGTCCGGACACTGGAGACCTCCGCTGAGGACTGAGAGGCCCGCCTTCTCAGGTCCTGTCTCACATGTGCAGAGCGCATGGGCCTGAGCTTCTCTCCTTGGCAGCCAGAACAGCAGCTTCCATGGGACCCTCTGGTCACTAGAGAGTCTGAGGACCTTTTCTTAACCCTTCCTTGGTGTGCTCACTGGGGCAGGGAAGGGCAGAGTTTAGACAGACCTTGCCCAACTCCCGTCCCCCTTCCTTACCATTGGCTTTTTGGGCTTTGCTTCCCCACCTGTACAGCGGAGCTGGCGACACTTAACTCACAAGAGTACTCCAAGAATGAAGCATGGCATCATTAGGAGGTGTGGGTCTCCCCTTTTCCTCTTCACAGTGTCTCGCACAGGGCTGGCCCCCAGAAGGTGTCAATAACTTTTGTGTGAGTGGGGAGATGGATCAGTCTTGGAAATGTAAGGTTATGGAATAAGAAGGGCATTAGAAAAATGAAAAATCTTCTGTGATTTAGGACAAAGTCAAATTTCAAATGTGAGATCTGCTCATGGCTGACGACATGGATTCTGACAGTCAGTCATCTGCGGTGGGAGTCGCTGACAGAAGGAGAGCACGGTGGACGGACTTTTAATAAACATGCCTAATACTAATTTCTCAGTTGTTTGCTCTGCGGGGAAGGGCTTGGCATCTCTCTCTTCCATTGCCTTAGCCATGCGCCTTCAGTATCTGCCCACGAGGGATGTCGGGGAGAAAGCAACGCACAGGGGTGTGGGCCACAGCTGAAGTCCTGGAGACTGCGGGGAAAAGAGGTGCTTTAGGGGCCCGTGTGACGGTCTGAGGGAAAGAACCAGATGGAAGCAGAATGTTGACGGAAATGTTTAACAGGTGAAACTGGTGCGTACCCCACTCCAGCCGCGGAGCCTGGAACACCTGGGTGGGCAGGAAGAGCGGGTGTCGGCTTCTTTCCAGATGGCAGAGGCAGGACCTGGAGCACTTTAATTGCATTAAGAAGAGACCCAGGCAGGTCCCCCTTCTCCTTTCCACACCCCACTTATTCTCTTCTTTGCAGAGGAATCTGAGGCTTTTAGATTCTCAGTGGTGACATGAAGATGCTTCTTCAGGGGCCAGAGCTGTTGTTAGAATAGAGGAAGGGCCATTGCCTTTGGAACAGATAGACAATCAGATCCCAGTTCACTCTCAGGGTCACCTTCCGCGCCTGCTTACTGCTCTGTAGGCTGGGATACTATCTTCCCCGAAGGTCACTTAGGAAGAACTGCGGTGCCCAACTGCGAGAACTGGGCTGGTGACATTTCCATGCCTAGCAAAGCCATGTAGGGAAGGAAGCTGTGTGTCTGCTGTTCTCTGGCTGCCCTGTGATAGTCAGATGGCTTCATCCAACCCAGGCAACTGCATGAACCTCTCCTGGAAAATTCTGTAACTTGGGGATTTTGAAGAGAACCCAGGGATTAAATAAGAATGACTAAAGCCTCACGCTGGAATGCCAGTTATCATGTAAGTCACAAGTCGCTTACCTACGACAGCTGGGCAGGCATAAGAAAGTGTGGAGCAGGGGACTGTAAGAGCTGAGAGCCCAAAACTGTGGGCAGCTGGATGGAGCACCCTTCCCTGAAGGAGACTGTTGGGCTCCAGGGGCTTTCCCCGTGTGGCCACAGCTTCCTGTGTCTTAAGAGGAACCAGAAATCTGGACTTTGCTGTGAAATCTCTTAATTTTTAAATGTTGGCAACTAACTACAAGGTTTTTAAGCTCTCCATTGGCCAGCTCTGCCTGTGACAGGGCTGGTAAGACTTGCAGACCGTTGAGTGGCAACGTCTGATTGATCGCTTCTATACCTTCAGCCTAATCAGATTAAATACGGGAGTGGCATGAAGTGAGCTCTTTTCCTCGCCCAGTTCTTTCTCACTAGGAATTGGCAATCATCCTTCATGCAGTGTTTCTAAGAGTTCTTGCTTTTCTCCAGAATCCTCAAGGTACTATCCCCTTTTTCTGTGCATCCGAGTACACTTCTTGTCCTGCTGATTGATGCCGGGGCTCATGGACCTGCCGAAGAACCCTGCTTTATAATGGCAGGAGACCCCTTGGTCTTATCATCTGTTATTGCTATGTCTGTGTTAAATGAGCACTAAGTACTGAAGGTCGCTCTTGAGATAGGGGTGTCATCGGCATTGCTTTGTACCTCTAACAATACCCCGCAGGGCCACTGCTACTCGTTACTTGCCCTGGGGCTGGCAGAACCTCTTTGTGAGGCTTGCAGCTCTCAGGGCCCTGGGGAGTTACTGACTGCCTCAGGAATGGGCAGTTTCTTAAAAGGCTGCTGGATGCAATAGTGCCTCCCTGAGCGCCTACTCCACGCAGCCTTTTATGAGGAAACAATTGAGAGGTGAGGTTGTTCCCTTCCTGCAGTGAGATGTGGTTTAGAAAAACATGAAAAGTGTTCTCACAACCCAAAGCAATAAGTACCCAGCCCAAATCCAGCTCCCCCGAGATGCCGCTTACTTTCTGTGATGTCTCTCCAGAACTCAGTTTCTGTCTTGAAATGGATCAAAAGCTAATATGAACCAGGACCTGACTTAGGTACTGAGGGTACAGAGGGACAAACAGACGAGGTCCTTGACTTCAAAGGATTGACAGTTTAGTGGAGGCCAGGGACAGACACTCAACAAATAAATAAGTCCAACGTAATTAAGGTAGTGACAACCACTATGAGGAATGACAAAGACAAAAAGAGAGTGGCTTAGTTGGGTGACAGTTTGGATGTTGTGGTCGGGGACGGTTCCACCAAGGAGGAGGTATTTGCAGAGAGATCAAAATATGTGATAGAACTCATCAAGCAAGTATGGCTGCAGAGCAGTTTCAGTAAGTGGTGTAGCACGTGCAAAGGTCCTGAGCCTGGAACGAGTAAGAGACATTGAAGGATCAGTGATGAGGACTATGTGCCTGGTGCCAGGTGAATGAGGGAAATAGTGGTGGGAGGTGAATTTAGGTGAAGTTCAGGGTTAGAGCTCTGGACTTGTAGTACATTGGACTTGGTCTCTCTCTAATGGGAAGTCAGTGGAAGTTTGTGACTGGTCAGTGGTATGATTTGGAAAGGGACCAGATGCCATTCTTCGATTTTATGGAAAGGAGCTCAGGAAATTCTTAGAGAGTGATAATTCCTAGTTGTCATGCCACAGGGAGAGGATGCATGGAACTTAGTAAGGCTACCCTGGAGGAGGTGCTGTCTTCCACTTGTTGGGGCCCCTGGCCCCAGGTGGATTCCTTGCGTGGGTGCCTGGTGTGGGAAATCAAGTTTCCTGCTCTGTGTCTCACCAGGCAAGTTCACGGGGGGTGAGCACTGCCTCTTGGCAGCTACCCATGGGGCTTCTGAGAGGAGCAAGTAATCAGCTTAAGGAGATTTGCATTTTAACAGTGTGTATGTGTGTGTGTGTATATGTGCCTGCCTGGCCAATTCAAGGACTTTGCTTCTGGAAGGGCTGAGAGGACATGCCATTTGCAGTGCCATCGCTCCTCTTTCTCTCACCAGGGAATTCCGGAAAGTAGCAGTCACAACAGGTCCAGCCACAGCTGGCCTTTCCTTAGTCATCCTGAGAGTCAGCAGGACTGCGGAGCCTGGTGTAGGTCGCCCTGCAGGCTCCTGTAGGTGCTGGAGTCTATAGGTAAACAAAGGACAGGCTGCTTTTGTGTGTGTGTGTGTGTGTGTGTGTGTGTGTGTGTGTGTGTGTGTTGTGCACGTAGGTATGTGACTGTGGGCAGTGTGTTCTGTGACCCCCTTTCTCAGCCTGTTCCCACATTCCAAACTTGTGCAATGCCCCCTCCACCATAAAGGGCCCACTCGTTTGGGAGGAGATAGTGAGGCAGGACGCCTCCCTCCCTGCCCTTTGTTGCTGCCAGCTGTCCCCGCCCCACTCTCAGCTTTACTCATAGGCTCTGTGGCTGCAGCCATGGCCTGTGCTCCCTGGTTTGGGCTGCGGTTTTCCTCAGGGTAGAGAGACTCAGGTAGTGCCCCGCTCCTCCCGCTGTGATCCCATGGATTCTGAGCCTCATTCATTCCAGACCCCAGGGCACTGGCCGTGTTGGGTGCGGGTACAGGCAGGCCCGGCAGTGCACAAGGCACAGACCATCACACTGCTTGCTTCACAACCCAAGCAGTTTCCTGGTGTCTCTCCAGAGTTGGGCACCTTTTAGGGCCTTTACCATGAAGCCTAGGTCCAGTTCTGACTCTGGACTTTGGGCTTGATCACTGTCCAGGCCCATAAGGGAAAACCTTAAAGAGCTGCAGCAGGTAAGACCCAACTGCTCCAGGCTAGCTAGGCCTTACCTCCTGCTCCTCCTCCCTCATCCCCAACCAGGGTTCTCCATGTGCTCCGACGTGTGTGTGTGTGTGTGTGTGTGTGTGTGTGTGCGCGCGCCTGCCTGCTCAGCTTTGCTTGGTTCAGAGTAGAAAGCTGCAGCTTGCTCCCTTCCATGGCATGGGTCCCTGAGGTCTGACACTGTTCAGAGCCAGGCTGTTGTCCCATTCCCACTTTCTAGATGCAGCGACTGAGCCACTGAAGGGTTATATTTGGGGGCCCAGACTCTCCAGGAGAATATTTCTGAAGCAGCTCAAGGCCAGGAACCATGGAGTAGACTTAAGGCGAGAGGACCCAGAGCAGTAAGTGTGTGTATGTGTGTATGACCTTTGGAGTTAGTGCATTAGTGGTTAGAATTGCAGCCTCTTGAGTATGATGATGATGGCAGCAGTGATGGTGGAGGATGGTGATGGTGAGGATGGTAATGATGAATGATTTTGATGGCAATGGTAATAATGGTTATGATGATGATAGTAATGGTGAGGATGATGGAGATATAAGTTATGATGATGATAGTCACAATGATGATGATGATGATGATGATGATGATGATGATGATGATGATGATGATATGACTGTGTTTATTATCAGAACCACTGCCTTTGTCATCACCTTTGTCTTGCTTGGAAACATGGGTGACCCAGAGGTCCCAACTCAATCATAAAAGTGCTCAAAGATGATTTTTATTTCATTTCTGCATTTGTAGTTAGGACTGAGGTCAGGGTGAGTCGTCCTTGCTATGTGGGGTTAATAGGATTTGGGGATTCTAGGCCCTGTGGTTGTGAAGTCTGAATGAATGGTTCAGAGATATGTTGAACCAGGAGCATCAGCATATTGAAGAAGGGACAGAACATCCTTCTTTGACCCACAGTGGGACCAGAGCCATGTGGGAAGCTGAAATCAACACTGCTGGAGGAAGGATTCAAGAGCTGTTGGTTCACTGTGGTAGATCAGATGTTGGACCTCTGTTCTGATTATCTGTTGTGTGATAGGCCACCCCCAAAACTTAGTGACTTGAAGAAAAAAAAATCATTCAGTTATCTCATGTTTTCTTTGGGTCAAAGATTTGGTTAGATCCCAGCTGGGAGATTTTGGCTTGGGGCCTGGGATGTCGTTCTAGTCAGACAGTGGTTGAATCTAGAAGACTGAGGGGCAGCAGGATCTGGAGGCTGGCCGGGCAGCTCTCCCTCTCTGTGCGGGCTCTCTGAAGATGCTGGTTGGAGCTTTCATAGCATGGTAGCCTTAGGATGGTGGGATTTTTTCCCATAGTTGCTCAGGGCTCCAATACGAGTGTTCCAGCCAGCCAGGAGGAGCTTAGCTTAGACTCTTGGATGGATCCAGGGTGAGGGGGACTTGGTGTGGCGTTGATTACTGTATTTGGCCTTTGTGGTGTGAACATTCATGATTCTGCCATTTGAGAGTGCCTGAAGGTGACTGACAAGAGGCAATGTTTTTGTTAAGGGACTGAATGAATTCTCAGTCCGTCTAAGGATGGAGTCAGTCAGGCTTGTGATGTGACTAGAGGAGAGGCCATTCTAGGGATATGGAGGTCCAAGGTGGGGTCTTCCTGATCTACAGCCAGCTGAGCATTTCCATCCTGATTGCCGGTGCTGTCGCCATCTTGCCGTAACTTTTGAGGGTTTCTTACTTCTCATTTGTTCTTACTTCTTGTGATAGAAGGAATTTGAGGCCATGAAAGAATATATGGCTCAGGCACCCAAGAGCTCTGTACAGATTCCATGAGAAATTCCTCTGTCCAAGCAACTTGGTTCAGCCAGAGGAGGGTTAAGAGTGGTGATCTGCAATAGTGTGTGAGAGATGGGTCAGGGCCTGGGGTGCCAGGAGCCCAGCCTCAAGCCAAAGATAAGATACTGCCTCTTGGACAGTGGCAACTGGCAAACCAAATGTCCTTCTTGGCATTGTTTCCCCCATTAAGGGTACTTCTCTTTGGAAACTGTGGTCCTGGTAATCTCAGTGATGAAGTTATATTGAAGGTGATATTGAATATTTATGTCCAAACTGGCAATACCTTGACATTAATTATCCTGTTATAATTAAATCTAGTAATCCATTACAATGCCATATAATGGAATGTGGTTATATTGGACTCTAGTGAGGATAATGGAATTCTGAAGAGTAGAATTTGTACTTTAAAACCCAGGAACAAAACTGATGGATTGCTACCTATGATTTTTTACCTTTTCCCCCTCAAGATTTACTCAGAATTAAAGAAAACCTTTGTTGAAGGTTGGCACGAGAGATTCATGAGTGCACTGTGTCTGTCCTCTGGGACAGTTGACAACCATCAAGTATAGAGATATAAGTGTAAGGATAATGCTGGTGTCCATAAAGCCATCGCATCTATCCTGGGGTGAAGGAAGGCTTTCTGTAGGGAACAATGTCTATGCTGAGTCTAGGAGGACAGGCGTGACCAGGCAGGGCGTCCCAGGTGAAGAATCAGCAAGCACAGGATGTGGAAGGACAGTGCATGGGAGCTAGAGGAGTAGTTGTTTTGGGGAAGAGCAATAGACATTCTAATATGGCAACATCAAGAAAAGCATGTAAAGAAGGAATAGGAGGCAAGACTTGAAAGGTCCTGGGTGCCATGCTAGAGGCCAGGATCCATTGTAACATGGACCTAGCTCATCACATCTGTGCTGCTGAAATTCTGGGCCACCCCAGGGAACAGGGTGGATTGGGTAGGTGTGCCTGGGGCCAGGGAGGAAAGAGGGCACTGATATTCGGGTGTGTACTGACACAGCACTGAGCAAGGAGAGGGTAACTGAGGACTATTTGGAAGTATATTCTGCAACACTTAGGACCAGGCTCCAAAATTCTTAAAAATAAACTTTTAGTATTTGAACATGTTTTGATTTACTGAAAAATAATGAAGGCGGCACATAGAGTTCTCCTGTGCTCCACATCCAGCTTCCCCTTTTATGAGCATTTGTGTGGTATGTTTGTCACAATTAATGAACCATTATTGATGCATTTTTACTAATTCAGTTCCTGCTTTACTCAGCTTTCCTTAGTTTTTATCTTCTGTCTCTTTTCTGCTCTAGGACACATTACACTAGTCATCAGGTCTCTGTCGGCCACTCATGACTGTGGCAGTGTCTTAAACTCTCCGGGATTTTGACGACCTTGTCAGTCTTGGGGCGTCCCGGTCAGGTGTTTCGTAGAGACCCCTCAGTGGGGATTTGTCTGATACTTTTCTCATGACTGGACTGGGGTGATGGGTTTGGGGAAGAACAAGGAGGTAAAGAGTGATATCACAGCAGAAGTGCAGGTTGTGGACATGACTGCTCACCACGGACGCTGACCTTGTCCAGCGGCTGCAGCAGTGCTTGTCAAATTTCTCCACTATAATTCCTGGTTTTCCCTTTTCCATACTTTCCAGCTTGTGGCATGCTAAGGACTGGGGTTTGTACCTCATCCCTCAAGGGCAGAGTGTCAATATATGTTTCTTGGAATGCTCTGGCCTGGAGGGGTCAGCATTCTTTTTGGAGGGATAATTAGCTAGTTGTGGGCTGTAAGGTTGATGGGGAACTGATGGCAGGAGAGGACTTAAAAAGTATCGTTCTTTGGGCCACCTGTTCCCTCTGGACCTAGCTCCCAGGGACAGTCTGATGGGAAGTCGATGGAGAACTTGGCTACATCCTGGACCTTTGAGGTGAGTAAGGTTCTGTGACTCTTGCTTGGTAATCCACAGACACTGGTCGCATGTGCTCTCTTTTGGCTTCTAATGTTCCTCTCCCCAGGAAGTGAAGGCCTTTCAGTTCCACTGAGTTCAAGTTAACCCCCCCCGCTTTTTTGCATATTGACTTTTGTGTGTGTGTCAGATGTGGGGTGACCTATAGAAGTAGAAAGGTGAGTGAGGCACATTCTCAGCCCTTGAGAAGCTCCCTACTTGTAGGTGGCCACCTTTTTCCCATAGCAGTCTCCAGCCCATTATCTTCTTTTGAAGACCTGCTTCGTGTGTCAAAGTGTCCAGCTCTGTCCTAGCTACTCATTCCTGAGGGACCCCTCTCCGGGTGTTCTTTCAGGAAGAATAGAAGAGAGCCGCCTTGTTGTTTTGGGGGTGTTTGCATAACAGAATGTGTAGGTAGAAGCCTTGTGGGAGTGCCTCAGCTTTACATTCAAGGTTCCATGCTTTCTAAAGTCCTATTGTGTATTGTGAAATAAAGTTTTATAATCACCTATTGATTATAGCCAGGAAGGTAACAACTCCATTTGGTTGATTTTATCGGCCGTCTATTCCTAAGCTATTAAAAGATAAACACGTTTTGGCCTCCCAGGGTAACAACAACTCACAGATTTCTTCTGGGAGGAGCTAGGATGGGGCTGAGCCTGTGTGCTGGGGTAGCGGACTCTGTCAGTCATCTTTGGCAAGCAGATTGGCTAAGCCAGTGGGGATGGACCTGTCCTCCTGAGTTGGAATTCACTCACTCACAGAGAGACCTTTGGTAAATGTTTTACCTTTCTCACCAGCACAATAAAGGTGATATTATTACCTACTTCAGAGTTGCTTGTCAAGTGACTGCTACATCTTCTGCCTCTTCCTCTGTTCAATTTCTAGGTTTGTGTCCCTAGAGAAAGGTACAGGACATAAACTCAATTCTGCGAGGAACGTGCCCATGTCTGCATGGCCCCCTGTCCAGAGGGAGCCCCACCTGGAGCTTCCTGCTTTTGCCTTACGGGTAGTCAGGCCCAGTTACCCCACTTCATATCTGGTGGACATGAGTGCTTCATCTGTACTGGACCATGCTCTTTCTTGGGGGATGATGACCTTCCCAGAAGAATAAGACTGAGACAGAAGAAACCAAAGTGGACGTTGATGATGGTTTGTGGATTCAGAAACTTACCTGGGTGCTCATGTCTTTACCACATGTACTGTGGCAGTGACCTCGACATACACACCTCCAGAATCAGTAACTCACCACTCTATCTGTAAAGGAAACCCATCCGTCCCTGGGCAGCTCAATAGTGATAAAACTCCTCCTTGGATCAGCATCACATGGCAGTTTTGCTTTACTTTCCCCATGTCAGCCCCTGAGGTATCTAAAGATAGCATGCAGTCACCCTGTGATCTTCTTGCGAATCCAAGCCCCACAAGCTGCTCCACCAGTCTCTAGTCCATCAGTATTTATTGAGCACCTCCTGTACATCAGATTTCTGCAACCCTGCAAGGGGCTGGAGAGTAACAGGGAAGGACACGTGCAGTCTCCACACCAGTGGAACTTGGTAGGGGCCAGGGAAGGGCAAAAGAGCAAGGAAATAGAAAATGGTGAAGAGTTCCATAAGAAATTCAGAAAAGGATGATATGATAAGGAGTGACTGGGGATCAGTTTTAACTGTAGAACCAGCCTCACTGACTTTTGAGATGAGACCTAATTGATAGAGTCAGGCCTGTGAAGGCTTTGCTTTTGTAATGGAGACCTTGGGCCTTGTCAAGGTTCCTGGGTGGAAATAAAGGCTGGCTGGTGAAAAGGGAATGTCTGTGTGACAGGAGAGTAGTGAGAGGTAGGGGAGGGCTTGGGGAAGGCAGAAGGTGGGTTTGGGGTTTGGGGTGGACAAGGGTATGCTGCCTGGGCTCTGTGGCCAGGTGAGGAGTTGAATTTTAAGTGTGATGGGATGTCACTGGAGAACAAGACAATGGTATGACCTGTTTTCTTGTTTAGTGCTCCCGTTGACTGCTCTGTGAGACTTAGATGGTAAGAAGGCAAGAATTACATCATTGCACACGTTACACGAACAGGGTGCTTGAAAACTCTCTTTAACAAGTGCTTAACAAATCGAAGTGAGAAGTTTGGTCTCTCCAGAGACCTAGGGTCAATGAGAACCTGGATGGCTGTTTTCTACTCATGTAAAATTTCTGTGTGTCTTCCCCTGCCCCCCTCAATCCTGGGTACCTGGCAGCTGTGAACCTGCACACCTCAGCCAAGACATCTGGCCTCTTAGCATGGCCATGTCCAGGGAGAAGAATGCTCATAACACCTCCGTGTCAGCAATCCCTGAAGACACCCTGTTCTTATGATGTATCACTACTAGATGGCATATCAGTGGAAATTGGTCCTTGCTCTTCATAAGCATCATTTTTATGTAGCAGAAAAGGCCCAGCCTCATTAGGAGGCGAGGAGGAGGTAAGACTTGAAGCAGGAACTCTGCGTCAGATTTTACCATTACATCCCCCATTCCCGCCCCAACTCAGCCACAGTTGTCATTAATCTGCATTTCACTCCTGCTTTCATCCTTCACTTGCTGTTTGTCATTTTTGAAGAAGGATCCTCTCTGTTAGCACATTTGGAAACCTGTTTCATTGCAGAGGAGAAGGGAACAATACAGGTTTTCATCGCAGACTAATTATGCCTCCAATACACTGATGCTAAATAAAACCAAGGGGAAGGTAATTGGAAATTCTTGACGTGACATTCACAGCTTTGAGAAAAACAGATGTTCACTTGAGGAGCTAGGAAGAGAATACATATCCCTGCAACCAGCCAATGAAATCGATTCCAGGAGACTCTGCGAGAGGAGAGCCACTTCTCATCCTTCAGTGGAGGTGTGAGGACTCTGAGAGCGCATCTGATCCTGTTCTCCTCACCTGTGTTCCTCACCTGGGCCAATGTGGATGAGTTCTGTGTTGAGTCATCTAAGACTGTTAGTAGCCACTCAGGTCTTGTAACAGAAAGTGTCTGCCTATAGCCTTGTCTCTGTTATTCATCAGCTATGGGCCTTTGGACAAGGATCACAGTGTTTGATCATCCATTTTCTCTTCTAGCAACAGAAAATAATCCCTCCTGGGGTTCTTGGGAGAATTAATGAGACAGGGTAACATGGGCAGTCCTTCAGAAGTTTGTGTGTTCTTTCCAAAAGATGGTACTGAATCACCAGTGCTTCCTCCCATCAATTTGAATTATTTTACCTCCTTAAAAGGCAGGACTGATTGGACCAGCCAAGCTTTGGCTTCTGTTAACTTGGGAAGTACACATATTAGATCCACTTCCTTTTTCACATAATCTAGGAATAATAATGAAGAACTGAGGCAGCTGAGTGTGTGCTGGGCAAGCTCCTTCATCCCCCAGGTTGCCACTTCCTCTGAAATGGGGTCTAATCTGCCTGGCCTAATTTACAGTGAGACAGGGAATGGGTCTACTTCAGGCTTTCAGGCCCTAAAGGTCCCAGTGATTAGGGCAAAACCACATTGTGCTGCAATTATTCTCCTACACTGCTTTCCCTGTCCAGGCCAGGAGGAGCACTTGAAGACCAGAGCTGGTTGGGGCTGATTGAGTGCTTACCCACTATTCTTCATCACACTTGCTGTGGCCTCATGGTGGGTGGTGGAAATGTCCCTATGCTTTGAGTTTGGTCCTGTGGTTTGTTTTGACCAATAGCATGTAATTAGAAATGACAACGTACCAATCCCGAACCTGAGCCTTAAGAGAAGTTGGATGTTTCCAACTTAAAACTGTTTCGACCACCTTCACCCTCAAGAAAAGAAAGCAGCAGCCCTGGATAGCTCATTTATCTCTGTAGGATGAGAAAAATCAGAGGCTGCTGAACTGACCCAAAACCCTGCAGTGAGAAATATATCTGCCTCAATCAACCCACACATCGGTGAGAACAAATGATGGTTGTTTCAGCCACTGAACTTTGGGTGGTTTGTTACATGGCATTATTTAGGCAAGAGGTAACTGGAGAATATTTTTTTCCAGTGTTCACCACATCTGTCTCTATACCTGGCACAGAGGAATCTTTTGTAACTCTTTATTGAATGCACAAATGAACAAGTAGAGAATTTTGTTGGGCTGTTAAACCTGATTATTGTGTTGATTCTTTAAGTTGACATACATGGGCAGACTGAGCTTGAGGGTCTGCTGACTGCTGTTGGGGAACCCACCTTATCTGACTGACTCTTTCAGAGTTTTGTTGGGATGAAAGGCATGAGACCAGCCCTTTCCCCTAGTTTGCAGTCAGGGAAAGGGAAAAGAATGGGCTATGAGAGCTAACATGGCACACTAAGCCTGGTCCTGGATGACTCTCCTGAAGATGATCTGAGGGGTGCTGCAGTGAACCCCAGGCAGTGGGGACTGAAGGTCACCATGGTGCCCAGCCGCCCATCACCCCCTCTGGGCAATGGTGTATTTTGTGGTTGCAGAAGTGGGGGTTTTCAAGAGCCCTGCAGTAGGCATCTGCTACAAACCATCGTTCACACTGCAGACAGACTCAGGAGGCCTTTCCAGTTCCCTCTGAGAAGCTCTTCACATGGCGGAGCAGGGAGAACGAGATCCCGGATGGGATGACCCAGGGGTGAATGAAGACGAGTTGGACTAAATATTCATTGAGTGCTCACTCTGTGTTGGATTCTGTATGTGTGCTTTCTTCTTCTTTTTTTTTTTTTTCAAAAGTGCTATTTTGATTCACCTTATAGCTGAGGACACTTAGAGCTTGTGAGCCTGAGTCATTTGCTGGAGGTAGATTTGGAAGAATAATTTGGATCCCAGACATATGATTCCAGAATTTCAACTCTGGGAAACCTGGAGGTCTCACCCTGGTCTGATGTGGAGACATTACACCTGGGAGCTTGCAGACAGCATGGAGGCCCAGGCCCCACTCTAGATAGAGCAATTATGAGGGAGGCCCACGGGTGGGACCAGTCATTCATATGCTTAACAATCTGCCCAGGCGAGCGGAGGAACATCATGGGTGAGATGCTCATGCTGAGTCCCGGGACAGGCCTTCCTGCTTGCAGTGGGATGAGGATGAAGGGTCCACCTGGCGTCGGGGCACAGCATCGTCAGTGCGGTAGTCCTTCTGTGGAGTTGTATGTGAGCGGGAGATGCCCTGGACTTGGGACGACCTTGAACCTGCTTCGCCACTGGCCCTGGGCCTGATGTCAGAGGCCCCCGGAACGGGTTTATGAGACCTGTGTGTTGGGAGCCCAAGGCCTTTCCTGAGACCTTTGTAAGCCTCCTCAGGCCTGGCAGGGCAGGGGCCAGTGCATCCTCCTGAAACTTGCGCTCTCTTTCTTTTTGCACAGGGGATTAGGGCCTTTCTCCCTTTCTTCACCAAGTCCTGTTAGTTTTCATACAAAGGCCCTCACTGGAGTTAAGGAAATGATTGTTTTGACTTACAGAGGAGGAAAACCACCTTGAGGCAAGATAAACAGGAAGGCGAATTCATGTTGTGAAAGATATTCAATCTATAACCATGGCTGGAAGAATGTTTGCTTAGAAGAGTCAGAAGAAAGGCCGATGAGGGAAAATGGAATGAATCTTTGGATTTCTTTAACAGGAGAGGCGTTCAGGGCTGACCTGGCAGAGGAGAGGTGATTTCAGGGCATGGGGGGGTGGGGGGAGAGCTTCCCAGAGGGAGGCAGGTGGGACTGATGAAAGCAGCTGCAGCAGGGGCTGCCCTGAAACAAGGGGAGAAGCCCAGCAATCAAACTGCCAGATGTGCAGGCGCCAGTGGGCTCTGCTGCGTGGGCTCTTCCAAAGAGTGCAGACGGAGTTTTGAAAGTGATCAAAGACCCCCCTGTTAAACACAGACTGACAAATCAAAGAATGTAGGAAATCAGAAAGACTAGAAGCAAGGCATATAAAAAATGTAAACCACCCTGTGGAGAAAAGGGCCGAGGAATCTGGTGCAGGTTGTGGGGTATGAAGACTGGTACTGCTCTACTTGGGGATCCACTTACAGGCAAGGTGGAGCAGGGTCCCAGAATGTCCCATGTACACATACGCACACATGCGTGTTGCACCAATGCACAGATATACACGTGTTATGCACACATGCAACACTGTGTACATGTGCATAAATACATACACACATGTATGTTTATATGTGTATACGTACACACTATGTGCATGCATGTGCACCTTTTCTCATGGAAGTTTCCAGTCTCAGAGGAGAACTGGGCTATTTAGTAGACAAAGCTCCATGTCAAGCAGGCAGTAATATTAAAAGTTAATACTTGTTGAGACTTAACCACAGTCCAAGTACTTTCTGAACACATTTTATTTCTTATCTCATTGTATATCCACGGTTCCACCAGGTAGCATTGTTTTGCTTTTAAAATTTGTCCCCATTTCACTTGGGGTAGTTGAGATCAAAGAAAGCATGCAGCCTGGCCTGGGTTTGGGCCAGCCGGCTGGCCCAGGACTGCCCTGCAGGGCTTGCTGCTAGCTCTTGTACTGCTTGTGTGTTACATAACGTCAAGGGGTGTGTTTTAGCTAGGTGTGGTCAGAGAAGCTGTGAGTTATCACGGCACACTTCTGCAGTCAGTGGTCTTTAGCAGAATAGCTCTGTGGGCTGGGGCAGGGCTGCAGGGCTCCAGCCCACTCCTGACTCTGCCCTCTGGGCAGCAAGGGATCACTGGGAAGGTGAGGCCCTGGTGAGGGTGAGTAACCGCTGGGTCCTCAGGGACATGCCCAAAGGTTGGTCTTGGCTGCCTGGAGCAGCAATTTTCCCAGCCCCCTGGAGAAGTGACAGCCTGCAGGCTGAAAGCTGTAGGTACTACCACAAGGTAATAACACTCTCACTCTGAGCTGCCCCCAAGGGACTTGACATTCCTGCTGTGGCTTCACTTGAAAGCTCCCTTTCCTGGGCCTGCGGTGAGGTGTGTCATTTGGTCTGTTTGGTTTCTGTAGGCAGGTTTGGCCTCCACCCACCAAAGATTTCTGAATTCTCTTGCCTCAACATCCACTCTCTAAGAAGACTTCTCTCCTAGGCCCTCACCCCTCTCCTAACCTCCTTGTCATCAACAGGTTATTTACTTCTTCACCATTGAGTGCCTTTACCTTCTTACCTTCATTCTCTCCCACTCCAGTGGAAGCAGTTCCTCCATCCATCCCTCATCTGGAAACACGCTCCTCCCATCTTCACTCGTGAATGAAGGTCCCTCCTCCCACCTCACTCAGGATGCAAATCCCTTCACCTGTCTCACATCTGGGTGCAGTTCCCTCCTCATGTCCCACACCTGGATGAAGGTCCCGCCTCCCATTCCTACTTGGAACACAAGTCCTTCCTCACATCCTACCACCTATTTTACTTATTTTAGAATGATTATGACAACATCCGGAAAAATTTTATAACCTGGCTGCTGAGCCCAATTGCTTTTTTTTGTTTTCTGTATTCTTCTCTGTCCACATGAGCATCTATTTTATGAAGAGCTACTCATAATCTGGATGCAATTTTGTGTTCTGCTTTTTTGACCCAACATCCTGGCATAAACATTTCCTGTGTTGTTGCAAGCCTTCCTAATGATTATTTTTAATGATTGCATTGAGATGAAGAATTGATGTTCCATAACCTACCTAATGTTTCCTGTTATTGGACATTGTGCTGCTTCCAACTCTTCAGTCAATTTTTTCTGGACAATTTTTCAGTGAAAATCTTCATATGTAGTGAAGATTTTTCTCCTTGGATTACTGCTAATGGGAAATTTGCAGGAGCGGGTCAGTAGGGTCAGGGTGCTGGGCTCCTGGATACTGTCATCTTGATATTGGCTACCAGGCAGAGCAGTGAAATCATCACCCTCCCTTTATAGATGGGAAAATGACCTTTCCAGAATCTTCTCACATAGGCTCCCTGAGTAGCTCTCATTGCTCCTGTGCCCCTTTGCACACCTCACACTAGTCATTCTGTGCCCGTTTGTACACCTCACACTAGTCATTCCCTCCACCTTAGTTTGATCGCTGCTCCTCGGGGCAGCCTTTCCTGGGCACCCCATCTTATGCAGGGCTGTTAGACAAGAGCACGGCACCCTGTGTTTTCGGAGTGTGTCTTTCACTCTGCAGTGATATGTCCCTTGTATAAACATTTGTCTACTGTCAGTCTTGCCCGTTCGATTCTACTCTGCACTAGAGAAATGAGTTGGGCCACCTTTCTCCCCATGGCACTAGCCCTGTGCCTGGCGTGCAGACAGGTCTTCCAAGTGCTGGCTGAAGAGGGAATGAAGGCTCCACGTGCCCACAACATCTTGGGGGAAGAGGCAGCTGTTCCCTGTGCTCTGCCTTCCGCGAAGAGCATGTTGTCTGCATCATCTGTATTTGTGTCTTGGAAGGTATGTCTCAAGCCTAAGGGTCGAGTGGGAGCCACAGGAGGCAAGAACAGCCAGCACGTTGGCAGTGTTCCTGGGAGACAGCACGGTGCAATGAGACACACAGGGTCCCGGAGCAGGCAGGACGTGCTTCTAGCAATCTGCGCTCAGTGCACTGTGGGACCCGGTTAGCGTGCCCAGTGCCTCTGTGTCTCCACTTACTCGCCTGTGCAGTGGGCATGCGCTGTGCCCCTCCAGGCTTGGAAACGACCTTCCCTCCCTTCAGTTATCTCCTTGGGTCTGTAATAGCTACTCTCGTGCTCATATCATTGGGCTTTCTTCCAAGGAATTTGGGGGTGATGCTTCTGTGAAAGCACCTTCCATTAAACTAAAAGTCCTCCTTCAACTTCCTGGGAAGGAATGGGGTGATATCCTCATCCAGAAGTTTGGAGCATCTGTAAGTCACAATTAAAAAACAAAAATCCCAAACCTAGAGTATAATTACGTGAATAAATCATGAAGTCAGAAGTGGGTGGGATTGATTCGTCAGGTAAATTAATCTCAGCAGCAAGTAGAGGTACGTGGGGGCACGAGATCTCTCACAGCGGTGTCACCTGCTGTAGGGCTTGTTGGCTTCTTAGCTCTTGCTTGCTGCCTGCTCTTGCCTGCCTCACCTTCCCCACAGTCCTGCCTGGCCTTCCACTGTGCTGCCTGACCATTGACCACATGCAGAAGCCCAGTGCACTGTCTCGGGCCCTGGAGGGTCACAGGAGTGAGGTATTGGGCTGAGTTTCAGCTGAACCGGAGTATGTGCATGCCTGGTGCAGGTGTGTCTATCATGGAAGACAGAGTCAGAGCCCTGCTGCTCCAGGAACCTGGGGTGGAGTGTCGGCTGGATCTCATCAAAGAAAGCATGATAGTTTTTGGCATTCAGTCTGCTGAGGATTGTCTCTGATGTATGATATGAGCTGTTCTCTGGTCATAAAGGAGCCATACCTCTCCATACCTCTCCTGCTGCCAGATAGGGCTGGCCCTTGAGGCCATGGGACACACTGAGTGGGTAATTTCCCTTGTCTGGACTGTCCTAGTAGCAGGGACCTGCCCTTCGAGGAGACCCCGTGCCCTGCATAGCTTAAAGAATGTGGATGTGAGAGGCCTGTGTCAGGAGGGCACAGGGATCCTTGCTGAGGCCTTACTTGCAGAGTTCAGGACTCTGAGCTGGCTGGCTGGCAGCTTTGGAAGAAGATTGAGCTCTCTTTTACCTGGTGGGCTTGTTTACCTGTGAGCATATTCTGTACAGCTGAAAATGAAATCTTACAGGCCTGGTAGCTGAGGCTCAGGGGGCTAGAGAAACTGTACAAAGTTACACTGTCAGCAAGTGGCAGGTTTGGGATTTGAACCCTGGTCCATGTGTTTCCAAGCCTGCTCTTGCCAACTCTGTGATACTGAAAAGAGACAGGCAGTCAGAGAGGTGGCGCTTAACCCAGTGGAATGAATGGACTTCTATCTACTTTTCTGCAGACGTGTGTGTGTGTGTGTGTGTGTGTGTGTGTGTGTGTGTGTGTGTGTGTGCATGTGCCTGTCTGTCTCTGCGCATGCTCACGCACGTGTGCTCAGGCACATGTAGAATACTAGATTCTGAGGGTCACACCAGAGAGCATCATTTACGAGGGAAGGGCAACAGAGGGAGCCGCCCTTCTGAGGTTCAAAATGAACAATCTGTGATAAATATTGAGAGAAGGGGCATGGGAACACTGAGAGAGATGTGTCCATTGTGTCCAGCAGCACCTGTCACTGGATCACTGATTCATTTCCCTGTGTGCAGGACTTGGCCCAACAGTGCTTAGTAATGATTTTCTTTCTCAGTGACATGGCTGAGGTAGGGGGCGGTGAATAGCATACCAGGGTGACCCTCCTTTGCTGCCCTTGGGGCACACCTTAGAAACTATGGCTGAGAAGAATTCAAAGTGCTGTGAAATGAAAGCAGTCTGTCCCCCTACCCTTGCGGGAGGGTGCTGCATGCCCTACCTTTCTCCAGGAATGGGAGTCCCCTCCTCCTCTTCCTCCTATTTGAAGTGTCGCTGCCCATCCATATGGATTCCCTGCTCCCATGGCTGATGTTTGGCTTTGGGAGCTTGGGCACGTGATTAGGATGGAAGCGTATGGATTGGGTCTCAGTAGAGTCTCCTTATGTGGAAAATTGTAAATCTAGCTTGGGCCACTGAGCTGAGTATTATGGGTAGGCAGGGGACTGTGACCTCCATCACAGGCTCACATGGAACTATAGAAGGGTCCAGAATTCCCATCTGGGCCCTGTAGGAAATTCAGAGCTCTGGCATCTGGTCTCGGAAGCCTCCAGACTCTTAGGGATAGCATTGGTGGCAGAGAGGTGACTGACACTAGCACTGTCTTCCATGCACCTGGACTCATTGGGCTGATGGGTGTGGATTGTGGCCAATGATGCAACTCCCTCCTCTTTGCCTTCCTGACTTGTTCTCCTTCTCCCCTGCCTAACCCTGGGCCTACTTAGGACCAGTCCAGTGCTCTGGGGATAGTGTTGGGATTCCTTCTAACATGAGACTTCTCCTTGGGATGTAGATGCTCACGACACTCTTTGACATAAGGCAGACGGTGTGGTAATGCCAAGAAGTTGGCAGCTGGAACACCCCTCCTGGCTCTCCCCTCTTGATGAGTGGCCATGAGCAAATGCCTTATCTTTTCCAAGTCTGGGATGATATTCTCTGTAAAATGGGCCAATCTTCCTTGCTGCAGTTGCTCAGATCCAAAAGCTTGGATGCTTCTCTCTTGCATACCTCATAATTAGTCCATCAGCACTGCTGTCAGCTCTTACCTTCAGGGCATTTGGAATCTGATCACTTCTCACCACTGCAATGGCCACCTCCCTGGTCTGAGCCACCATTGTTATGGCAACAGCCTCTTAATTGGCCTTCCCACTTCTGCCCTTGCTCCCTGGAACCAGAGCACCTGCTAAAATGTCAGTTGATTACATCATTGCCCTGCTCAGCATCTTCTCATAGCTCACCACTCACCAGGGTAACAGCTAGAGTCCCTGCTTTGACCTAAGCCAGCTGAATGCACTTCCCAGTCTTTGTGGAATGGACCTCATTTGCACCTCTCGTTCCAGAAGAATTAATAACTCTCAAATGTGTCCTGGTATGCAAATGCTCATAGTGGCTTTGCTTAGAATAGCATCAAACTCAAAACAACCCAGATGTCCTTCAGCTAGTAAATGGATAGCAATCTGTGGTAGATCCATACAAGGGAATATTATTTGGCATTAAAATCGAATGACTTATCGATGTATACATATGGAATAATTCTCAATATCACATGCAAAGAGAAAGAAGCCAGACATAAAAGCCCTCGTGTCTATGATTCTATTTAATGGTGTTCTGAAAGAAGCACAGCTAGAGGAGCAGAAAATTTGATCAGTGTTTGCTAGGGCTAGGGACCGGACAGTACCTGTAAGAGGTCAGCGAATTTCCATGGGTAATGTGACTGTTCTATATCTCAATTATGATGCTGGTTGCATGACCAGATTTATCAAGTGCAGAGAAGTGTACACTGAAATGTATTTTACTCTATGCAAATTATACATCAATTTTAAAAGCAGGTTCCGGTTTGGGTGATAAATGATGGTCACCCAGCCTCTGAAGTCCTGCTTCGTCCAGCCATTCATCACTGCTTTGACCTCATCTCCCACGGCCCTCCTTGTGATCGTCATTCCAGTTGTCCCTTACATATGCCAGGTGGGCCCCCGTACATGGTCTCTGTCTTGCTCTCCTCTCTGACTGGAACATTTTTCCTCCATAGTCACATAGCATCTTCTCCCACTTCCTGAAGGTCTTTGCCCAGAACTTTATCAATCGCTCATGGCCAACTCATGCTACATAACAAGAAACCCCGAATCTCCCTGGGGCCCTGCATCTCACACATCCCTGTCGAGGGGCTCATCCAGGCTGGGCTTTCCTTCCTGGCTCCCCCTCCCCTGTGGACTCGCTTCCTGGCATCTCAGTTGGGCTGAGGCTGCCAGAGCAGTAGCTTCCCAGGGGCCATTGTCTTTTAGGCCATGGCAGAAACACTAGAAAGCCACTGCCTGCACACACATATGTCAAACTTGTGTCTGTGATACATCTATTAATATCCCACTTGCCAAAGCGTGTAGAACTGTGCAGCATAGAACTCTTGCTGGGGGAAAGGCGTGAGCATCATTAATAACCCAAATCACCCTCGCCTTCCCAGTGAGGCCTTCGCAGCCGAGCCACTGGAACCTTCACCCTCACCTTGATACTTGCTAGTCCTTCTTTTTGATTCTTTGTTTTCCTCAACACACCTGAAGGCATAACTTGTTATACATTTTACTCATTTATCTTGTGTATTTTCTGTCTTCCTCGCTGGACTGTAAATCTCACTGGAGTTGGGACATTTGTTTCATTCACTAATCTCTCTCCAGCATCTAGAAAAATGCTCAATAAATATTTGGCTAAATGATTGGATGGGGTTATGCTAAGAATTTGTTGGGATGGTATCTCAGACCTGCTTAAACTAGAGTCCTGCACACAGGAAGTGCTCAGTAATTGGTGGCTCTTATTTCTCAGCCCGAGTGCTGTTGGGAGAGTAGGGGCCTACATTACGTTCATTACTGCAGTAATTTTCACGATAGACCTTCAAAGCAAGGTCTGTTTAAATTCTGTTTCAGAGACAAGATATTGAGGCACGGAGAGGATGTCACTTATCTGTAGTTTCCCTGGCCAGCCAGGAGCTCTTTGACAAGGAGCCTATGTATTTCCTCAGAGCTGTGCTACCTCTGCATTTTCCTTCATGCTGATTGCCAGGCTCTGGCTCTTTCCTGGGACCGGAGTCCTAGTGGAGTCAGAATTACTGACCAAATTAGAGCCTAACTCCTCAGGGGTGCAGCAGGTTGGCTCCAAACACCCCACCTGCTCCCTGGGTCATTGGAAAGATTGGTAACTGCCCTGTGCCCCTCCAGCTGGTGGACCACTAGTGGACCCTGTGTGTTAAGACCCCAGAAGGGCAGCTCTTTGCAGACCTTGAGGCTGGGTGACTAGGCCTATGTGCAGGGGAGATCACAAACGTGTGTGATCAGGAAAAGTGTAGGCCCCTCTTTCTGAGGAAAGAGTCAAAGATGGAGGGCTTGATAGATGGATGTGGGAAAACAGGAGTCATTCTGGTTTGGTCTGATGACCCTTTCTGAGTGACACTGGGCTGGAGGAGCCAGGCTGCTCAAATGTGAAACGTTAGAAAGAAGACTTCGCCCTTAAGCGATGTATTCTGCCTCATGAGGGGACAAGAGGTCTTGGTTGTGTCCTCACAGTGCCTTGTGCGCCTTTCCGTGAGGGTCCTGCCATGCAGACTGACAGGGGTGTGTCTGTTTTCCCTGCCGGTCTCCAGACTCCTGCTCATCAGAGTATTCCCAGGGCCCAGCAGAGTGGCACCAGTGGTCTCAGCAAGTGTTTGCAAAGTGAACAATTTACAGAGCTTTTACGTGAGCCAGGCACTGTGCTCAGCTTCACAGGTCCAGAATGGCATTTGACCCTTTCACCAGCCCCCGGAGGAAGTTGCTGCTGTTTTCCCCGGGTCTTGCGGTGAACTCTAGTCAGTCAAGATGGCGCAGGTGGCCAGGGCAGCGCTGGTTTACAGACCTGGACTCGTAGCTCCGTATGACCTTGCATCCTGAAATGGAAGAACACATTTCAGTCCCAGTCCTGCTACTCAGTGGCTATGTGACTCTAAAAAAGTCATTCTAATCTGTTTGGATCTCTGCTTTCTATTCTGTAAAACAGAGATTACAAGTCTTATTAGTCCTGAATAGAGCGATTGTGAAAATCAAATCAGAGTGAACTTGTATTGAGTAGAATTTCATAACTTTTGTTCTTTCAAGTGGGCACCAAGGGCAGCCAGTAAACAAGGGAGTTGTGGCAGATGTGTCACAAAGATGGCTTAGAGAAACTTAAACATGATCCTGATCATTCTCAGTTGGTAAATGTGCAAAGAGCAAGATCAAACAAATCACAAGAGAAAATGCAGCTTGTTAACAAGCATATGGAAAACCACTAAAACCTCGGTTGTAATCAAAGCAAACAAATTAAGACAGGATGCCATGTTTTACCACTCAGTTAAAGAACACCCGTTGTTGACAAGACTTGGGTAAAGTGAGAACTGCTTTTACTCTACGCTGGTGAAGACTGTCTGGAAGATAATTGAGGAATGAGTATCTGGAACTATAGAAATATAAAATAAAATTTTTAAACCCTTTGACCTGATAACTAAGAATCTCTCCTAAGGGATTCTCTTAATTACACAGAAAGCTTTCTGCATGATCTGATTTATAACATCTGAATAAAATAAATGACAATAATCCTAATAGCCAACATTAAAAAATTATGATATATCCAAGTGATTGTCACATCTATCGCTATTCCATGAATGTTGGCCAGATTGTATGAAATGAACACATAGATTGCTAGGGGAAAGGCAAGTCGCAATATTGTACATATTATTTTATTACAACTATCTACGATACCCTGGGGAAGATTTGAACAGATCTAGAAGGAAGTTTAACAAAAATGTTAACAATGGTGATGTGTATGTGGAATGAGTATAGGTTATTTGAAATCACCATTTTATTAGTAAGCATCTGCTCCCTTCAGATTGGGACAGTAGCACAGTAAGTATATTGACTTAGGCCTTAAGTGGGGACCTGAATGCTGCCAGAATAGAGGTGCCTCAGTCAGCAAAGCTGGGTCAAGAAACTGCTTTCTTTTGTACTATTTTCATCTAAAATTCATTTTGTGGAAAACAAAGCCATGGTTTCTGATGATAAGCCATGCTGGGAAATAACCATTCTATTGCATTTTCTTCCTATCTGGAATTTTTTGTTTTGTTTCACATATGGTTATCACTTTCTCTTTTTCTTAAAAAGTAACTTGAATATTTTCCTTCTGCTTGCACACTGAAAAGACAGTTATAGAAACTTCAATCATGATCAATATTCATGCAGTTGAAAGTGAACAAGGCTTGACTCCCAAACTTCAGAGATAATCACCATCAAGTATGTAGCTGCCTATCTTTCTTCACATATGTAGTGTCATTAACTATAGTTTCTTCCTTTTCTTTTCCTCCTCCTCCTTCCATTTCCTCCTCCTCCTCCTCTTCTTTCTTTTCCTCTTCCTCCTCCTCTTTCTATTCTTATTCTTGCTCTTCTAAAGCTGGACTATATTTGCTTGATTTTAGCAACATATTCTTGGACCTTTTTCTATTTCAGTTACGTAAACGTTGTAGGCAAATGTTCTCTTTCACATACTGTTGGTGAGAGTGTAAATTGTTATAAATGCTTTTGAATGTCAATTTAACAATATCTATTACAATTTAAATTCTCTTATGCACATTGTCTCCACTCCTGAGAAACACTCTTTAGAAACACTTCTGTGGGCTACATGTATTTCCCTCAAAGTCATATGTTGTCTTTACCCAAAGGTTATTGTCTTTGGAAGTAGGGTCTGTGGGAGGTAGTTGGAGATGAGGTCATGAAGGTGGAGCCCTGCGATGGGATTCATGTTGTTAGAAGAGGGAGAGATAAGAGCTCCCTCTGTGGGGGATACAGCAAGAAGGCAGCCCTCTCCAAGTCAGGAGGAGAGCCTTCACCAGGAACTGAACATGCTGCTGCCTTGATCTACTTCCTGACCTACAGAGCTGTGAGAAAGAAATGTTTGTTGAAGCCTCCCAGTTTATTCTGTTTTGTGATAGAAGCCTAGACTGATTGAGACAAACTTCCACACAGAGAGCGTTCATTCAGCACTATTTGTTATAGTCCCCAGTTGACCCTCTGATTTTGGGAAAATCAGAACAACCTCTTTCATGAGCCAGACTTCATGGGACAAAGTGGGTGGGTCAGTCTGCACAGAGGCCCAGTGGGGCTGAGGCACCATTATGCTAGGACTAGGACACACCCATTCATATTTTATAGGACTGTGGCACATTAGAAGTGAGAAGGGGTAGGATGTTTGCTGAGTATCCACTGTGTGAGGGGAGCTTTGCATTTTCCCTGGTAGGTCAGAAACACTGGCGTCTGATGGTCCCTTATCAGCTCTAATTGTAGCCTTGGGAAGCTCTATACAATCTCTGCCTCCTCTCGCTGTGGGTGTATCTGTGCTTAGAGTGATGGGAACCCACTCAGTACCTAGCTCACAGTAAGTGATCAGTGACGGTAGATGTTAATCATTATTGTTATTATTAGTGAATCTGCATATCCAACTCATGAAGCAGACATTATTAGGTCTGGTTTACAATGAGGAAATAGAGCATTTATATAATTTACCCAAGGCCCCAAACTGCTTCTATTAGCAGAGCCAGATTCAGGCACACCATGTTTTCCCGAGTATAGGGAAAGTATGCTCATCTGCACGGTGCTGTCTGTTGATGCTGAGGGAGGTGGTGAGTGCCTCACTGCCACATGTGTCAGGCAGTGACCCTGCTGGTCGATCTCCTGGGTCTGGTGGAAGTTAGGAGTAGACCATAATTTTAAAAATGTTTCTCATAATCAAAAACGAAGTTGCATGGCAGGACAATTCTGTGGCCACTCAAATTGTTTGCTTAAACGATGTTAGACAGAATCTTTATGGTAGGACTTCACAGTGCCTTTAATAAGCACGAGGAATTTCAAGAAGGTCACTTGGGGCACACTGGTTCCCAAACTAATTTGACCACTGAATCCTTTTCACGAGAACAACTTGCCAACCTAGAGTTCCCCAGATGTATCCTGGACAAGAGTCTTCAGGTGCCCTTTCAGTGACAGTCTTAGAGTCTGGGACTGGGACTGAAGGAACCTTCCAGAGTGACCCAGCCTCTCTGTCATTATCCTGCCAGTGGATTCATGAGGTTGGACTGTCTTCTTGGAACAGTACCGTTCTGCCTCTCCCTCTCTTAATCTCCTGCTCTCATGCTTCCACTCTCTTAAGACAGCAAAGGACATGGTCATGATGGGGTGCCATGGGGCATCTCTTCCTCCTTAGAGGACAGTCGCGTTTTCATTCTTCTTCCCTCTTCTAATGCTGTGAACCTCTTAGGCTTCAAAACTGGGCAGCTTGTTTTGGCAGTTTCTGGGGCTCATGCAGTGACCTTCAGGGGTGCTGGTTGGCTGGCATTCTGAATGCTGGAATTTTCTCTGTCTTCAACTACTTATTTTTAAAGTCAACTTTTAATTTTGAGATAATTACAGATTTACCTGCAGTGGAAAGAATTCTCATGCAGTAAGAAATAAAGAGATCTCGTGTACTTTACCCGGGTTCCCTCAATGATAATATCATGTAAAACTGTAGAAAAGATCACAACTAGGATATTAACATCAATCAGTTCAGGAGAGAGAACATTGCCGTCACATTAAGGGACCCTCATGTTGCCCTTTTATAGACACACCCATTTCCCCTCCAATCCCATCCCTCCTTAACCACTGTTTTTACCCACTAATTTATTTTCCACTTTTTGTCATTTCAAGAACAGTATGTAAATGAAATTGTACGGCATGTAGCTGGTGGAATTAACATTGTCACTCGGCATCATCCTTTGGAGGTCATCCTGGTTGTCGCCTGTATCAATAGTTCCTTCTCTTTTATGACCGAATGGCACTCCATGGTATGATGTGCCACAGTTTGTTTAACAAGTCATTCATTAAAAGACACTTGCCCCCAGGTTTGGGCTATTACAAATAAAGCATTTGTGTGCAGGTTTCTATGTGAATGTGCTTTTTCTTCCTGGGATAAATGCTCGGAAGTAATGGCTGGGTCATTTGCTAGTTGCTTTTTTTTTTTTTTTTTTTAAGACATCTCCAGACTGTTTTCTAGAGTGAGTCTACCATTTTATATTTCCACCAGCAGTGTGTGAATAATCTGATTTCTCCTTGTCTCCATGAGAATTTGATATTATCACTAGTTTTATTTTGGCTATTGTATTAGGTATATAGTGATTGGTCAACATGGTTTTAATTTGTGTCTCCCTAGTGGCTAGTGATGGTGAACTTCCTTTCATGTGCTTAGTTGCCATCTGTATCTTTTTTCAGTGAAATGTTTCTTCATGTCTTTTGTCCATTTTTCTAATTGGATTGTTTGCTTTTTCCACTGTAGAGTTTTGCAAGCTCTTTATACTCTTGGTAGTAAGCCATTGTCAGATATGTACTTTGCAAATATTTTCTCCCAGGCTGTGTCTTATGTTTTCATCCCTTTGTATTTTGAAAGCTGATATTCAGCTTATCAATTTTTAATTTTATCACTCCTGCTTTTGGTGTCAAGAACTCTGTGTAACCCTGCATTTTAAAACTTTTTCCTACTTTTTTTCTAAAAGAGTGACAGCTTTCTGTTTTATCTTTAAGTCTGTGATCTATTGGGTATTATTTTTATATAAGATATGAGACACATTTAGAGGTTAATTATAATTTTGCATATTACTATCCAATAGGTCTAGCATTATTTGTTAAAAAGGCTGTTCTTCCTCTGTGAATTACTAACACCTTTGCAAAGACTTACTTGGCATATTTCTTTGGGCCTATTTCTGCGTTCTCTATTCTGTTCCATTGATCTGTGTGTTTCTACCTCCACCAATACTACACAGTCTTGATTACTGTAACTATTTAATAAGTCTTGAAATTGAGTACTTATTCTTCCAATTTGTTCTTTTTTCTTTCAAAATTGTTTTAGCTATTCTTTTGCCTCTCCGAATAATGTTTAGAGTTATCTTGTTTATATCTAGAGAAAATCTTGCTGGGATTTTGATAGAATTTACTTAAATGTGTATATCAGTTTGGTAGAACTGATAGCTTTACAATGTTGAGTATTCCAGTCAATAAAAAGGATATGTCCCTTCATTTCTTTCGCTGTCACTCCTTCAATTGCTTTTGTAGCTTTCAGCATGGAAGTCCTGTACGTATTTTCTTTTTTTCAATTTTATACTTAGATATTTCTTTATTTGCAATTACAAATCATATTGCATTTTAATTTCAGTGTTCATGCATTCTTGGCTAGCATATAAAATAGAACTGATTTTTATGTCTATCTAGTAGTGTGTGGTCTTGTTGAACTTATTTTCATTTAAAAAACTGTTTTACTAGATTCCTTTTTTGACAGTCATGTCATCTGAAAATAGAGGTATATTTCTTTCCTTTTAGCCCTTTCCTAGGGCTTTTATTTCTATTTTTTAAAACCTTTATTGCACTGAACTTATATAGTGATAAGAATGGATATATTCTACCTTTCTTGCTTTGTTTCCTATCAGATGAAAGGAAAATGTCCAGTTTCTCACCATTAAGTATGAGACTACTAGTAGCTTGCTTGCTTGCTTTAGTTGTTTTTTGGGGGGTATATAACCATTGTCAAGCTTAGGAAGTCCCTCTCATCCTTTTCTGAGAGTTTGTATCATGAATGGATATTGAAATTTGTGAAATTCTTCTGCATTGATAAATATGATCTTGTGAATTTTCTCCTTTAGTCTGTTGATATGGAGGATTATTACATTGATTGATTTTCAAATATTGCATACTCCTTGCAGTCCTGGAATAATTCCTTCTTTGTCATGTTGTATAATCCTTTTTATATGTTACTGGATTCTACTCACTGACATTCTGTTAAGGATTTATGCATCAGATGCTTTGGTGATATCAGTCCATTTTCTTTTGTTCTTTGTCTGGTTTGGTTATCTGGGTAACACTAGCTTCAGAAAAAAACAAAAACAAAACTGGAAATATTTTCTCCTCTTCTGTTTGTTTGGGAAGAGATTATGTAGAATTGGTGTTAATCATTTTTAAACATTTGATAGAATTCTTCAGTGAAACCATCTGGGCCTGGAGAGTTCTTTTCAGGAAGTATAAGAAATCGTGAATTCGATTTCCTTAATATTTATAGGGCTATTCAGATGCTGTGGTTCATATTTGGTAAGTTGTGTGTTTGTTTTATTTTTTGAAGAATTGGCCCATTTTGTCTAAGTTGTCAAATTTACATATTTCAAGTTGTTCACAGTATTTTCATATTCTTTTGACGTCTGCAGGACTGTAGTGATATCCCTGATTCATTACTGATAATTTGGTATTTTGTTCTTCACTTTTTTCTTAGTTTTACTAGCAGCTTGTCAATTTTATTGATTTTCTCAAGAAACTAGCTCATTTTTGCTTTACCTTTTTTTTTTTTTTTTTTTTTTTTAAGTTTTCAACCTTGTCGATTATGGGTTTTACCTTTATTACTTTCTCCCTCTGCTTGTTTCAGGTTTATTTTGCTCTTCTTTTTTCCAGATTTTTGATGTGAGAGCTCAGTTTATTGAAGTGAGACTTTTTCTCTTTTGTACTTTGTGCTTCTTAGCATTATAAATGTTCCTCTCATTACTTTAGCTGTGCCCTGAAGATTTTGATATGTTGTATTTTAATTTTCATTTAATTAACTTCTTAAATTCGGTTCTGTTATAGTTTAATTTTTATTAAGTTAAATCAACAAGTTTTGATATGCTGTATTTTAATTTTCATTCAGTTGCATTTATTTTATTTTTTTGGTTTCCTTGAGTCTTCGCCTTTGACTGAGGGACTGCACTGCATTGTGCTGTTTGATTTCCATGTGTTTGGAGAGTTTCCTGGTATTTTTCTGCTGTTAATTTCTAGTTTGATTCTGTTGTGATCAGAGACTGTACTCCGTAAGGTTTCAGTTCCTTTACATTTACTGACATTTGTTTTATGGCCACAGGTGTAAGTTTCTGTTTAGCTCTTCTATCACCTGATAAGAAAGAGAGATTGAAGTCTCCAACTATAATTTTGCATTTGAATATTTATCCTTTCAAGTCCAAAATTTTTATTTTTACATATTTTGCAGCTTTATTGTCTGGTGTACGCACATTAAGAATTGCTGTGTCTTTTCGTGGATTGACTGTTTTATCATTATGGAATGTCCCTCCTGTTGGTTCATTTTCTTTGCTCCGAAGGCTACATTATCTTATATTAATGTCACTCCTCGTTACTTTTGATTAATGTTTGCATACTATAACTTTTTCTATTTTTTTGCTTTCAACCTTGATATTGTTATGTTAGAATGGCGTTCCTACAGCTAGCCAGAAGATACTGCAGACAGCACATGGTTGCTCATGATTTTTAACCCACCCTGCCAGTCTCTGTCTTTCAGTTGTTATATTCTGCCCATTTTCAGTTAGTGTGATTTATTAGAGCTTATGCCTGCCATTTATACATTTGTTTTCTGTTTCTTGTTTTTGTTCCTTTTTCCTGCTACCCTCTAGATTACTTGAATTCTTTTTATTATTTCATTTTGATTCATCTATAAAGCTTAAAGTGAATCTTTTTGACTGTCTTACACACACATACACACACAATCTTAGCATTTTACCAGTTCAAGTAAAGTATAGAAATATTATCTCCCTTTGTTTCTTTTTACTTTTCCTATTTATAATATGTAATTGTCTGATCCTACATATTTACCCTATATACATATAGAACCATATCAGCCTCCAAATATCATATAAACCTTAAGAGGAGAATGAAAGCATATTGTATTTATTCATTCTCTCTTGCTTTGTGATATTTCAAGGTACCTTCTTTAATCATTTTCTTTCTGTTTAGAGGAAGGAAATATTCCGTTAGTCATTCTTAGGTTAGGTCTGCCAGCAGCAAAATCTAAGAATTTCTTCATGTAAGAAAAAGTCTTTATTTTGCCATCATTCTTGAAGGATATTTTTACTGGCTATAGAGTCTGGTGACAGGTCTTTTCTTTCAGTACTTGAAAAATGTGTCACTTCCTTATGGCCTCCATGGTTCTGATGAGAAAACTATTGTCATTCCGATTGTTTTCCCATGTAGGCAGGGTGCTATCTATCTCTTGCTGTTTGAAAGAATTTTTCCTTGTCTTTAGTTTTCAGAAGTTTGACTATGGTTAGTCTGGTTACAGAATTCTTTTTCTGTTTGAGGTTCACTCAGCTTCTTGAATTTGTAGATATGTGCCTTTTGCCCCAAATGAGAAAATTTCAGCTATTACATCTTCAAGTATTTTTTTCAGTCTCATTCCCTTTCTCTTCTCCTTCCAGGACTCTTGATGACACAAATTTTAAATTCATATTTTTTAATAGTCCCACAAGTCCCTGAGGCTTAGTTCATTTTTATTCAGTCTATTTTTCTCTCTCTTGCTTATACTCAATCATTTCTAGTGTTCCATCTTTCAGCTGACTGATTCTTTACTCTGTCTCTTCTCTATATTGAACCCATCCACTGAGCCTTATTTTCAGTTGTTGCATTTTCAAGTCTTCAATTTCCATTTGATTCTTTATATATTTCTTTGCTGAGACTTCCTGATCTTTCATTTGTTTCAAGTATATTTGCAATTGCCTGTAAAGTATGTTTATGATGGTTGCTTAAAAAGCTTTGTCAGGTTGTTCTTAACATTTCTGTCATCTCAGTGTTGGACTGTATTAGCGTCTTTTTCCTTTTTTTTTTTTTTCCGCTGTGAGTGGTGATTTTCATTTGAATCCTGGACATTTGTGGGGTATTGTGTTATGAACCCATTTAAACCTTCTGTGTTTGCTGACTTTTTGGACACCACTCTGGGGAGGGGACTGTTGTCCCATTTCTGCCACATAAGAACATCTAGCTTCTTCACTTGACCCCTTTTGGGCCTGAGGAGGGAGTTTCTTGTTGCTTTGGCCGCGTGTGGGAGTTCTGCCTCCCCAGGCTCACTCCCTGGCTGGCTGACTTAGGCGCACCTGTTACTCTTCCCCACATGACTTCCGTTGACACTGCAGTTGGAGGGTGACCTCTTTATCTCTTGGGTGGTGGTGTCCACTCAGACTCTTCTGATATCACTTTGGTGGAGGGAAAGGGAACTTGTTACAGCCTGGCTAGCCAAGTCTGGGCCCTCTACTGGACGTTTGAGGTGTGGGTGAGTGTGGGGCCATGTTTTGTTCTGGTGTGTTATGCTGGACAGGCTGTTTGTTGTCTAAAACATGTTGTCTTGCTAGTCTGCTCCCTTCCTGGTCCTTCGGCCAGAGAGAGCTTCTTTATTTTTGCTGTCTGTTGGCGATTACCAGTTCTTCAGCGCCAAGCCTGGAATATATTTGAGACAAAAATGAAATATGGGGCCCTTATCACTAGTCACCATATTCCTTGGGTCCTGAGACCCATTGCTGGACCGTCTCCTCCCCACTGTTCAGATCTGTCTCTTGTCTGTGTTCTATATAATGTTGGGGGTTTTAATGTAGTTAGTGGAAGAAAGAGAGAAAAGTATGTCTACTCCACTTCCCTGAAGCAGAAATCTGTTTTCTGGCCTGCCCTCAACTAGTAAAGCTGCTTTTTTTGAGTTGCATTCCCAGTTTTGTCCCAGAGAAGCTGTCCCTGCCTCAGAGCGAGAATTGCAGTGCCCTCTGGAATTGGTCTACTATTCTTTAAGCCTGGAGATTCAAAGTTAGTCAAAGTCGAGTTCTCATTTTTCAGAAATGTTTAATGCTGGAATTCATTTGCATGCTAAACAAGTATATGAGGTTTCTAAGAAAGAATTTAAGGAATCTCAAGTGGATGGTATTTATTTAGTTCTGAATGAACAGTTTGATCTCTCTCTCTCTTTCCCCTTTATTTGCCTTTTATCCCATTGTTGTCTTTTAATTAAACAGTCCTCCACAGGATGTTCTTTCATTGAGAATTATTAAAGATGTAGGTCTTCCTTTATCAAACCGTGAGCTGTGTAATTGTATATACTTTGCATTTTACTCTGGGGAGTTTTAAGAATTACGGGAGAGAAGGTGCTTCATTAATTGGTTGAGCAAGATTGTGCCTTTAATGGAGACAAAGGCACGGAAGTGTTTGTGGGGCTGGGACAGTCCGCGGTTGTTGGTGAGGACAGAGGTGGCCAGTGTTGAGGGCTCCGCAGACAGTTCCTCCTTCTGCACTGACCGCAGGACGTGCCCTGCATGAGCAGAGGGAAGGCTAAGGGGGTGGGGAGCACTGGCCTCTGCAGGGGCCTGAACAGGAACTGGAGAATCTACTGTCCTGTGCAGACCCTTGACCACTAAGGCACCTTTCAGGGGGAGTGTCAGTGCTCCTGGGGGAGGGGTCGGAGACGGCTAGGCCACCTGGGAAGGGGGCGTGCAGTGGAGAAGGAGGGCTGTCTCCTGCTGTTCTGGCCGGGCTGCTCATGGCTGTGACGCTGGGAGGCCTGGTGGACAGCGATCTGGGGGAAGGCTGGGTCCTGAACTCACTTGCTGTTAGTGAACAAATTATTGCTTACCAGACACTCAGGAGTGACCAGAGAGGGAAAACAGAGAAAGTGAATGGGTCCATGTGCTCTTTCTGTTGTCAGGAGTTTACAGTAAGAAGTGGGAGGCAGGAAACACACACACACACACATACAGTCAGATCTACATGTAAATTCACAGGCATAAGCAGTCCCAGCAGCACATCACACACAGGTATATGTACACATGCGCAGACATGAGACTCTCCTAATTCACACACACACACTCTCTTTTCTCTCTCTCTCTCTCTCTCTCTCTCTCTCTCTCTCTCTCTCTCTCTCTCTCCATCTTTCAATACAGAGGTGACATAGTAGACAGGATAGAGAGGTCCAGACACGATGTGTATAATGTCACTGAAGGGACATGAGAAACCTGTGTGGGCTCCAGGTCCCATGATCTCCATGTAAATATATTCACTTTATAACCCTAACCATTGCTAATCTAGTCTCTAGAGACAAGGTGCGCTCGTTCCCCTGACATGCACTTGGAAAAATGCAAAGGAACTTAAAGCAGTGATAGCTGACATGGGCACAGCTCTGGAATTTGCAGTTAGGCTCTTAGACTTTTACCGAGGCTTGCTTGGAGGCCCTCTGTGGGCCTATGAACATGAAAAAGTCAAGGTTTTTTTCCCCTCCATGACCCTAGACCTGTAAGATGAATCCATGTTCAGACCTGGGTGCACTGGCATTCAACATAGGCACTCACACATGTACATGCACACTTATGCAAGTAGGAGGGAGCAGACAGCAAACCAAGAGAGAATGTGAGTGGAGTAGGTAATTGTGGAGAGCGCTGGACTCTGCAAAGAAAAGTCACAGGGGATGTGGGAGAGAAGAGCTGGCTGGTCAGGTCAGGGAGGTCCTCTTGGAGATAGCGACGTTTGACTGGAGGCCTGAGTGTGAGCACGCAGCAGTCCTGGGGAGAGGGGAGCACTCATCTGGTAGAGGGACCTCAAGTGTTAAGGTCACGAGGCTCCAAAGGGCACGTGAGAAGAACAGAGAAGGCCGGCGAAGCTAGGTGTCAGAGGGCTGGACATCCTGGGTAGAGGTGAGGTCCCCGGGTTCTTCAGGTGGGCCTGACGGTGATGAGGGACAGCCTGGGTTCCGCTCACAGCGTGTGGTGCCCAGTGGCTTCCGGCCCATGCTCTTCTTTAGGCTGCCCCTACCCCAGTGCCACATAGCTTGTCATTAGCAGGGAGGGCGGAGCTGACATCCACCTTCTGCCTGGGAGCCCTGTGCGCCCCTGGGTCCCACAGGGACATTTCCTGTGGAAATGACAGTGCCCAGCTGCCACTGGCCCTTCTGGGTGGTCAGGGAAGGTCGAAGTTATTCCATGTGATTCTCTATTAGTTCTTTGGGACGACTTGTTTTCTGTGGGCTTTTTCCTTTTGGGGACTTGTGGGGGTGACCTTTACAAGGACTCAGTAGGGCTGGGCCACTCCTCGACCTTGTGTCCCGGAGCACTAGAGCCCCTGGAGCGTGTACCTCCCATGGACTACAGCAGAGCAGGGGCGTGCCTTTCCCCTTCTGCCAGCTAGCCTTCCTCTCTTGACCGGGCCCTGGGGCATTTCTCCTGTTACTCTCGGTTCTGCATTTCCTCGCACTTCCCGCATCCACTGGTGCCATTGTGACTTCTTATCTTTGCGTGTCACACTGTCCTTCTGGGGACTGGCTGGTGAGACTGTGGTAAAGGCAGAGTGAGGGAGCCTGTGCAGGCAGGGGGAAGTGGGGGAGCGGGGCACAGTGCGCCTCCAAATCCCAGGACAAAAGGAGGCTCAGTGACCCTATCCCTGGCCCAGTTCCAAGCCACCTGTCCACCTGTCCCTGTGAGGTGCTCCTGCTCACCTCCCGGGCAGCTAGTGCTGCCCACCCCCGGCTCTGAATTCTTTAGAGGAAACGAGAGACAATGAACAGGGTGCATCTTCCAGAAGTGCTCTTCCCTGGAGACTCGTCTTTGTTTTTATTTATCTAGTTTTAAAATTGTGATACAATATACATAACATTCACCATTTTAACAGCGTTAAGTGTACAACTCAGTGACATTAAGTTTAGGCCCGTTGTCGGGCGGCCACCACCACCACCTCCAGAGCCTTTCATCTTCCCAAACTCTACTCTGTACCCATGAGATGGCCCTTCCCTTGTTCCCTTCTTCCCCAGCCCTGGCAGCCACCACTCCACTGTCTAACTCTGTGACTCAAGTGCTTTAGGGGCCTCATTTAAGTGGAGTCTTACAGTATTTGTCTTTTTGTCACTGGTTAGTTCATTTGGCTTCATGTCCTCCCGGTTCATCCACGTTGTAGTGTGTGTCACAATTCCCCTTTTGTATTCCTGACCCCGGCCTGGGTCTTGAACCCAGGTCTTTGGGCTTTACTTGACAGGCATGTACAGGGCGGAGCAATAGGGGTGCACCTCTTTTCATTTTTCTAAAAACTGAATACTATTTATTGTACGTATAAAATTTTGTTTGCTCATTCATTCATCAATGGAAATTTGGGTTGCTTCCACATTTTGGCTACTCTGAAGATGCTGCTGTCTGCATAGATACATATAAATCTCTTCTCGATTCTACTTTCAGTCCTTTGTACCTAGAAGTGGAATTGCTAGTTCATGGGTAGCTCTCTTTTTAAATTTTTGAGGAACTGTCATCCTGCTTTCTATAGTGACTGCAGAAATTTACATTCCCACCAGCAATCTTTAAAATGGTTCCAATGTCTCTATATCCTCATCACCAGTTATTATTTTTTCTCCCTCCCTCTCTCCCAGCTTTGCCACCCCCATGTGTCTTCTTCATTTTTTAAGAAACAGGCCAGCTATCACCTCTTCCAGGAAGTCTCCCCTGATGCCCCCCACCTTGCCAGTCATCTGTCCTCCCTCAGCCCTCGTGATAATGTTTCTCTGTGTCAACGTCCCCTCCCTCACTGGTCTATGAGAATCTAGAGGGAACATGCTGTGAATATTCAGTGTGGCTGGCATATCACCGTGGCCCCCCTGTCTGTGCCAAGGTCTAACATGCAGGAGGGGCTCAGGACAATTTTGTGGAATGAAGGCACAATACCCACAGCAAAGCTGGTCTCTGGGGTCTTTTGGCAGCAGCTCAAGACTCAGGGAGAAGAGCCTGGTCCCCCTCTCCTGTCTAATGGCCTGAGGACACAGAGAGTGTCTCGTGGCTGCTGACACAAATTGAGAAAGCAGCCACGTCTCCTCACTGCTGCAGTCCACAGCTGAGAAAGCACCAGAGAAGACACCTTCGTGGGAGCTGGTTTGGACCGAACTTGGACTGGGATGCTTAGGTTGGCAGCTGCATGGGAGGGCATGCTGAGTGCATGTCATGGCAGTGTTGGCCAAGGTGACCCGATCCCTGAAGCTGATGGTGGCAGATTTATCATTCTTCTTCCCCATGCTGAAGCTAGTGACGTAACCTGTATTCTTTGTGATTTAACGACAGCCCCTTCATGTCTCAGAATGGTCAGGAGACTTGGATCTGAAAGTAGGATGGCTTTTTACTATCACCTGAAAAAGCCATAGAAGTTGTATCTGTCCTTGTCACCTGAGGGGATGTCTGCTTCTGTAACACGATTTAGGAGCAGACTTCTTGACAGGAATCTGTCCCATGACGACAAGGAAAGAAATTATGTGGCAGTAGTTAAGCACTTTCTGTGTGTGTCAGGACTGTGCAAACCCTTGGTGCACTTTACCTAACGATGACCAGACAACAGAGCACAAAACAGGGGCAGGAGCGGTACTACACTGGGCCCCCCCAAACAGAAATGACATTAAAGAGCCTCAGTGAGGCTGGCACACTCAAGGCTGAGCCCCCCGGCAGCCATGTCCTTCTCAGAGACAGCATGTGATGCTTTCAAAATGACTCTGCCTGAGAATATGATGTCAAGGGAAGAGAAAAATACTGCTTTAAATCCCAAGTTCGCATGGGCTCTGGCCAGGTGGTATTTTGTCCCCTGTACTGCCACCCGTTCTCTCAGTCATTCCACAGACTGTCCAGAGCCTCGAAATGTGTCTCGCTTTGTGCTTGGTGTGGTGACACTATGGGTAAGGTGACTTCTCCTGTCCTCCTGGAGCTCCTGGTCTAGTGGAGCGGAAAGGCAGCCCTTCTATTGTACTGTTGCAAATGCAGGAGGAAAAGCAGAGCTGCGGGAGCACAGGGCGCTTCCTGAGCACGCGGGAAGCGCTGCAGAGGAGGGACGTGTGAGCTGAGTGTGGAGGACAGAAGCAAAGAGACAGGACAGGGTGGGCAGAGGGACAGTACGTGCAAGAGGTGCTGACACTGGGGTTCGTGCTTGGTGTTATATGGTCTAAATAGATATACATTTATATCAATATGTATTTGGATGAACGGATAATGACACATATCCATCAATATAATGTCATATAAAATAGTGTCACTGCTCTAAAGATCCGCTCTTCCATAGATTCTATTCTCCATCCCCTAATGTCTGACAGCCACCAGTCTTTTTTATTGTCTCCACAATTTTGCCTTTTCCAGAAAGTCATAAACTTAGAATCATGCAGTAGTTAGCCTTTTCAGATGAACTACTTTCCCTTGGTAATATGCACTTAAGCCTCACCCATGTCTTTTTTTGAGGCTTGAGAGCTCATTTCTTTTTAGTGCCAAATAATATTCCATTGTCTGGATGTACCCGTTTATCCACTCATCTACTGAAGGACGTTTCGGCTGCTTCCAAGTTTTGGCAATTGTGCATAAAGCAGCTGCGCACACAATGACCTTGCCTTCTAGTTCACTGAGAAAACAAGAGGACTTACCTGTTCTGTGTTCCCACTGCAGACCCACTGGCTTCTGCCTTCGGTACCCGTGAGCCCGGGTTCTGTCCCGATGCTGCGAGAGACCCCTGGAGACCCCTCCTGAAGACAGTCTTCTCTTGGGATACTGGGGACTGTTCCCTGTTACCCATCTGGGTGGACTCTCACAATGACAGTGTCTTCTTTTCAAACAGATCACATCCACCGGCTGTTAAACACTCTGCGATCCTTCCCATCTTTTCATCCCACATTCATTTGCAGCTCAATTTCTATGCTCCCTTTAAGCAAGTCTCTTCAAACTAGTTATGTGTACTCTGCTCCCCTGTAGATTTTCTGTACTTGTCTTTGTTGCACCATCTCCTCCCATTCTCTCATGGAGCCCCGCTGAAGCAGCCACCGCAGCCACCAGCAGTCACTGGTCCCTTAGACCCTCCCATTTCAGCGGGCTCTGCCTACCTCTGCTTCTCCACACCCAGTCCCCCGCCAGGAACTGCAAAGGCCATGATCTGCTTGCACTCCAAGTAGGTGGAAGTGCAGAGAATTAGCACATTACAACTGAAGTGGATGGGAGCTGACGTGCAGACACCCCATCCCCTGTTCCATTGGTGGCATATCCCAAAGCCCACGCACCACACCATTTTCCACGACTCCCTGCAGGAGGAAGCTCCATTCTGTAGGTGTCACTTCCTAAGGACCCCACACCCCATTATTGGTTGGCTTCCCTTTCCTTAGCATTTCCTACTGCTGACTCATTTTTGTAGTGCCCCCAAATGAACCCACTGCACTTGAATGCTTACCTCAGAGTCTGGGGCCCGAAACTCAGAGGCTTTCCAAGCAGGTGAGTTCCACCATCCCAAGCCCCACTCCTGTGTGGTCACCAGTGATCTCCGTGGGCCCAAGGTGAGTCCTTCCCTGCACTTGATCTGTCTCCATCTCACACTCTTTGGCTCTGTTGATCACTTCCTTGCACTTGGACTTGGGCACACTTCCTTGACTGGCGGATCCTTTCATATTCCTTTGCTTGCTGCTTCTCTTGTTCCTGCTGTGTGCACCCACTGCCAGGCACATCAGCCGAAATATACAGAAAGAAATCACGCCCAGTTCACACAGAGTGGGTGTTAATTTTCTCTATGACTTTTGGGTGGAGGAGCATGTGACTGTTTATAGAATGGTGGTGTGTGTTAGGTCCTTTGCATCATTAACTCGTTGGGTCCTGGCAGCCAGCCCACATGGGGGCACTGGAGGAGGAAGCAAGCAGAGGCCGGATTGGCCGAAGGCACTGAGGGGTAGCCCTGGGATTTGGACCCTGGGCTGTCCCCCTCCTTCCCCTCCCAGAGAGAGCTGCACAGAGACAACTACAGAGGGTCCCTATAAGGGGCCCTGATTTCTTTCCGATCTTTTCTCCCTCACTTCCGTTCTGATGGATGCCTTATTACTTCCAGCTCAGTGCCCAAGCCCTTGATGTGGCTGAGCCGTGGAATCAGCCCCAGAGAAAAATGGATGATTAAATCATCAATAGTGTGGAGCCCCAGCCACTTACAGGCGGTCCTCACCCCCACCCGCCTGGAACATTCAACTTCCATCAGGGAGAAGGAGGCCAACTTCAGAAATGTCTTTTCAGAACTGTGTTCAAAGGGTAATCAACTCCCATCCAGGCCATTTGCTAAAACTGGGCTGAGTCATTTACCAGGCCACTCCAGACAGTCCCTGGGATTCAGCTGGAACTGGTGAGGCCAATAAGGGAACTTCCTAGAAGTGACAGGGTCCTCACCTTCACTTCCCTGAAATGTGGGCAGTGGCTTTGTGAGGCACGGAGGGTGCTCACTACAAAGCGCAAATCACTTCGTTATGTCAGGGGACAGCAACTGCTGGCCTGTCATCTAGTTTCCTGCGGCCATGGTGCCTTTAGGAGAGCACCAACCTGGAAACGTCTTTGCTCATATCTGCTGAGCCTCTCTGGAGGGGCAGCCGAGTCCACACAGATCCTGGCACAGGACCTGGGCTGGAGGCTATCAGGCACGTTTGTCTAGGCCTTGCTGGCTCCCCTCCCAGTCAGCGATGCTGGGGGTGCCGGGAGAGTGTGGACACAGTGCTAGGACTTTCTAGTTGCACTGCCTCGGGGGTCAGCGGTGGGATGCTGGCAAAGGCTGGCTTTGGACATACGCTTGTTTCTCCCAAGCCTTCAGCAGTAGCGCCTGTTGCCCACTGGCCCTGGAGTCTGAATCATGCCCATGGCTCTGCGAATGGTAGAAGGGACGGTGCTGAAGCAGAGTCGCACCTCCCATCTCCATCCCGTGTCTTACTCCTTGTGTAGGGGAGATTGAGGACTGGAGGCCAGGTTTTCTAGTACATGAAGGCTTCGAGGAAGAAGGCCTGGGCCCCTGATTAACAGGACAGAGAGAGGAGGGGGCTGAACGGGAAGGCGCTGCTGTAGATATGTCACCGCAGGGGCAGGGAGCACCCCTTCACCGTTCGGCTGTGTCCAAGGAGGGGTCAGCCACTGACCACCCACAAGGGGACATTTCTGATTTACAGATTTTGCACTTCAGGGTTTTTTCACTGAAGAAGCAGCTGTGCATTTTAGCAGGAAACTAGAAGGAGGCAAAAAGCCCAGACAGGAAAGGATTGATGGTGTTGCCTGTTAAATCTGTTCCAGGGCTCTGCTGAGCATATCTTTGGAGTTGTTGCTCTCTCCTGGCCTTTGGGAAAGATAAGCTGTGCAATTGCTACCCTCTTCTAGCTTGAGTGGAAAATCAAACCCTACACTATTCCTTGGAGCTGGCCTGTGGGTGCTGAGAGTCAGGCCTGCCAAGGGACATGTGTACTGCCTCTGCACTGCCCTCGCCCTCTTTAATCCATGCCTTGGAGAGCCGTTGAGCAGGCGAGCCACACCAGGAGGGCTGTGGGTTGGGATGTGGGCACCTCCAAGTCCCTTGGGCAGCCTCAGAGGAACCTTCCAGGTGAACTTTGGAACGAAAGCACTCTGGTTTGCCTTACAGGCCAGGCCAAATGAGCCATTGTTCTTGTCACTTAGTGTCCATGCCCTGGTCTGTGCAGAGGTGTGTGGGAGTCTGAATCTAAGGTTCCTTCCCACTTGTAATTTGTTTGTCCGCAGTCCTTTTGTTCACTAGCCTCCTGTCTTGACATCTAACTCCTAATAGATACCCTCTGAAGGCCACAATGAGCTCCCAATCTGCAGGGGGAGAAAGCTCAACCAGTGGGCACATCAGGGTGGGGAGAGAGTCACCTTTCCTCCTTTGAACATATGCATTGCCATTCACAGTCCAAGATGTGCATTTTAGTGGAGCTCTACGAAGATGGAGAAGTAGAACTCAGTGGATGTGAATCTATCTACAGGGAGGAGGTAACACTTCATTCAAGAGGAGTCCTCATAGTCCCAGATCTTGAGATCCAGATGGGACAGAGTACTCTAGGTGGGAGGAATGGGGTTTGTAAAGGTGAGGTGTCTGGACGCTGCCAGGGGTGTTCCAGTGGTGGGGCATACATTGGAATCTTTGGATCTAAAACCTCATAGAAGAGTGGGTGGTGACCAGATGAGGAAGAATTCTGGAGTCTGTGGTTAGGAATTCAGATTTATTTTTTGGGTGTGTTTGAGGGAGCAGAAAGGTATGAATGAAAGGGCCATTGAAGGGGGAATGCTAAAATAGGAGCTGTGGGTCAGATTTGGGCATGTATTTGGAGGTCGGGGTGGGCAGTGAGGAGGTTGGTGCAGGGTACTGGGGGAGGGTAAAAGCCAGTGGAGCCCTTTTCCAATGCTGTGTTGGCCACTATTCGGATGAGTCCGGGGGGACCATTCTATGTGGGCCTTCTCCAGCAGTTCCTCAACCTTTCATTCTTCAGTTGTGACGATTGGTTTTATATCAACTTTGTTGGGTCACAGTGCTCTGATATGTAGGAAAACATTATTCTCTGACTAGAGCAAAAAGGTTGACCTCCCCTGAGCATGAGGGAATTCTGCAGTAGAAGACCTATGGACTTTTGCAATATTGGCTATTTCCTGGGTCTTCAGCCTGATGTCCATGGACTTGAGCTGTTACATCTCCTCTCCTCTTGATTCCTACCCTACAGATATTGGACTTGCCAGTCTTCAACTCCATAATTGTGTGAGCAGTTCCTTAGAATAAATCTCTTCACACACACACACACACACACACACACACACACACAGAGTTTTGTTTTTGGGTCTCTGGAGAGCCTTCACTAAGAGCTGGGTTTGGCCAGGCTGCAGCTGAGAGCACTATGCAGAGCTTCAGATGTCCTAGACTGTCCATTCCAAACTCCAGTGATTCATGACTGACTTTCACGATTTTTGTTGTATGTCTTTCCCACCTGTTAATTACTTACCGTTTTTCTTTAAACCAATTAACTTGACTCATCTCCAGAAATAATTTCTGTGAAATCATGGATTTGATATGCTAGCGATGAATAGTTTCCCAATTAAAATTCATTAAGACAAACTTATGACTATGAAAAATATTTTCCTATTTAGCATCTCATGTCATCTCTCATGCAGCGTGCAGTGGCTGAGAGCATACTGAGGGAGAGGAGCAAGGCCTTCCCAGGGAACTCGGAACCATTTTGGTTTAGTTTTTAGAAACCTTCTCTCCTTGTTTCCTGTTTATCTTCAAAATTGTATTGAGGCACCTATTAGGTGCCAGCATAAGTCTTGGCTCTGACTTGTTCGGCTCTGTAGGGGGAGTGAAGACTCCAGAAGTCACACAGTGTGGGAAGGGCTTGGGCGGAATTGGCAGCAGGTCTCTTTCCAACTGCCAGTTGGTGCCCTTCACACTCCAGTTCTCTGAAGTTTTCCCGAAGACAAAGACACCTCACTGCGTGCTGTGTTTTCCCTCTGCTCTGTGTGGAGGGATTCACTGTCTTTCCTCAAGCTGCCACTTATTGGCCTCTTGCCTTAGCCCTCAGCTCCCAAACCAGATGTCTCTACTGTCAGTGGTGCCCAGCCCTGGGACAACCCTCAGAGAATGTCACTTGATTGTATGTGAGTAAGCTAGGACTGCTGTAGCAAAGTGCCACGAATGAGGGGATGTACCTGGTAGAAATTTGTTTTACCCTTCTGGTGGCTGGAAGTCCAAGATCAAGGTATTGGCAGGGTTGGTTCCTTTTGAAGATTTTGAGAAAATCTATCTATGCCTCTCTCCTGGTTTCTGGAAAGGCCTTCCCTGATTTACAGAATCTTTGCCTTCCTAATCTTTGCCTTCTTCTTCACATGGTGTTCTCCCTGTGTGCATGTCTGTCTCCAAATCACCTTCCAATCTGATCCCCCAGTCACCTCATGTTAGCTTGACTACCTCTGCAAAGGCTCTACTTCCAAATAATATAATATTCTGAGGCACTCAGGTTAGGATTCTAACATAAATTTGAGGGCACACAATTCAGTCCATAACAGGCTGAAACCACTGTCACCGAGTCAAAGTGACAGGATGAAGTGTAGGCATGTGAGGACCCTTTTATAGGCAACATGGTGGGGGAACTGAATCAGGGCCCCTGCTCCTCTAATATCTCCTTCATGAGATGTTATGCTTAGATAGAAGCTTACTCATTCCTTTTATACCTTCAGCCATTCCTTCAATGTGCAGAATAATACTCAAGTATGTACTCATTCAATTTCTCATTCCCACACTCATTGTTCACTTATTCAACAACCACAATAATGTTGTCATTCACTCCTTCCCTCCATCAGTCACACACCAACACTTATTCCATCATTCATTTAATTCCTCATCAAAAGCAGTGGAGCCCTGTCCTTCTCTATCACTGTAATATGACTTGAGATTAGATTTTAATACCACCATGCCCTTCCCTCAAGGCACTTACCAGGACTCAGAAGGTGAGGAAGGATTTTTTTTCTCTATTGTTTTTAATAATTGGATTGTCCAGCTCTCTTAATATAGACAGAGTGGTGTGATTTTCTAAGACTGAAGGAAAATAATGGCTTGGCAGGAATACAGACTGAAGGTACACTTCGTTGCATGGCCATGTCTGCTCCAGAGAATGGGAATGAACTCCAATTGGCAGAGAAGGACAACCATATCCTTATTTTTCATCACAGATCCTTAGTCAGCCATGCAGGACGTGTGTGCCCCTGTCACCTCCCAACTGCTTTTGTCTAGATCCTGAGTCTTTCTCTTAGAATCCAGCCCAGTGTCTGATGGTTCCTGTTTCTTAGTGCCTGATTCAGCCTTATGCTGGTATTTGAGTGGTGTCCATGTTGTCACCTGGAACATGTTGGAAGCCCAGGATGTCCTCTGTTGTGCTGATGCACTCCAGCATTCTGCCAGCAATCAGGGAACCTGACTCCTTCTCCCACTAGATCATTCCATCAGGAAACAGTACACAGCATCATTGGCCTCGCTTCCAGGCTATGTAACCCCGTTCTCAGAAAATCCATCTATGTTCTGCCGTTGGGTAGACAATGGGAACCAAAAATACCCCATGAAGAAGGCGGTGATTCCTAGCTGTCTGCTTCACCCTGCTCCAGAGTGTAAGGGGAGCAAAAGCTAGATTTTTTTGCTAGAAACTACTGAATGGTCGGACACACCCCAAGATTGCTCTGATGGAGAAAGAGACTGCATTATGAGTATATTCATTAGTCTGCCTAGATAGTTACAGAGGCTCCATTTTGCTTGTCATATTCATAATTTTTTTCACTTATTGAAATATCTGGGGGTGTTAATGTCTCCTCCTAAATCCCTTCAACAGGCAAAAGATTTTTCAATTTCTAATAAGTTACCAGCTAGAAATGGGATTGGACTCATTGCCCTCAATTCATTCCGTATTCCCAGTACTTACAAAGTCATAGATCTGGATAAGAAAGGAAAATGTTATCATTTTTCTCAATTATTATTATTATTATCTTTGAGGAAGGTGACAGTCAGAATCAAGACAAGTAGGCAGACAGGAAGAGAGGGGAGGAATAAGAATTTTTTAGTTTGGTTGTTCATTTTGGTTTTTCCTCCTGGTTCTGGGTCATGGACCCCAGGCCTTGGGCTTTATGTAGACTGTGCCTGAACTGCAGACTTAACCCCTGAGCCACACCGGGGTGTATAAGCTCGATGCTTTATTGTGATGTTGCCACTGGGTAGATGACGTGATAGAGTTTTTAAAGTATGTTCGCGTCCCCGGCATGCTGTGTGGACAGTGTGCCCTGTGCAGGAACCTGTGCCTGTGGGGCTACGGGTGAAGTCAGGGCAGCCAGTCACCATTGTCCTGCTCCAGCAAAGGGGTATAGACTGAGGTCTCAGACCATGTGATAGATCAATGAAACACAGGAACAAAAATATACATGAAAAAGGCAAGACACTCACTGCTGGTGAGAGAGGAGCTGCTGTGTTTGAGGCATGGCTCCTAAGGTTGGCTTGTGATTGGATTTTATTTTTTAACTCATTTTGAGAGCTTATTTATGTTTATCATCCTAAAGGATATATTTAGACTTATTTCTGATATGTTATATTGTTGTTTTCTTACTGTTTTATATTTTGCTATGTGATTTGGGTTTCCATAGTTGATTATTTTGTTAGTAATTTGCAATGAATGCATTTTATTTTATTTCTATAGCATTGTCTTTAATTACCTATGCTATTTAAAAGACATTTATTTATAGTTTCTAAACATGCCTGCATTTCTTTACTCAACAGAATTTTGAAAAGAGGGTAGCTATTGATTCCTCCAGATAAGATGAGGAAATACCTGTTCCTGCTTGAGATAAAAAGTCTTCAGCTGAAAAATGAAAAATGGCCAGGCAATGCCTTGCCCGTGAGTCGTCTTTTAGCAACTCAGATGTTACAAATTGCAGAGGTTTTCTCCTGGCATCTGACCCTTTGTTAGTGATGTCTTAGTGTACCATTTTCATCTTGGTCTGAGTCATCATAGATTTCTTTGGAGAGAAGTTGGCTAAGGTATAGCCACTGTCTTAAACTTGAAAACCTGAATTATAAAACTTACCTTGTCACTCCCCTGGATAAAACCCTACCATGTTCTCCACGGTTCAAGATTAATATTCTCGTCCTTTAGCCCCCGTGGGGTCTTCAAAGAGCTGCCAACCTTTCCTCTGTCGCCCTGCATTTTTACCACCTTCCCCAGTTCTGTCAGCAACTAAGTGGCCTGGGTCCTGTCCTCACTACCTTCTTTCCTCTTTTAGCTTCTATTCCTGTGGTTCCCTTTCCCTTCCACTCGCTATTCCTTCACACCTTTCAGAATGTCTTAGGTGCTGTGTCCTCCAGGAAGCCAGCCCCAGTTCCTGTCCCACTGATGGGGAGACTCCCTCAGGGTAGTCTGGAGTTCCGTCTTTTCCTGGCTGCCTCCTATTTTATTTTCACATTCTGGATCTCTTAGGGATATCTCTGTCTCTCCAAGTAACCCATGAATTCCTTAAGGTCCTTGCCCCTCCCTCCGTTAGCACTCATGTAGCAGAGACGCTGGCACCTCATAGGTACTCGTAGACACTTAGTAACATAGTAATAGGTACTTGGAGTAACCTGTAATAGGAAAGATGCCAGTCTCTGGTATATGGGTTTCCTGGAATGAGGGTAAACTAGAATAAGGAAATGGCTTGATTTTGAAGAAAAGTGTTGCTTTTGGCTGCTGCCTGAGTTGCCATTTGCTGGGCATCTTACAGAATATACTCATACACCCAGCAGAGTATTTTGGGCCTAGTTTAATGGATGAGGCATCTGAGACTCAAGAGCAGGTAAGTAAGTTGCTGAGTTTCCACAGCGTGGCTGGCAGAGCCAGGACCTGAGTCCATGTACCCAGAGTGTACCTCTCAGGGAGTTGCTCCATTAAGTTTATTCCTTGACACTTGTTGAAAGAATGCTAAACTCAGGCAACATGATGAAAATGTTCACACAGGTTAACTCAGTACGTGAAGTAGATAAGCTGAGGGCCGCAACCTGAGAGTTCACCTGGAGTTTTCCAATTCACCTGCAACATGCTGGGTTAGAAATGAAGGTCATAGTACAGAATTGGCCTCTAGGGATGCAGGGCCCCAGACTGAGGTCTTCTTGTTGCTTTAGGTGAACAGCAAGAGCCGTATTATGATTTTTATCCCTTTCTGGACCTGTCTCTCTTGACTGGGTCCTCTGTTAGCCCAGGAGCTCCTCCAGGATCAGCAGAGGCTCTGGCTAGTCTTGATCATCTCTGTGTTAGCAGGGCCTCCTTCAGTGCCTGGCACAGTCAACGAATACCTGGTGAGAGATGGCTTAGTGCACCAGTGGGTGGGTCTGGGCGTGTGTGTAGGAAGGGGTTGTGTCCCTGGAGTTGTTCTTTCACTGTTGCTCTAGAAGTTCTGGAGGCCAGTGATTCCCAGTGTCTGCTGTGGAGGGAAGGAAGTCTGTGCACCTTGTGGGATTTCTTTCCTCTTGTTCTGGTCCAGACACCAATGAAGGTGAGGATTCCCGAGGACCGGCTTCTGGGGAGCTGTGGGAGCAGGTAGGGTGGATGTCAGAGAGACATTTCTAAAGCCAGCGACCTTCCCCATCCAGTCATATTTGAAAACAGTTACTTTCATTTGAGCATAAGACTCCAAGGGCTCTGCCAAGAGGAAATAGTGTCTCTTGTGAAAGATTTAATTCCAGAAGAAGATTCTCCAGGGCAGGTGGTACCAGGTAAAGGCTATGGACTACACAGCTCAATCTGCCCCCACCAAAGACTCATGCTTTGGTTTCCACTGGCTGTTGGCACTGACTTCCCAACCTCTCAATGCCTTTTTCCCAGCCTGGGTGCTTGGTATTCCTCCGGTTAGCCCAGCCAAGAAAGGATTGAAATTCCTAAAACATTTCTGAACTGCAAGAGGGAAAAATAAGAAGAAAGAATGGGGTGCACAAAGCATAAATAAAAATGTTGACATTCCTTAGACTTGTAACCAAGTTTCCATTCCATACACCCTTTGAGAGATGATCTCTCTAGCAACAAAGGAGCAGCACGGCCAGAAGCACTCCTTACGAGGGCTCCCTTCCTTCCTTCTACAAGCTCATCAGCCTTGGTAGCCACCATGTCAGGACTCACAGGGACCCTGGTGTTTCCTGTTGGGCATGCCTGTCTCTCCGTGGTCAAGAGCAAGTGACTTCACTCCTCTCACTCGTTCTATCATGTGGGCCTCTGGGTTTTCTGTAGCAGGACCTACCTTATCCCCCCATCGGGGCTCAACTTAGAACTGAGTGCCGGCCAACAGGAAATGAAGATGCTGCTGGGCTCGCTTGCCTTATAATTTCCTGGGCATTTTTCCCACTGAAAATGGAATCCAGCATGGTCTTACTGATGAAGCCTCTGGACGGCTTGGGATATCAAGTGCTTTTAATCAAGTGCTTTCTAGGCCTACACCTGTGGTTTAGAGCAGGCCTCCTCGTTTCCCCAACCTGAAAGCTGGGACCCACTTAGAATTCTGCTCATATCTGGGTCAACTGGCAGCTATCATTTTGTCTGCAGTGGCAGGTGTGGATGCAACCCTGGCCCAGGTAAGCAGATCCCCATCCTGTGGCTGCTGTCATTAGAGAACCACACAAGTACAAAACCACCAGCCTTTGCCCCATCCTGCTTCTCCATAGCTCAACCTTCCCCAGCTGTCTGCACACCCTCTCCCTCCCCTCGTAAATGATCAGGTCAAATCAAGTGAGAAGCAGAGGGATTACAGACTGGATTGTAGTTTCTGACTGGTTATGGGAGCCTGGACTTGCCAGACTTGGGGAGGGAGTTGGATGCAGAATGGCAAGACTGTGAGAAAGGTTCTTCTTCTGATGCCTGACTCCTCCTCACAGCATGCTGCCTGTCAGTCCCGAGATCACTGGGACACTAATCAGTCCTTACACGGGGCTGGCACCCTTTATCGTTGTTTTTTTAAAATTGGGATTAGGCTTCTCAGGAATGATGATAACCTTGGGTGAACCATCCTGAGCTGGTTGCCTCTCTCAAGATGCTCACCATGGAGCATGATTTAATGAAGTTAGAGTATGTATGATGATATCTGAAGGCACTGTTGCTGGCAGGACATTACTTTTTTGGAAACTGTTAACTCCTTTAGGCAGGAGCCCTTCATGTGAACATTTGCTTTAATCTACTGGCCAGTGAAATATACATCCTAAATTACAATGTCAGATAATGCTTACAAATGGGGTGTCAGAGAGGTGGTAAGTCGCTCCACTGAGGGGTGATGAGGAACAGGCAGAATGGTTATTTGAGCCCCTCAGCTCAGTGTGGGGAGGTTTTCTTTTTTCCTGCTGGTCTGTCAGCTCAGTGTTATCTCTCTTTTTAGATCTCGATCTCTATCTTTATTAAAAATCCATTCTCTCTTCTGACTTCACACAATTCAAGTAAAATGGGGAAGCAGCATGGTGCCATGGAAACAGACAGGCTTTGACTTCAGCCTCAGCCAGACCCCAGGGCGAATGAATTGTGCCTTTGCCATTTAGGCGCCCTGTGACCCTGACAGAGTTACTGTCTCATTTGGAGCCTTGGTTCCTGGTCTGTGAACGGTGACGTTACTCACTCCCTGCTTCACCAGTTTACTGAGGGAAGGTAGCGAAACCAAGTCTGGGAAATGTCTGACCGTGTCTGACACTTAACAATGCTCCAAAAATGGAAGTTCTCACCCCTCTCCTTTCCTCCTGCTTAAATCCGTCTCCCTGGAAGCAGAGCCTGACATTGCACAAGTGACGAAACCTCGGGGCAGCTCTCAGGTGAGATCTTTCCGGGCGGCCGGGGTTGGGGGTGGTGGTGCCAGAAGCAGGAGAGGGCAGGGGGAGACACCCAGCCAAGTTGGGGTTCTGCAAAGGTGTCATAACTTGAGACAAAGAGATAGACTTTAGAGTCCCCTTGCAGTCCTTCTTTGATGCCCCCAGAGAGAGGTGGTCACCAGCCAGGCATTTCTGGGTGAGGCAGGGCCAGCGTGCTCCACAGCTGGAGGCTGGGCTGGGAACCAGCCTCTCCTTCATTCCCCTGGCCCATTAGAGGTGCAGCAACTTCTCCTGGGAATGTTGGTGTCAGTTATAAATGTAAGTATATTGCAGAAAGTGTTAACTACATTCCTGAATATCCCAGACCTAAAGGTTATGTGGGGGCGTGAGGGACATGTGTCAGTTTCTGTGGTGTATTGGGGTGAAGCCTGTGGACTCCTCCTTGCTTATCTGTTCCTTGGCACAAAGGTTGAGCTCCATGCTGATGCCCGGGCTGGCTGGGCCTGGGGGCAGCTGTAAGGCACTGGAATTGTCTTCCAAATTGTGAAGCTCCCCAGGTTTAATTGGCCAACTCTCCAGTGTGTGTGTGCTGAAAGCAGGGACTCTGTGCCTCCTGAGCTGCCTCTAATCAGCATGTGTTAAGGTTTATTAACACCTTATCAGTGCTTGGGACAACTCAGAGAGTACTCCCCATCAGTGGCATTGTCTCACTCCAGGAAATCTGAAAACATTAGATGGGGAGCCATCCTGCATGCCTCATTAGCTGTTCAAAGCCTGCATGGTTTTAGGGCCATCAGGGGGGAATTTATCAGCTCCACATGATGTTAAGGGAGGGGTAATTGATAGGCTAGTCCTTTCTGGAGGCTTTGCAGAGGCCTAGGGGTGCCAGGAGGGAGGTGTGACCATAGCCCACAGAAAGCCCCAGGCTCTGCCCACTTACGGGGTGCTCGTGCCCACTGGCAGCCCCTAAGGGCCCAGGGTATTTGCTCTCTGAGCCCATTGCTACTCTATAGCCACACTAAGGAACCAAAGAGCATTTCCTTAAAGGGGAGGAGATGACTCAATATCCCCAAGCAGCACACAGAGCCTCTGAGTTGGGCGAACTTGGGTTTGACCTCAGCACTGAAATTTACAAGCTGTTCCTTATCTACCCTTCTGGACAATGGGATAAATCCTTTTCCTTTCAGGAACAATATGTGTAACCCTGCTAGTGCACAGTATTGCAAAGTTCCAGACACCTTTTAGCTGCTCAACTGTTAGTAACGATTTTTATTATTGCTTTTGGATTTTAATTCTCAGCTGCGATTTGAATTTGGAGGAGGCTCGTGGTCCCTCTGGGCACAGTTCTGGATCGGAGCCACCCATGGAGGAACATCTCTGAATTCCTCCCTCCAGGAAGGGGCTGCAGGGTTGAGGACTATGATGAATAACTTTTCTTCCAAATCTTACATTTCAGTCGACTTAGCTTCCTGCCGTGTGTGGGAAATTGCACCATCTTAATACTTCTTTCCCCCTTCTTTAATCTGTCTTTTCAGAATGTTCTGTCAATTAGAAAATGCTTGTCAGCTAAGTGACTTTTTGAGAAAACAACCGACATGACTTCTCTAGCACTTGAAGAATTTAAAATAATGGAAGGGGATTAGCTTGCAGGGGAAAGCATTGTTAGGAGAGAAGGTTGTTATTCAGAACTGCTTCCTCGTCTGTATGGTTTCATTAATAACACCTTCCAGTCTATAGCCCCTCACATCTAGAAGGATCTTGAGTGATTAACAGAGGCCGTGAATAGGAATTACTTCATCTTCTGCTGAAATATCGCTTCTCCTGGAGCTGCACGCATTTCATTCTCGATATCCTTGCTGTATCAGAGGAGGGCTGAGGCTGCCTCGCAGTAACTCTTGCTTCAACACGTTAGAGGACACATAGATTTGCCCTGTGGGACATACACATTCACCTGGCAAGTTGATTCAATTCTGTAGATATTCCTGGGCTCTGTGTCTGTGCTAGGTGCTGGGGAGAGAGGAATCAGAAATAGCCCCCGCCCTGAAGGATGTCACCAGTAGGAAGATAGTTGGACAGATAAATCGCCAGTGGCCACAGGTCAGCAAAGCGCAGGTACAGATGGCAGTGCCTGCAGTCTTGAGCTGACACAGGACTCAGCTTTGCTGGGACTGAGGTTAGAAGGATGGAGGTCAGGGATAGAGAAGACTGCCACAAACTGACCTGTGCTTGAGTGAGAGCCCTTGGTGCTAGAGTAGATTCTCATTTGAGTGGTCATCAGAATCCCCCAGAAAAATCAGTACAGCACAGATTTATGAGCCCTGCTCTGGAGTTTCTGATCTAGTAGATTTAGATGGGGACTGAGAATTTGCGTTTCTAGCATGGTTCCAAGTGCTGCTGTGACTGGTCAGAGGAGCACACTTTGAGAAACGCTTTGCTGGAGCATTCAGTGCCGTCATCATCATTTTACATGCTTACGGAGACCAGCAAGAGGAACCAGGTGGTGGTATTGGTGAGGTTCAGGGTCCACTGAGGAGCATGCCCCCCATGAAAAGACAGCAGCTGCTACCTAGCCACAGTCTGCGGCTGCCATGTGGGAATGTGGGATACGTGTTACTAGATCTTGTTTGATCTGGTAAAACTGGAAATCTCAAAACTTCTATAAAATGTTCTTACATGTGGGTCTGAGAAAACACATCTACAGCCTTCCTTGTGGTCAGTGAGTTTTCGTGTGTGACCTTTCTTTTAAAGAAGAGGAATGCGTCAGATGACTGGAAGGGAAAGGACTTTTGATGCAAAGGAAACCTCCTGTGCAAAGGTCTTGAATCATAGTTCCCTGAGTGGGGGAGTGCGAAGCTTTCTGATGGGCTGACTCTGGACTGGATGCTGGGGAGGGGAGCAGTGCGACAAGGGGAGGGGGACGGGAAGGCAGGCAGGAAGGAAAGAGCCCCCTGCAGTTCAGAGAAGGTTTAAATTTGATTTCTGCCCCCTGCTTGGATGGTTTTGCCGACTGACCTCAGTTCTTCTGTGTCCCAGGACAGAGGAAGCAGGTTGATGCCCTTCAGGGCTGGTGTGCAGGCTGAGGGAGGCGCTGTGGACTCAGTGAGCCTCATGCCGGGTTCTGATATCTTACACTTGGTGAGATGCTGCTCGTCAAGCCAGCTTCCATCCAGCAGGAGGGCTGTGGCTTATGGTGCTGCTTCTCAGTGGGGTTCCTGTCTTTCAGAAGACTCCAGGGGCCTCTTCCCTGTGCAGTCCTAAGAAGGTCTCTGGGTCAGAAAGACTCTGGGGTCACATATGCACCACTGGCCATGTGACTGGTCAGGCTGCTAGAACTTTTTAAGGTTATTCCTCAGCTATAAAATGTGAAAATCATTGTGAGCCTTAATGACATTATTTCCAATGTAAATATGCCAATAGATTCTTTTTCTAAACTATGTGCTTTTCAGAAGATTGCACAGTTATTGTGTAGAAAAATATAAATATTCATCAAAAACCAAGAAAATTAAAATTAGCCAACTTCCCATTGCCTTGAAATAAACATCATTAACATTTTCTTATCTGTTCCTCTGTGTCAAGGTTAACACACTTTCTTAAAGGTCCAAGTAGTAAATATTGCTTGTTTGCAGCATGAGTAGTCTATATTGAAGCCACTCAGATCCACTCTTGTAGCCCAGATGTAGCTGTAGAAAATTCATGAATGAATGGGTGTGGATGTATTCCAATAAGACTTTGTTTTTAAAGATAGGCCTGCAGGTTGTAGTTTGATGAACCCTGTTCTTAGACTTTATGCAAAGTTACATGTATTATATCTTGTATTTTATAAACATGGATTCATTCCAAGTAGTTTTTAAAATAGCAGACTGGTTAAGAAGGTTTTTGAAGCGCACCGGGGTGTAGTAGCAGTTAGACCAGTTGCCTCCAAAGGAGCGCAGTCCATGTATATCCAGAAACCTGGTTTTGCATCCCAGGTTTGGGTTAGCAACCAATGTAAACAACTAAATTAAAAAAAAAAAACGCTTTTCCTCTTCTCTCTTCCTAGCTGCTTATCTACTCACCTTCATTCCTGATTATCTTTCCTTTAAAAAAAAAGTTATTGTCCATTCATAATTTTTTTTACCAGCCTGTGCTTTGAAGTGCTTTTCTAATTCACTTCTGTTAAAAGATGATATTGAGGATAAGATGTCTCTTGCATCTTCAAACACTTGCCCAGTATTGAATGACCTCTTTAGAGGTCATTTGGGTAGTGTGGATATTCCAGAAATGACTGTTGTGCCCCCTGAACTCTCTGCCCTCCTGGTCTTTCACAGGCCCTTCTGTGTTCTCCTTATTCTGGTTCACTGTGAACCCCTTACAGCTTCCAACGACTGGCATGTTTCTCTGGAGCCTGTTGATTTTATTGCCTTTCTCTGTTTTATGTAAGCCATGTGTACTCAGCCATTCACATGTGCTCAAGCAAGTGACTTCAATCTTTGTTTCCTCTTGCTTTGGAAGAGCCTGTTCCCATGCAGCGGTGTCATATGTCCCCTCTGCTTTCTACAGGAGGTGGGGAGGGGTTCACCTTTCTTTCCGGGTGGGGTGTTGCTACAGCATTCTGCACTGGACCCCTGCACTCCTCCCAGCTCTCCTAGGATCTTATGGACCCACCTACCACCTGAAGGCCTCCGAGGGGGTTAGGAGACAGGATTGGTGGCGTCAATCTCTCTCCAGTGAGCAGTGGAGAAGGGCCTCTAAGCATGTGGTCGTCTGCAGCCCCAGGACAATGAAGGACTGGTTTGTGTTAGACCAGCACGGGGCACAGTGGTTTGCTGATGTGGAACCCAAAGCCCCCACCTTCCAGGAGCTTTTGGTCTGGAGAAGAGATGGCATACACATGCCTAACAGGAGCTGGGTTAAGTGTGGTGAGTGCAATAGTAACTAATGCTTTGGCAACATATTTGCCTGGTGGGTATTACACTGGTATTGCTTGCTCGCATACACCTTTTTTTTTTTTTTTTTTAGAGGAAGGAAGGGAGAGAAGGAAGAAGCAGTCAAAGGAAAGGCAGACGAAAGGAGCTTATGTATGTATGTACGTATGCATGTATGTATATATGTTTTTACCCTGGCTCTGGGTTGCAATCCCAGGTTCCTGGGCTTTATGTTGTCCATATGTTAGCACCTCGGCTCCCTGAGTTACAAGGGTGCTTCTCCCTTTAAGACAGCTTTGCAGGGCAGGCCCTTATGTGAGGGCAGGATCCCAGGAGCAGACCTTGAGGACTCAGGTACAAGTGATTTCCTAGGAAAGTGTTCCCAGCGGGGACTGGGAAGGGGCAGAAGCCATGCCAGTTGGGACTTCGGAAATCCTGTGGGTGTCAACCTGATTATAGGAGCCCTGGAAGGTGTGTTTCCCACTGGAATGTCCCTGAAGCAAAGGGAGCCCACTTGCATTGTGAGTGTGTGTGTATGTGTGTGTACACACGTGTGTGTACGATTCAGGCCCCTCCAGGGAGTTTCAGTAGCCAGAGGGCTGTCCTCTGAAGAAGATCTGCAGAAATTAGGAAAAACTAGGTAGCATGGGAAGAAAGACAACAAAAGTTCCTCCTCCCTAAGTAGAATATTATTATCCCCATTGTACAGGTGGAGAAACTAGGTGCAGAAAAGTTGAAGAACTCATTTGCAGCACGTGGAAGAGCCAGTATTGTGGCTCATCTATTGGGCTCCCTCCCTTATACACTGATGCTATGGGGGAGGGGCAGTGGCAAAAATCTCATCTCTGCAGGTGGGGCCCTCAGGATGGGCTCCTGGAGGAGACTCTTAGTTGAGCCAGAGGGGTGGCAGCGATACTCGGCTTTCTGTGCATCACTTTCTGTGGGTCCTTTGTGATGGGTGATGAGGGGCCTGAAGAGACCCAGGACCTTCTTGAATGATGCTGGAAGGCTTCGTCCTCTCCTTGCTAAGCAGCAGGGGGTGCTGAACAGCATCTGATAAACCCATGGCTGCGCTTTGAGGACTATGCATCTAGCAACGGGAACAGGACAGATTGGTGGGGAAAGCCAGATGGCAGGACCATCATTTTGAAGACTGATGTCAAATATGAGAGTAGAAATAACATCCTCAACAGGAGTCATCCTGGGGTGGGACATCCTCTCTGCAGAAGCAGGGTAGGGGAGAAGGAAGAGGCAGAGGCTTCTGCACTGAGGGATTCTTGATTCTGTAGAGTGGACCTCACTGATGGGGGAACCTGGTCATTGAAATTTGCTTCTCATGGGCTACTTTTAGGATTTTGAGGTGATGAGGATGCCTGTGCTATATGGAATGAATTCGACCTCTACAGAGTGGAATCTATGATCAGGAGGTGAAGGCAGGAGGAGGGAGTTCCAGGCACCAGGACGGCCAGGTATTATGCCAGTCAAGGGACATACAGCCACTGGAAGGGAGATGTGTGGGTTCTGCAGTCAGGACTGCTCTGTCCTTCCCTCAGGCGCTTTGGTAGGTGTGCCCTCCGGAGACATTACCTCCTTGTGGCTGGGAGATGAGAGCTCATCTCATGTATCTTCTGGCTCTATTAGATGGGGACGAGGCAGAGGCTTTGCCACCTGTCAGGGAAGGAGCTGTAGGGGGATAGGTTCAAATGTCAGCTCATGGAAGACCAAGGAATCTGAGGGGCTTCCTGGACACGTGCAGTTGTCTGTGGCCTGGAGCTGGGTGTCTTGAGTCTAGTCTGGGAGCTGTGTTCTTGGGTGGGGGTTCCATTTACTCTTCATGTGTGCAGCAGGTAACAGGTGGGTCACTGAGGCCAGGACCCTGCTCTGGTGGAGTACCCAACACTTGGGGACATCTGACTCCAGTGATATGACTTCCAAGAGGCAGATGGGGCTGTGGTCCTGGGTTGCTCTTAGTGTCTGTGTCTTGAGTCCAGCAGCCTCCGGGGCCTCTCTGGAGCTGATTCCTCATCACCAAAATTGGCATCTGTTACCCCCAAAGTTTGGGTATGCATCTCTGGTGCTCTGGCTGGACAGACAGCCACTCCTGCCTGGTGGGTAGAAATGGACAAGCTTCCTCTTGGCCTCCTGTAGCTCGTTTCTGTAAATGCTGGCATACAGAACAGCTCCCGACAGAAAGTGCTTTGTGCATTTTCCCAGTGGGAAGATCCTATATTTAGGGGAGAGGGTCAACTTGAAGTTGAACATAAAAACTCTTAGTGAGATAGAGGAGAGTCAGATGTCTATTTGTAGCCTTGGGTTTATTAATTTAGTTACACATACATATTTAAATTTCCATGTTATGTAAAAGGGTATGTTAATTTAGAAATACTGCTTTCTTTTGCCTCTTAAATTTTATGGAGCAATTTTATACAGAGCCTTCCGGAGCCTCTTCGGCAGCAGAACTACTGTTCTTGCCAGAGCCACTGCGCGCAGCTACTAACCCAGTTTTCCAGGGCACAGAAGCTTCACTTTCATTGTCATTGTTTGAGATCGGCACTTTGTGGATCTGTGGAAAATGCTGTCATTGGAGATTTTATCCACAGCACCCACACTCATTTGCATAAACCGGGAGAGTGGGTTTTGTTTTTCATTTCCATTTGTTCTGTAGGTATATTCATGATCTCCTCAGTGTAACAACTTAAGATATTTAAAATGATTTGTAAATGACTTGTTTCAAACAACTTCTGCAGCTTGCAAATTCTAAGGTCATTCTCAGGAATCATTGTTAAATCAGGGTTAAATATCTTTGCCTACTTTTTTTTTTTTTTTTTTTTTTTTTTATTGTAACGATTCCACAAGGCAATCTCATGTAAGTATCCAAAACTTGCATTGATTGAGGTCATTTCAGGCTAATGTCTTTTCCCCAAATGGTACTTTGCTGGTTAAAATAAAGAAAATGAGAGAACTGCCCTTTCATTGTCAGGAGTTTGAGTGTTAGTTCAGTCACTCTTTTTTTGAAGAATGTTCTGGAAAAGATTACCTGTGCCTTTGCTGTGGAGAGCAGTGGCTCTGTTTGCTATTTGCTGAATGGAGTGAATGACGGGAGGATTTCAGAATATCTGCCCAGGGCACAACGCCTGCTACATGGGGGCACTCAGGGAAGGTCTTGCTGCATCTTTTTCATCTCCCCCTTCAAGGGGTGATTCTGGGTCACCATTGCCCTGTGTTGTTGGGCCTCCTAGAAGTGGGACTCCTAGACCTGTTCCACATAGGGGGACGCAGCACCTGCGTGGGCAAGCTGCTTCCTCTGCTGCTTATCTCAGGCCTTCACCGTCCATAAATCCACTGTCATGGTTCGCCATCAAAGGGCTTTAGGCCTGCTGCTCCTTCTGTTGCTCATGCTTTCCCACCCGCTTCCTTCTCTCATTAGTGCCCACATCCATCTCTGGCATCCCTGACCTCTGCATAAGCTTGGTTCCCTTGGCCCTGCCCCATGCTATGCTCTCATAAGGCCCAGGACCCTTTGTTCCCTTATAGGAATTGAACCTGCATTGGGGTGATTGTTTGATTGATGCATTTCTCTTCTCTAGATTACAAGCTTTTCTAGGACTGGGGCCTCATCTGTCTCTGCAGCAGAGCTCCCAGAGCTCAGTGCAGTGCTGGACACACAGCAGGTACATGAGATGGCATTCGCTGGGCACTCAGCTGAGGGCACACTGCAGATTAAGAGCTTTGATGGAGGGTTGCGGTGCTAGTCATAAAATTTTGACCACTTGTTGGGTCTCTCCTACAGGCCTGTGACAGATGTCAGCGTCTGTCATTTTGTACAAATGTGATGGGCTTGGGAAATACAGGCCTGTGGTTTCCTGGAGCCTCCAGTTCTGGTCTCCATACAAGGGGCCACTTTGTCCTGTGTAGGAAATGAGCTGGACCTTTTGGTACGATCAGCCAGTTTGGGTCGTCCAGGACCAGGAGTCGGGGCAAGAGTTCTCTAAGAAGATTCTTGTTCTGAAGGAAATGAAATTGTGTGCTAATGGGGAACAGGTAGTAGTAAAAACAGAGAGGTCAGACCTGATAGCTTTTGTGACAGCATGTCTAGAACTGAGCTGAGAGATCAAGTAGAAAACCAAGGAGAAATGAAATGATTTGTCCCTTTCTCCTGTCTGTCATGTCATGTACACATATTCTCCATCCAGCCTCTCCCCCTCTTTCTCCCACCTCCTTCAGCCCTCTAGTCCAAGGGTCTCATTTCTCCCTCCATCCCTCCCCATTCCCTACCTCCCCGCCCTTTGCCTTTGCCATGGATGACAGTGGCTCTGTTCGCCATTCCCCTCTCCTCCCCCTCCCCTCTTCCCTCCTGCTTCCCTCCCTTTCTCCCTCCCTCTGTCCCTCTCTCCTTCCTTCCTTCTTTCCTTCCCTGTCTCTTTCTTCTGCACTTCTTTATTAATTCTTCCTGATTTCACTTTCCAAATAAACTGACTTATAATTATGTCCCAGGAGCTGCTTCTGATTCTGAGACACCATGAATTCCAATTCCCCAGGGTAAACAATCTCTGTGAAATTCAAACATACAGGTCATATTCTCTGTAAAGCTTTCTTCAAGTCTCCTTCGTGTCTCCTCTCCATCAGACCAGAATTAGTTGCCCTCTGCTCATGCCCTATACACCTCTGTAGGACCTTCACTACTTGACTGAGGCTTCCTATGGCCATGACCATGCCTTGTTCATCAGTGTCCTCAAGGCCTGAGACAGCATCCCTTTGCCTGTGTGCTGAGTGAACTTTATCTTCTCTAAGCGTTCTCCATACCCTAAATAATAGGATAGTGCTCTGAGGGAAGCACACAGTGTCCCCTGATGTTTTGTGGCATCTGAAATGAGACTTTGTCTCTGCACAAACCCCAGGGGCCACTGATTGATGTGTAGTTTGCAAGCAAGCTCATGGAAATAGTTACTAGGCCACCATATGCATGGCAACAGTCACACTTCTTCCATCAGCTACAGCCTCTTCCTCTAAGATCCGCCATGTAAACTTGAAGGACCTTTAAGGATGACCTAGGGGCTCTGTGTCCTACGTGGGTGGAGAGTGTTTCTGCTTTTTTGGATGCTGGTGAACTAACACTTGCATGTCCAGTAGATACGCAGACCTTACCGTCTGCTCATGCTGCATTGTGTGGTGTAATAGGCTGATTTGTGGGTAAGAGTTCAGTGAAGGGGAAAATGAGGTGGGAATTCAAAAGCAGTTCCCAGGTTTGGACTCCTGGAACTCAGTACTAGGACCATTGACACTGGGGTCGATGAGATGAGAATTCTTGAAGTACAACCCTTCCTTGGGCACAATATATCTAAAGAGGAAGTTCAACCGACTGTGGACAAATGAGCACTTTACTAGGGACTGAAAGACCTTTGCTTCAATTTTCTCTTTGTCTTTACCTTGATCAGTTCATTTGGGTTATCTGATCTTCAGCATCATGATCTGTGTAACCAGGGATTTGGAGTTAATGTCCTCTAAGTCTGTTTCCAGCTACAGAATTTCACATGTCTTGGACATTTAGGTTTCCAGGATACGTCAGGGCAGATGGAAACAGTCCCTGGAAGTGGAGTCTCTGCCTCTTCAGGACCAAGTCCCAAGAATGAGCTGTGCAAGAATCTGTGAATTGTTCATGAAGAACACAGGTTTTGGATTCTCACTCTGTGAGCTACTAGCTTTGAGATTTTGTCCCAGTCTGCTTGGGCTGCCATGAGACAATCCTACAGTTTGGGCAGTTTAAACAACAGGAATTTATTTTCAGTTCTGGAGACTGGAAGCCCATGATCAGGGTGCCAGCTGGGTTGGGTTCTGGTGAGAACACTCTTCCTGACTTGAAGATGGCTGCCTTCTGTGTGCTCTCATGTTGGGGAGAGGTGGGTTGGGAGTTTGTGCTCTCTGGTGCTTCTTCTTTGAAGAGACCTAATTCCATCAGACCAGGGCCCTTCTCTCAGAACCTCATCTAATGCTAATTACCTCTTAAAGGCCTCACCCCCAAACACTGGGGGTTGGGGCTTCAACATATGTATATTGGGGGCGGGGATACAGTTGGTCCATATGAGAAAAATTTCTGCTTTCTCAACTTGAGTTTGGCAACCATAATGGTACTCACTGTCATTGGTGGTACTCATCAAGTTATTTGTTGCGATAATAATGTAGCTTAATGAATTCTCCCCAACTTAGCAGTTTCAAATGGTAGCCATGTTGTTTCTCATGAGGCTGCAGTTTCACTAGCTGTTTCTATTTATCTGGGCCAGGCTTGGCAGATCTTGGGTGACTCCCTCAATTCTGTGGTCACTGAGCTTTGACTTGCTTTGGGTGATATTGACTGGGAAGTCTCTTCCTTATGGTGTCTCACCCTCCACTGGACTAGCCACTTGTTCTCAAGAAGTGTGAGGTGTTCTACAGAATGAGTAGATGTGTGCAAGGGCTCTGGAGGCCTAGACTTAGAATTGGCACACAGCAGTCTGCCTCACTTCTTTGTCTGTTAAGGTCATACTATCTGTGAAAGTCAAAAAATGAAAGTAGAGACTCCACCTCTTAATGAGAGAAGTATAAAGTCATCTGGCAAAGAGCATGGGTACAGGAAGGCGTGGAAAAGTTGAGTCATTTTACAAGGAGTCTTCTATACTACCGTTTGACCTCACTATGAGGCTTATATAAGATCACTTGTATCATTGCAGTATTTGGTCAAAAAATAGTCAAAACATATTAAATGATAGCTGCTAATATCTTATGATTAGGTTTATGGCTTTTCAGAACTAATACAAGATCAGTAAGTCACTAAATGAAGTCAAGGGCTTCAATCTTTGCAGGGCAGACTGTTCCCCCTTTAACAACGATAAGGAGAAGAGCTGTGGATCAGTGAGGGGCCCTCAAACAGAGGGTTGTTAGCAGGATGCTGGTCTTGGCCTTCTTTTAGAGTTGGGGGAAGACCAGTTCAAATCTGAATTCTAGCACCACGTCATCTTTGATGGGAGCTCTGATGCAGCATAGTTTCAAAGAGAAACCCAAGTTGTGCTCCCGCACCTGCTGGTGGGAAAGACTCTGGTCCCCTTTCTCTGTTTTTCTACTTTTAAGATGCCCACTCTGGTTTCATCTTTCACGAAGGTTCACCTTCGCCTACTGCCCCCCAACCTCCATGTTGATCTCTAGTAGACAAGTCAACTCTCTGCCTCCCAGTGAGTCTGTTGAATTGCACCTCTTGGCCTTCACTCCTACTCTCATCTGCCTTCTGACTTATTACCTGAATTTGGAGAAGGCATTTTGAGGGGTAGCAGGAGGTAAATGTTTTCTTGGTGTTCAGACTAGGGAAGAGCTCCATGGGGTAATAGTCCTATAATTTTTTCATCCACCGAGTCCTTTATTAAAGTTAAATCTTAGGAAGCGGACTATCTGTTGAACTTGAAAGAACAGAGCTACTCTGAATGGGTGTGTATGTGTATGAGACTGTGTGTGAAAACGTGTATGAGCTTTTGTGCATGTTTGAGTGTGTGAGCAAGGGAACTGTTATGTGAGTGTAAATAAGTGTGTGACTGTGTGAGCAAGTGACGAAAAACGTGTGTGTATGTAGGAATGGGAAAGCTGGGGTTCAGAGCAGAGCTTCAAGTCCTACATCCTTCTACCCACTCCTCTTGCCCTCTGCAGCTCCTGAGGGAAGCTTTTTGACTTACTGTAGTGCAAATTTTAAAATACTAGAACTTCTAGACAAGCAATGTCCGTTAGCGTAGCTCTCTTGGACATCAATCAGCTAAGCGGAACCTTTTCTTTGTTTCCCTTCTTTAATAACCTTGATTGTTTTTATTACATAAATAATACATATTCATTGTAGAAAATGAGAAAATATTAATATGCAAAAAGAATGAAAGTCATCCATAATCCCTCTCCCAGTGATAACTGCAGTGAATATTTTAGTGTACATCTTTGCTGGCAGAGAGTAGACATCTTTTGGTATCATTAAATATTCTACAGCATCAATTTGGTGCTTACTGGGTATCCCATTGTACAGAAACCATGATTTATTTAAGGAATCATCTATTTTTGAGCATTTGTATATTGGGCATAGTTTTTTGGGTACCTAAGTCTTTGACCACATTCTTTAATGATTTCCTTAAAAAGCTATCAAGATGTACAATTTCCAGGGACAAAGAGCATTCATTGCTCACAGAAATGTTGTGAACTACAAAATACATGTAGATATATACTCCTGAGTTTTATGTAATGTTTCTGAACACTACAAAACACTAGGGCGCACATTTCTTATGTTTTACGGCTTCACAGTCCTAATTATTTGCATTTAGCACTTCTGTTTATTTAGTTCACCGAGTGTTGCTCTTTCCCTTACCCACTATTCTTGTCTTATGTTCACTATCTTTGTGGCTCTAGAGTTTCACTTTATTTTTATGGGCTCACTCACCTATTTCATTATTATTTACTTATCTTTTAAAAGATGACTTTAGAATTTTTATTTAATTTTAAAATAGATAATACACTCACATAATTAAAAAATTAAGTGCGAAATAGTGGAAAGTGAAAATTCTCTTAAATTTCATTCTGTTCAGTTCTTTCCCAGACCTTCAGATAAACACATGATTAATTTGCAGGGTCCATTCAGATTTTATGAATTAATAGAAGATAAAAATCTAAATTCACGTACCCTCATAATTTTGGGGAGGCGTGGATACCTGTTCTGTACATTGCTCTTTTCTCTCGGCAACACATCTTATAAATATTTCCATATTCCTGCGTAAAGAATTTTCCTGTTCTTCATCCCAGTGACACTGTATTTTACTGTATGGATGTGCCATAGCCTATTTAACCAGCTTCCTAATGATAGCATTTAGGTTTTATTCCATCTTTTGCTGTGGAAAACAGAACAGCAAAGAATAATATTGTAATTGGGTCAGTTTGCATTTTTGCAAGTATCAGATAAAATCCTAAAAATGGAATTGCAGAGTGAAATAGTTTTTGCATTTGTATTTCTGAAAGATATTGCAAAATTCCCTTCCAAAAGAGTCCTTCCAGTTTATACTCCTGCAGCGATGTGTTAGTGTGCCTGTTTTCCCATAGTTTTGTCAATAGAATATGTTATCAAACTTGGATTTTTGCCAATCTGATGGATAAAAATAGTATAAGAGATAATTTTAATTTGCATTTCTCTTCTGAGTTAGATTAGCATCATTTCACATGCTTAGGAGTTATTTGTATTTAATTTTCTGTGAATCATGTACTTTTTTTTTTTCTATTGGCATCAGTTTTTTTGGCATGAGTTGAAAACATTGAACCCTGTTGTTTTTACTTGGCTTTTTTCTATGAAGAAGGTTTTGATTTATGTATAGTTAAATTATCCTTCCTTTCCTTTATGGCTTCCAATTTTTAGTGGCTAGGAAAATATGTCCCAAGGGATTTTCTTATATTTTTTAACAAGTACTTTTATGACTCCATTTTAAACTTTTAAATACAAGATCCATAAATAATTTTTCTTGGTGTTTAGGCTCAATACCATTTATTGAAAATGGCATTATTCCTTATTGATTAACAATGCTGTCTTGTGACATACTGAAATTCTACATATAATCAAGTCTACTTCTACAATTTCTGTTATGTTTCATTGATTTTTTACATATCTCTGCCATACTGTTTTAATTGATAGAGTTTTCTAAAATGTTTAATACCTGGTGGAAATACCTATTATTCTAGTTTCAAGATTTTTCCCTATTTCTCTTATTTGTTCATTTTTATTACCTTTTTAATCACCTGTCTAGTGTCATAAAAGAGTTTATTGACATTTAATTGGGATTTTTTAAAAATTATAAATTGACAGGGTGAATAAAAGTCTTTATGATGTTGTCTTACCCAAGAAAATGGTATGTTTTTCCTTGCTTTTCGTATCTTCCTTTGGTACTAATTAAAATTTTCCATCATGTGTAGTTATACATTTCTGGCCCATTTTCTTCCTAGGTATTTTATTTTGCTATCTGAATCTTTTTTCTTTCCTCCTAAATTTTTATAGCTAGTCATGTTTTTATATGCATGGGAATTATGACCCTTTTCAGTTGATTTGTACCCTCTATTATTAAATTTTATTTTATTTTTTTCTCACTAGACATAGATCAGCATTTCTTCTTTTTTCATTCTCAGTGTTCTCATACAAGGACAGTCAAGTTTACACATTTAAAGACATCACCAGCCTTTATCAAACAAATAAATGTTCAAATGTATAAACTCAATTAATTACATACTCTAAATTTTTTGAGCATTGTTAAGTTCCCAATAGATTTCTCAGTTGAGAAATTTTGTGAATTATTTTTGCATGCTTAAGTAAGAAATCCGAAACGCAGACATTTCTTATCAAGTGCCATTACCAGCAAGCAGTCGCTCTTATAAATGTGTTGCCTTGATTTTCCAGCGATGCCCTGACATGTGCCATCTGTGAAGGCATCCCTGACTGAGTCTTGTGTGATTGCATCCGGACTTCAGTGTGTGCAGATTCTGTCACATCCCCATTCCTTCAGGTTTTGGCAGAATTGAGTATGCAGGCAGTTTAGAGTTGGTCTGACCAGTGTTCGCCTTGCATGCATGTGTTCCGTGGGAGGGGCAGCAAGAGATTGCCCCTGTTTAGAGCCAGTTAGACAAGGGGCATCATGGACGCTCTTTGTAATGTGCAGGGCAGTGTGGACCATCAGTTAAGGGAAAACTGAAAGAAACCTGAACAATGTGATGGACTTGACTGACCACAAGGAGAAGGGAAAGGATTGGACAGACAGAGCCTAATATGTTTCAAAAAGCAGTTTTGTGTTTCTGAAGGGCTTGAACCAGTAAGACTCAAGGGTTGGAGTCTAGTCCCCATTTTAGTCAAAGCAAAGCAAAGCAATTTAGTCATATCCACACAGGCCCTGTGTCCTGGCAAATGCATGACATTTGGGTCACAGTCTTTCTGTCATTGTTATGGAATGGCTGGCAAGAAGCAGCCTCCACCTTTTCTAGGGACTTAGTACATCTGTCCTTGCTTTGTAATAAACACACTTACTTTCTGTCTCCTTACTCAGCCCCCTATTTTGACTAGCAGGCCAGGTTTTCCTACAATAGCCCACTCTAAGTTTATCCTCCTTATTCAGGAAATATCTTCAAGAAGGAAATTCTATGGGTTAAAATACCTGTATTGCCTGAATGTTGCGTCCAATGCAACAGGAATGAAATTTGCATGTGCAAGGTGCATGTGCAAGAAATACCTACCTCCTTCCCCTATCCCATTGATCTGTTAAAAGTCAGCTGGCAAGACAGAAGCTGGGGAGTGAGTCTGAGACTGCCTGGCCTCACATTCACTCACACAGTTAACATCCTGTGACATACCCAGGGCCTTTTGTCAATGCAATGATTTTACATCTCACCTCAGCTGTTTGCTAACTAATGACTTTTGGATTAGGTTGCTCAACTTTCCTGTACCTCAACTTCCCATCGGCAATAGCATGACTCAGAAGGAGGCAAGAAATATAAGGTGTCTGGTACAAGGCTTGACTATTGAAGAGTTTGTTTTAATTTCCGCACTAATTCTCTGAGAAAGATGATGAGCTATTTCTGTCTTCAAAAAGGAGCCTCAGGAAAAGGAAGGAATCAGAGATGTGTACCTGCATCCATAGGACTCAGAAGTGGGTGAAGTTTTCACATGTCCTGCAACATCGCATAGTATTAGTATTTGATATTTCAAACTTCAGTGTGATGTGCTATAGACAAAAATTTCACGTGGCTTTAGGCTGCATGGATCCACAATTTGCAACTCTTCTTCTTCCTCCCAAATGACATTTCTACCTGGCTCAGGAGGGCAGAGGCTGCTAGCAGCAGTGGGAAGCTCTCTCATGGACCCCATGCATTTGATCTTGAGTCCAGGTTACTGGTTTGTCAAGACCTACTTTTTCTTGAGATGGTTTTATTTTCAAGTCTTATTGTGTGCTCCTGCCTCTGGGCCTGGAGGAGGCACTCAGGCTGACGCTGATAGTCTAACTAAGAACATTAGGTTCAGTGGCTGGGGTTTTAGTACCTTCTCCCTCTGAAGGTTCCTCTGAGGTTTTGCAAAGCTCCAAGGGAAGTGATTGCATTAATTGACTTGTAATCCCAGGAAGAGACTGCCTCTCTTGCCCTACTTTTGCCTAAGACGGACACTCAAGTGATCCTTCAGAGGTCAAAGAAGGCAGTGTCTCTATTAAAAAAAATATGGCATTTTGTTTCACAGGCTTGTGAACTTGAAATGAATGCAAATTTGGAGATCTTAGCCGGTGACTTTTGATCCTGGTGCCTCAAAACAGTTTATCTTCTTCACTAGTCATTTGGAGTTTGCTTCCAAAATGAGGAAAATCTACACATGTTAATTTGTCTGCCGGGATGATAAACCTGAGGTCAGGGTCAGGAGAACAAAAAGCAGACAGAGGGAATGCACCACCTCCTTGCCACATGGGAGGCTTCCAATGAGGACAAAGCAGTCATTATTTTCCCCCTGGGAAGATCTGGTCAGCCAGAGAATGAAAACCCAGATGCTCTCATCAGCATAGTTTATACCGAAATTCTCACTAGCCTCTGAGAACAGAAGCTCAATATTACAGTGAGCTCCCTAGCTTGTGGTTTTGTGGCTGTTTCTATCTAATTACACATGTAATTCCATTTCCCAGCCTTGATTAAAAGTCATTTTTCTCCCTGGAAACCACATCTCCAGTGCTTCAGCTGCACCATGGAGGCCATCGAGGTGACTCCACGCATGTGGCTGAAAGGCTGTCAGCGCTCGGCCGGTCCAGGAGCCCCACAAAACCCAGCTCTAGTCATCATAGCTGGGTTCCAATTAACCCAGAGCGTCTTTGATCTGCTCTAACCTTTGCTGACTTGATAGCAGTTTAAAGGCAAGGAGTGGGGCAGGGTTAGGAACTCTGTTTAGGCTGGGTAATGTGGCAGTGCTTCCCCCCCAAAGTCCTAATTACCCATGAAATTGTACACACCGCCCTGTTAGTAACAAGTCCCTTAGCGTCTCCATTCACTGGGAGTAATGGAATCATTTCTCAGGACTGCTGCCATGTCCCAAGAAAGGGCCAGCACTATTGATCACCTAATGCAGAATAAGTGATTTTCAGCTTATGTTTTAATAATGTGCACCTGGCTCGGGTTCTTGTACTCAGGCCTTGGCTCTGCTCCATGCTCCTGGGTTACCGCTCGGCGTCATGTCGCACTCCCTTTTCCCGTCAGGGCTCAGGTAGCTCTGCAGGCCCAGTGATTCGGATGAGTGGGTTTCCTGCTGGGGAACATTCTTTAATGATGAATTTTAGGTTTTGTATATTCAGTGAGGATGAGGCTTCAGTGAGCTTAACTAAGATTAATTATTTTTGACTATGAGCAGCTAATTAGTTTCAAGATAGTCCTTTGTTCTGATGCTCAGAGAACACGGCCGCAAGCCCTTGAGAAGTTCTGCTGCCACTGGGTTTGGCCTCAGTGTCTTGAGAGAAGAGAACGTAAGATGTCAGATGGACCTGGGTCGTGTCCCCTTTTGACTGCTTGGTAACCATGTGGCCTTAGCAATGATTTGACCTCTCAATTTCCATGTGTTCTTTGTGAAAAAGGCTTAACAGTGTGCAGAATGTTTTTCAGGGATTCCCTGTATTTACATATGCAAATAAGCTGATCCATCATTGGGAGTTTTATGGACATAATTGCCCAGAGAGGAGGAAGTGCTATTTCTTTTATGGACAGAGTTTCTTGTCAAGATAATATTCCTCCTTCTCTTCTACTGGCACAGGGAGACCAATATGGGTGGATCAAGGTGGGCCTGTGGTCTATTATATGATCTTTTTTCAACTAATTCTTTGGGGATATGGATGCAAACTTGGTGAATTGCCTGAAGATAGAAATTCTTAACTATCTCCTGATGTAGTCATGCTGACTATAGTCCATAATTCAGTCACAGGCTGCTCGTCCCTTGAAATCAAGGTGAAATTACCCTAATGTTTCCTGTTCAAGTCTATGGCTAGTGGAAGTCCAAAGGTCACACAGTCATAGCCACGCGTCTCCAAGGGTTTATCATCCATTGACCTCTTCTCTCTGAACCATAGTCCCAACATGTCCTGTCTCTGTCCTAGATCTTGCCTCCCTTTGTCGGAATCTTAGCCCTCCTCTGGTTTCAGCAGCCCAGAGCAACCTTTGCTCTAGTCAACAATCATCATACTGGTCAGTTGTAAGTTTTCCTCACTATATTGGGTGGGGCATCCTGAGACAGTCCGCCATCACTTGGTGCATAGCTTTCCTTTTGCTTGCCATCTTGTTTTTCTTCTCTCCTTTCTTCCACCTCTTTTTATTCTTTCCCTTCCAGATTTTCTCAGGAGCCAGACATACTACGCCTTTTTTATGCAATCTGCATGTCTCTACCTCTGAAGTTTGGGACCAGTCTGCACTCAGGATTTATATGGCTCATTTATTGCCTTAAGCATTTGTCAAACACTGTCTTCATTAGTCAATTCTCTTCCTAAAAAAATTCCCAGACTTATCTGTCAAGATAATTTCCCCTACCACATTACTCTGTCGATCCCCACATTTTGCTCTTCAGTATCTTCTAAAGAATGTATGGATGTGCAACCCCAAGCCTGTATCATGTTGCTGTAATGATTTCATGTAAGGACCCGAGAGGCAGAGAGTCAGGTTCAAATTCTGGCTCTACCGTTAATAATTGCGTGACTTTGTGCGGATTATTCAGCCTGTCTGTATCTCACCTTTCCTCACATGGAAAAAAGGAGATAATGGAATCCAGTACATTGGGTTGTTATGAGGATCAGGTGAGCTAATACAGATGAAGGTCTGAGAACAGTACTGGGCATGTGATCAACTCTTAGTATGTGATCTGCATTAAAATCACGTCTATAAGACTGTAGGCCCCATGACAGCAAGGGTTTGTAAGGCTTGAGAGTCTGGCATATAGTAGTTGCCCAAAAAACCTCTAAGGAAGGAATGTGGTAAGTTAGCGTGACTGTCTGATGCCAGTGACAGGGCCCAAAGATGCTCTTGCACTGCATCAGGCCTTTTGCTTTAGTGTTCAGTTTGGCAGTATAAACAGAATGTGCTTTCAACCTGTGTGAGACAGCTTGTCACAATGAACTGCCAGAAACAAAGGGTTTTGACTTTTCCTTTAGCTCAGAAATGAGTGGTTTTCCTGGGCTCCCTGAAAGTCTAGAAATCACTCACGTGTCTGTCTTCCCCCACCCCTGTACCACTCTTGTACAACTCATGGAGTTGGGCATGCTTGTTGAGATCCCCTACTAGCAACCTGGTGAGGAAATAAGTAATCAGCATATTTTCCCCCTGTGAGTAAGATTTTCTATGTGAGGTGAGGCTTGGACACCAATGGGAAAACAGATTGGATTGAAATACACTCTTGGTGGAGAGAAGCAGGAGGGAGCAAGAATTGCTTTTCATTCTCTCTCTAATTTTATCTGTTTAGCTAAAATCATTATCTGTGGATGAATGAGCAATGTTTCAGGTTTTCCTAGGTCTGCAGAAGGACTAGCAATGAAAATAGAACCAGTGTTAAAGTCACTCACTACCATGTCCAAATGGTTAGGTCAAAGCAGGTTTAAGGTTTATGCACTATGGTCACCAAGAGGAGCAGGAAGAGGTGGTGTGAGTGGTGCCCTCGCATTTGAAAATTCAACACTTGATGCACTGGAATGCCATTATTGCCTTCACTCCTCTATTCTGCAAACATTCATATAGCTCTTATTATGTGCTTGGCACTTGCCAGGTAAGGGGTGGAGACTTTAATATAGTATAGTTTAGTTCTTGACCTTGACACCAATACCATCTAGAGAAGTGCTTCTGTGCTGGGGCTTGGTATACAGCTGACATTCCTCAATGGACTATTGAAACAACCTTAGAGATCTCTGGTATTAGACAGTAATATATTCCTTGCTTTCTTAATACTGAATACATGCTGTAGATGATTATTAAGTCTTTCAATACACATTTAAAATATTTTATTTTCATTTTCTGCACTCATGCATTAATTATCACTGAAATGGAAAATCCTGGGTTCACATCATATGAGATAATTCTACTTATAGGTAAAGATCCAGTTAGTTAAAGTTTCTGAAATTACACATTTTTGTGGCTTGGCGAAATTCATTGTAAGAGCTGACGTTTGGGGAACAGGAATAGAGGATATGAAAAGAAATTGTTTTTATAGCAATGGTCAAAAATCTGGTAGTTGGGTTATTTATGATGTGGTGCACAGTTCCGGAGGGGTTTTTATTGAATTTAATCGAGCTGTGAACGAGCTGTGAATTTGCCAGAGATCAAATTGTAGCGCCAGCTGGATGCAGAGCAGAGGCAGGTCACCTATAGCCTGCAGTCTGACCACCTGTGCCCTTCCTGAGCCTCTGGCACTGTCCAGCCAGTAATGAGGTCAGGGTCAACGGTCCAGCCAGAGGCCTGCAGGAGTGAATTCAGGACTTACTCCCAGGGGAGACCCTGGGCTCCCTGACATCCTCACTCTATGTCTTCCATACCCTGGCTGCTGATCTAAATCCATTGGGTGGAGAGGGTTTTTTTTTATTTGATTTGGTTATTATTCAGATTTTTTATAGTCTTCTAAGGGAGCCAGAGTTATGGAGGCTGAAGGGCATGAGGAGAGGAGAGTCTGAGCATTAGACCACGGGGTGTCCGGCACGAAGGGCTCAGGCTGAGAGAGGGCATTTCCTGCTTGGAGCTCCGGGTATGTGTAGATGAGGGTGCATCGCTCTGCTCTGTTTTCTTCTGGTGGAAGAGACGCTCTGATGCTCCGGAAGTTTTGTTCTGTGCCAGCATTTGGACTTACTGAGATGTTCAGAGACGCAGAGGAAGATGCTCAGAGTGCAGGCTGAGTGGTGCGAGAAGTGCAAGTTTGCTGCCTGCTCCCACCAGGGCCCTGTTCCCATGGATCTTCAGAGGATGTCCTGGAGAAGTTGTGTTTGCCATTAGCCTGCTGCCCTGGCCTTGGCAGCATCTCTCTCTACTCAGTCCCGGCGGCTGCTTGGACCACTGAGCAGAACTCCCTGTGATGCTCCCCAGAGGCTCTGCTCCCCTGGTCCTGGGGCACTGGGCAGGTGGGCTTATGTCTCCTTCTGGAGTCCTTTTCCCTCCAGGCACTGTTGGCCCCACTCGGCACCCAGAGGTGTCTCTGCCCCTCAGAGAGGCTCCCACTCTTCATCCAGAAGCTGTGGGCTCTGAGCTTTGGAGCTGGGCTCCAGCAGCCTGACTGCCCAGCCAAGTTGACCTCCCTGCTCAAGGAAAGATTCTAAGCACACGGACAGACTCCAGTCTGTCCCAGATGGGCTCGAGACAGTTGTCTGGAAGGAAAGGTCAGGACTTGATGAACGTCTGTGCTTACACAGCCCTTTGTAGGATTGGCTGCACCCCTCACAAGGCCCTCTGGGAGCTTCAGAGTTTCCCATGGCACAGTCGGTGCTGTGTGAGGAGCTGGCAGGCCTCTTCCATTTCAGGGTGATTACCTTGAAGAGGTTCCCTGCATAGGGCTGGAACCATAGGGGAGGGTTCATTTACACAGATGGGAGGGCCTGACAGGTTATGACAGGGTTGTGGATCCAGGTACCTTCAGTGAAGGACAGTGTGTTAATACCTGGGGTAGAAAGTGGTGGAAATGGAATTAGGGCTTCAGCAGGGTAACAGGTAGCGCTGCCCTCATCCTCCGTTAGGATGACAAAGCTGTTAACACTGGGGTTTGTGGAGTGACTTTCTGTTATATATCTCAGCTGCTCTGAGTGACACTTTAGGCTTTATGGATTAGACAACTGAGGATTGATATGGTCCAGGGACCAGTCAGGTTACCTGGCTAGGACATAGGGCAGCTGGGATTTGAACCCAAGTATGAGTCCAGAGTACATATTATTCGGGAAAGCTAGGCTGCCTCTGGAAGATCCCTCCGCTGGCCCCACAGGGGAAACAACAAACCATCAGGCCCCCCTGACCCCCAATTCAGGTAACAATCACAAACAGCAATGGACAGGGGGTGTTCTAAACAGTCAGCCTCTTCCCAGTGGGTCCCAGGACAGGGTATAGCTCAGGGGGTTGTGTCTCCAGGCTTTTGTGTTTCTCCCTGAGCTCTTGCTATTGATAATAGTGGAAGCTGATGTGCATTCTGCTCTTTTGTGATGTTTGCAAGCCTTCTGATTTTGCTAGAGGCCCCACAAAGGCTCATGGTCTTGCCACACCACTGACATCACAGGCTGGTTTGCAGGAGCAGATGTCAGCAGATCTACGTAAAAGCCCAGGTCCAAGGTACTCTGGGAAGTCTTGAATGAGTGGGTGGAGGTGAGGCCCCTCCCTCTGCAATCCAGGAGTGGCAGGCACTCCAGCACCCTGAGGAAACCACCTTGTAGATCATACATGCACCGCATGAGAGAGGCAGAGTGAGGAGGAAGAAGAGTAAAAGGAACCCAGCAAGAGAGGAGGTAGCAGGGGAGTCAGAACCACAGAGAGAGGGGGCCTGTGAGCCTCATCTGGGTCTTTCCATGCTGTTTGCATCCCCTCCCTGCACTGCAGGAGGCTTGGGTCCTGCAACCCAGAGACCATTTGGCCTCGGTCTTTCGAAGCATTCAGGTCCCACAGCAGTAGATGCCCCTTCTGAAGTTGGACACCCTGTGCTCGAGAGTTCATCCCATTCCTTGGAAAAAGAGCATAGCCCCTGCCTTCCAAGGGTTCATGATCCTCGGGATGAGACTGATGAGTTAGCAGGAAATTACCATTCCAAGTATAAGTCTCTTTGTACTACGCAAGTCCCAGGGGCTGGTTACTCATAACCAACTCTTCTGTGAATTCTGGACATCGAGAGCATACACAGAAGTCAGACAAGGACAAAAATATCTGTTTTATGACTGGGTTAAAGACCTCTTTTACAGCTGAGGCCAAAACAAGCCTTCTGCTCTTTGCACCCACGTTCATTTGTTGGGCTCTACGTAGGGGACAGTCCGCCTGTGGACCTGACCTCCACTCAGGCAACTTCTGGGGCACTGAGCCCTCGTCCCTCGTCCCTCACACTTGCATTCGCTCTTCTGGCCGTTAGAGATATGTGAGCCTGAGGGTGTCAGACAGGCTCTTGCTTCTCCCCAAGGTGAGCCTTCTCCTTCCCCAGGGGAGGAGCCTGTGAAAGGTAAAAGAAGAATAGCAATTCTTCCTTTAACACATTTGAGGGATGAGTTTTTTTCTTTTGAATCTGGGACAAAACATGGGAAGGAGAGTGAGTTGTTCCTCATGATTTATTAACTGGAAAAAGCTCAAAAAGTGTTTTGCTGGGTGAAATGGAATTCTCCAGGTAGTTCAGTGGGAGGGGAATGTTAAGCGGGAGGAACTGTGATCCAGCAGGGGGACTATGGTTTCTTTCAGAACAAGCCCAAGTTGAGAGTAGTTGAGGGGCAGGAAAGTCGACTTTAGGAAGGTTGGGCGAGGGGAGTGCCATGGTCAGATTTGTATCTGAATTCCCTTTCTAGTTGAGTGGAAGAAGGTAGGAGTGAGATTCAAGAAAAACGATTAGCCGGTGGGCAGCTGAGTAGTGCTGGCAGAGGCTGGTGAGGACCCATGGGAAAAGTGGTGGGAGAGCCGGAGACTAGGTTGATTTTGGAACTATTCAGAAAGCAAAATTGATGGGATGTTCGGAGAGTAGCATTGACTTGGAGTAGGATCTGGAGTTAGAAATGCAGCCTGTTGAAGAGAAGGGCAAAGGCGGTTGGCGAGGTATCTCCCCTATTCCAAGAAGGAGGAAATAAGAGAAAACAAAAAACATTGCTAGTTTAGCCAATACAGGAGAGCATGGGACACCAGAGAGCACGGGACCTTTCTCTCTAAAGAGAGAAGAACGTCTTCTCTGTCAGGATAAAGTGGGCTTTCAGAAGGACTGAGAAGTAGAGGCTGGTCCGCCCAGAGGCAACGGCAAAGGAGAATTGCAGAGACTGATGCTGGCACGTCCATCCAAACATGGCATAAGCTGGAAGGACTCTGGGACTTTCAGGGGCATGTCTTCACGGGATGTGTCATCACCACCATGGACACAGTGCCCGAAAGGGACTGGATGTCCAGGATCCTCGGCAAGACTGTCAGCTCTGCAGATAATTGTGCATTTGGCCAACTCCACTTGCCCCATTAGTCACCTACTGCCTCTGATTCAGCAGCCCAGGAGATTTGCCTCCAAAAAGGAATGTAGCTTGTTCCGGAGAGGCAAGCTCTCCATCGCAGGCCCAGCTTCAGTAGGTGGTGTGCTGGGCCAGCTGATACGCACTCATCTCTTCCAACCTCTGCCAAGTGTGGTGACCATACCTTGATGACTTGAAATTGGCTGTGGTGGAAATACGTACAGTGTGGCAAATCCTCCATCTCAGGGCTTCCCTCACTATCTGCCATCTGGCTGTTCAACCCTTATCAGCACACCACTGTCTCGCTCTTACATATCAACTGTAGTCTATACTGTAGTTCTTATAACCAACTCATCCGGTGACCTTCGGTGTGTACATCCATTTCTGTGAGCTTGATGAGTCCTTTAGAGTATTTTTAATGCATAAAGGTAAGGATACCTCCTGGACTGTCCTTGCAGGAAAAAATGAGACAGCTAGGCTAACAGCCTGCCAGGCTTCCTAAGACAGTTCCCTTTGAGTCTTCCGGTGGAAGTGCATCTTGGAGTAATAGTGTTGACATTTATTGTTTTTTTACCGATAAACCAAGCCCTAATCTAAGCACTTGGCCTGAAGTAACACATCACTGTAACCCTGCAAGGAACGTGTTATTGTATTACCCTATCAGCTTCCGGGCGAGAAACCTGCTTAACCCCACACAGATACTAGATGCCCAGGGCAGGATCCAGCCTGCGGCCTGATGCCTGGGCCCCCATCGCAAGACTCCTGAGGCCATCTTCTCTCAGTTCACACCACCTCAAGTGTGAACTGCCACGGACTCTTTTCTCTATCCAGATCCTGGACCTCGATAACCTTTGTCCCCCTTCCAGGAAAAGAAGTCAGTCTTAGCAAGTATGGTTGTGTTTGAAGCTTGGTTGGTGGTTGGTGATATTTCTAGCTGCCTGGAGCCCCTTCTTCCCTCCCAGAAAGGGGTGTCAAAAGGGCACCTTAAGAATTCACTCTGATTGCATAAGTACTTTTAATAATACATCTGTAATTTGTGACATATATTCTCTAAGCAAAATATAGTAAGCCATGCTTCAGGGAACGCACTGTGCTGCTGTACTAATTAATTTGTCAAGTTGTGGCTAATTATAAAATGCAATGTTGCTTATTTTGATTTGTAATGTAGCCTACATTGTTTGAACCACTAAATGGGAAGCGGCAGAGTGTGGGGGAGTGCAGCCTTCCTTTCGGGCTCAGAAGCCGTGGGCTGGGTGTCTGGGTTACCTGTGTCAGGTGTGTGTGTTCAGCTGATCCTCGCCGCCCCGAGTCCAGTCTCCCTCAGACCCTTCCTCTCCCATCGGGTGGGTGTTCGAGGGCCCCCGCTTGCCAGCACCTGGCTGCTTCCACCTGGGTTGCAGTCTGAGGGGGGACTCACGGCGTCGAACAAAGTTCATCTCAGACTGGGAGGCCGGCCAGGTCACTTCCTGTGGGCCTCTGTTGGCCTTGACTCTCCAGGGGCACTGGCTCCGTACCTGTGGCTGGGCCTCCTCAGGGCTGAGCTGACAGACTGAAGGTGACAGGGATGTGGTCGCAGTGCCAAAGGCAGGCTCTGGGATGGCTTGGGGTGCTCCCTGGGAGATTCACCAAGGTGCAGGCATGGACTCTGGACTGATGCTTTAGGAGCTTGATTTTTGTTGATGTGGGTTGAGAGCCTCCCTTCCCAGGGCAGACTCACAGCCAGGAATCTTCTAGTCAAGGAAACCCTTTTGTGGTTCCAGGCTGCAATGCCAGCAACTGCAACATCTTCTGCTCACCAAGGGGTTTCTGTGCCAGGGTAGGAATGTCACTTTTTGGAGACCTCACTCTGGACCTGTCTGCCCCAGGACGGCGACTCAGGTCTGGGGCCCTGCGGGTCTTTTCCTTTCCCTGACGGCGCTTCCGTGGGTGCTGCCTCCCTGGGCGTCCCTCCCACATTCTAGACCGTAGACAGTCTCGAACATTGGTCTTTTGCCTTTCTTTTCCCCAAAGGGATTATATTTGGCAAGGTGCCCACCATCTCTGCCTTTTGCGGTGCAACTAGGGACACTTGGGTGGCCTGCAGGACGCTCCTGTCCCTGGTGTCTGATGACGTCGGTTTTCTGTTCTTTCTCCATGTCTTGCCACCCCCGTGGTATTCTGTCAGAATACCTGCTATCTTCATTGGGAACGTGGACCTCAGCCTATACATACCTATTTCTTACTATTTATATGCTTATGTTCTATGTATTTACAGTAACGCCTTTGTTTACTGCATGCTCGTTATGTCTCTCCCTCCTGGACTATTTCTGCTTTGTTCACCAGGGCACACCGGGTGCCTAGCCCAAGACACTTAGTGGGCATTCGATAGAATAGCTATTGAATAAACAGAAGTTTCACCCTCCGAGGGGTTCTGGGACATTTCATTGACCAACTCTGTGCTGTCAGCCCTTGACTCTGGAAACACCGCTTAGGACACGTGCAGGGCCAGGGCTTCCTCTGCTGGGACTTTTGCGCACCTGATCTGCGTGGTACACTCCCACCTTCTGTGCTTTCATAGTCGAGAGGGCACTTGATGAAATTAAAAGCCTGAAAATGCACAGTAGACATGCAGCAACCCTTTTTTGGGCAACATGCAATTAATCAACCTTTGCTCAATCCTGCAGGATATCATTGAGGCAAATAATTCAACATGACTAAGGAGGGGATTAGAAGCCTCTATGAATAAGAATAGCATCTGTTAGCAGGGAGCATCCCTTTCCAGAGAAATCCTTCTCAGGGTTTTTAGGTAAAAATCTCACCACCCATGTGGTTAAGGGATACCAGGTCTGCCAGAACAGAATAGATAAAATCAAGGGTATTGGTGAGAAGGTGGCTAGAGTGTCTGATTAGGGAAAGAGATCCGGATTCAAGACAGTCCAGTCCCAACAGGCTCCCGAACAAATAACCACGGTCCTTGAAGGTTAGAATCTAGAGTCAGTAAATCCCCTATGATTCCTTCCTTCCATCCTCCTATCCATCCATCCATCCATCCATCCATCCGTCTGTCCATCCATTCATCTATCTAGCCAGCCAGCCATCTACCTACCCACCCTTCCATCCATTCACCCATCTATCCATCTGTCCATCTATCCATCCATCTGTCCATTCATCCATCTAGCCAACCAGCCATCTACCCATTCATTTACCATCCATCCATCTATCCATCCATCCACCCCTCCAGTCATCCATCCACCCATCTTTCAACTTGTCCATCTGTCCTTACTTCCATGAAGGCACAGTGTGGGACTGTGGAGGTAAAAAGATAGACAAGGCCCTTAAACTCAGAAACTCAGAGCCCAATAAGGGAGACCAAAAAGAAACAATTTCAATAGTGCCTGATGAGTGTGATTACAGGAATCTTCCAGATGTTTTGGGAAACCCGGGGAGGGTCCTTTATGAGGAAGTAAGGTTTCCGCAGGTTTTAGGAAGTAGGTGGTATTGTGGAAAGAATATTTGCTTTGAAACTAGTCAGAAATGAGTTTGAATCCTGGCTCTGCCAATTATAATCTGAGTGACTGTGGGAAAGTCACGAACCTCTTGGCCTTCATTTTCCTTTCTTCTAAAATAGGGACAGCACTATCCCACAGGCTTCTGTGAGATGTCACTGTAAAGGGCTCAGAAGAGTACCTGCCATTAGTAGTTGGTGGGCACATTTTGGGCTCCTTTCTTCTATTTGTCCTGTGCAAGGCTTTCCTTTGGTTAATTTGTTTATGAAGTCTGATCCTGTTAAAGATATTTATATATTCCATATTTTACACATACTCGTGTACACGCATCTATAAAATTTAAAACTCTCATTTCAGCATTAAAGCTTTCCCTTTTCAGAAGGACATCTGTTACCTCGATGCATTAGCTGTGTTAGCACCTATAAGTACATCATTAAAAAAATCAAATATTAACATACATAACAGGAGCTTTAGGCATTCTATTTGATTACCCTGAAAGGTAAATTTCTTTAATATAAGCTAATTTATAAATCTGAAATGGTAAATTTGAGTAACACTGTTTCCTGAAAACTTTTTTCCCTGTGTATCCAAGTGTAGACAAAGATTCTGTATTTTCTATAGAGGAGACTGCTGGGTAAAAGGGGAGGAGGGTGATCCCTGAGTCAGAGAGACTCTAGTTAGCACGGTTTAACCCTGGGGCTGAGTTGGTGGGAATTTGGCACATGTTGCTGTGATGGAAATGATTACCACTTCTGTCTGTGGGAACTCCAATGGGCCATTGGTCTGTAGGTGCAATGGGAGAGAACTTACGTTCATGCTTGTCTGGAGATCAAGCTGCATTGAGAAGGAGGTTGTGATGTCTTCCTATCTGCGTGCCTCTTGGGACTGTCTTCAGTCCACGCTTTGTGGACAGGTTTTATTCATTCATTCATTCATTCATTCTGTTTCCTCATCTTATACAGCCAACAAGAAATTCATAGCAGTAATAGTTATAAGTTAATGGTGGACAGTTTCTATAATGATATTCTAATAGTGCAAGGGGGGATTGTATGTCAGTAAATCAATGAGGAAGGATAAACTGAGGACACACAAAGCTGCTATCCTTCTATAAGGGTTTCAAGAGGCTTCTATCCAGGACTAGACTGGGATTTTGAAGAAGAAGGCCAGTTCCCATCTTGTCTACCCCCAATTCCTAGGTTTCTTTGACTCTCCACTCTCCTTTCACCTCATGGGTAGTACAGAGACTGAAGCATCATTCAGATTAATGGGCCTCCCATTGTCAGCTGTTCTAGTTTTCTCTCACCCTCTGAGGGACCTACCAAGCAGGGCATCATGTGTTCATGGGCCCTTAATAAATGTTTGATGATGATAATTAGATCACAGGCAATTTGTTACCATAACATTTATTTTTCTCATTTTTCTTGGAAATGATATCTGTCCCTAGCTCTGTTTGACTCAGGACAGTGCTTTCAATTTCTATAAAGAATGTGACTCAGAGAGGCAATACATTATTGAAGAGAGAGTAAAGGTTTTAGAGCCTCATGGCCTGAGCTTCCATTTGTCTTTTCCATGTTCTGGCTGGATGAGTTTGAGTGAACTTAAATTTCTGGACTTGAATTTCCATTACTGGTAAAGATACCAACATTGAAAGATAATTCTCATCATTCCTAGAACATTCCAGGCAGGCAGCATGATGCCCATTTTCTGACAGCAAAATCCAGTGGAGTGGCTCACCTGAAGTCAGAAAGTACGTCAGGGCACACTAGAGACTTGAACATTGAATCCTTGGCCCAGAACCCCAGTTTGATAACTGTGCTGATGTTATAGAATTCCACTACCTTCTCAGAATGAAGGAGCTAGAATTGCCCCCCAAACAGAGCATACAAGGACAGAGATGCAGCAGTACTCAGTTTGTTGGGGCAAGAATCAAAGGAACACAGTCAGAGACAAGCAGGAGCAGGCTAAGCTGGCCTGTTCTTAATAATTATTCTATCAAGGAAGCATCTTGTGATTCAGGGGGCAGCTTTGGAGCCAAACACACCTGGAGGCTGAATGCTCACTCAGCCTCTCATTAACTGTGTAATTTGAGACAAGTCGCTTCATCTCTTTGAGCCTGAATTTGCTCATCTTTGTGACAGGGGAGGTTAACTCCTACCTCATAGGAGGTTGTGAGGACCAAGTCAGATTAGGTGTCTAAAGAGGCCCTGCACAAAACCTGGTGTGAAGTTGGTGCTTGCCTAGTTCATTCTGTTTCCTCATCTTTATACAAGCAACAAGAAATTCGTAGCAGCAATAGTTTATGGGTTAATGATGAGCACTTTCTGTAATGATATTCTAATAATGCAAGGGGGGATTTTATGTCAGTAAATCAATGAGGAGGGCTGAGCTGAGGACGCACAAAGCAGTGCTTGATGTGTCACGCAAATAAAGACTCTGTATGAATGGAAGTGGCATCCATTCTAGTTTCACTGAAGAAATCTTGGTCTTAAAGGGACTTTGGGAAGAGCAGCTCCACATCCCCTGAGATGATGTGATGATCTGAGTTTATGAATACAATGTCCTTAAACTAAAGTGATATTGGTTTCATCCATTCCAACGAGATAAGAGTTTTATAACAGCATTATTCAGAATAGTCAAAAAGCAGAAACAACTGAAATGCCAATCAGTTGTTGAATGGATAAACAAAAAGTGACATTTCCATACGATAGAACATTGTTCAGTCATCAAAAGGAATGAAGTACTGATACATTCTACAACCTAGATGAAATTTTCAAGCATTATGTTAAGAGAACGCAACCAGACAGAAAGGGGGGAATGTGTGTGCTTCCATTTATATGATGAAATGTCCAGAATAGATAAACTCATAGAGACAGAAAGCTAATGGTTGCTAGGGCTGGATGTTGGGGTGGCGGGGAGTGGGGGAGGGGGAGCAGGGAGGGGAAGGGGGAAGGGGGAAGACAGAAGAGAGAGACTCCGGAATGAGGTAGAAGTGATGGCTACAAAGCATTGTGTAAAGGTACTGGATGCCATTGAATTGTGTGCTTTAAAATGCTTTCTTTGATGTTGTATGTTTTGGCACAGTGAAAAGATAATCAGGTAAAGGAGCTTGCCATCTCACCACAGAAAGTTTTCATAGCAGTTTGCTCCCATTTTGTGGAACTGGTTCTCCAGGCTCTCACATCCCCTCCAAGGACTAGATGGTGTAGGACACTTTAGATGTGCTGTTTCTGAATCTTCACAGCAGCTCTAAGAGGGTGGTTACATTAGTCCTGCTTTTTGGATCTGGAACCTGGGACTGAGAGTGTCATTTATGTTATGAGGTCACAGACCCTGGTTGGGTCCATCTCCATGTTAGGGCTAGGTTTGCCACCACAGGTGCCAGTCTCTGTCAACCATCATCGTCATTGCCATTTATTGAGCAGCTACTATGTGCCGGACTTCATTACTAGGTTGGGCTGCCTTTTCACCATCTGGTTTCGCTTGGGTTGCCCTCAGCCTAGCCAGTGCCTAACTTTTGGAAGGAGTAGAAACTACGTATTTGATAAATGAATAACAAGTTTTTTGTCATCGAGGTTTTTGATTAGTGCTAGGCTGTGAACTTGATGGGTGGACTTACTTTCTCTTTGACAACCACTGTGATTTTAATGAAAGTGAGGCTGACTTCTAACTTCTCTGAAGTAAAGCTTTTTGAAATCTTCCTTCTCCTTTTCACTGGTATTTGGCAATTACAGCTCATTAGACAGTTGAGAATCATGTGTATGTTCAGAAAAGGACAATTCACTATTGTAAAATTAAAAGATGGATGAACTGCTAAAGGATCAGTGCACTTCATGTCATGGCAGGAAGCGAGCATTTCAATTCTTGCGAGAGAGATGTGTGTATGTGTGTATTTCAGATATTACCCATCAAATACAAGCATATGGTTATAGAACCCACCATCTATATGCAAATAGTTTGTGGCATGGTGCATATATCCCCCACAAATAGTGCGAACTGTCTATAAATTATGCAGTAATATAGATATTGCACATATGTTAGTTTGAGCTAATTGTTGTCAAAACTCTGGGCTTAGGATGGGTTTGTGATGGGTGTGTTCACAATGCACTCTCAGGCTGGTGAGTGGAAAATTGAAGAGCAGTGTGGCTTGGGGGAGGGGCTCTCTATCTGTCTTGGGAGCAGAGGGCCTAGACCCTAAGCAGAGAGCTAGCGGCAGCTTCACTAGATTGCGGGGGCCAGTTTAGCTTTCAGTGTTGTAGCCCCGAAATTCAATTACATTGGGGCCCTGGGGCGGGAATGGACTGGAGGGACTGCTCCAGGTTAACTGAAGTCCTGAGATTGAATTATTCATAGTGTAGAGTGAGTGTCTGCTGGGCTGGCTTCTCACCCAAGTTAAGGAGCATGGGCTTGCACCCCTTGCTGAGTACAGAATACAGGTTCTGCTTTGGTTCAGAATTCAGCCCAGACAGTTGCTATGAGTGTGATACACAGGGAAACACATTACCTCTCAAATGGTTCATCTCCTCTGTAAAATCGGAAAGGAGACTGAGTCTTTCTCTCTGGGTTCCTGTAGGGGCTATTTGGAAAGAACTTAGCATGTGTAATGGGTGCCCAGCAGGTGGGCTGCTTGATTATGACTGTGGGAAAGCTACCAGAGGAAGACAATTCTAATGACATGATGGCCTCATCGCAGTGTTTGAGCTGGGCCCTATTAATGACACCACCCTGGAGCAACCCTTTAAGGCGGGCCCTCCACCACCGGGAAAAGTTCAGACACAGGGGACTGCCATCCTCCTGATTTTGGAGAAATGATGCCACTGCTACTGCTGGCCTGCCGCTCCAGGAAGCTGCAGCTCAGCAAGCAGAAGCCATGTGTCCGGGTCACAGACTGGTCCAAGAGAGTAGGGTCTGAGTCCAGCCCTATGTGCTCTGGGGAGCACAGTGCTCTGTGCCTTCTTCCATCGGTGCCTTCTCTCTGCAAACAGTGCTGGCTGCATGGGGACACTTCTGCATGTTGATCCCCTCTTATCATGTGCTATATATTTAAAGTACTGTGCTGTTTCAGGTTTTTGCTCATTGGGACTGGCATGAAAAACTTCCCAGGCTGCTTTCCTGCACTTGGCCTCACACAACATCTTAGAATGCCTGGGCTCACCTCACCTACTCTTTGGGTATTTTCCTTGTTTAAGTCTTGGCAGTGGGGCCAAGGATCTCTCCACCCTCTATCTCCTTGTGTTGGGGAGTTAGCAGCCCCTTGAATGCCTAGACCAGTAGTGACTGATGAGGAGGGCTAGGTACTTACAGAACAAACTGCCGGGGCTAGGGAGGAGAGATCTGGCTGGGTCACTGTGAGGCCACTGGCAAGTGGCATGCTGGCCAGAAGGAGAAGCAGGGCTCAGAACTGGGGCTGTTGTGTGCAGGGAGGAGCCTTGCTCCTAGCTCAGATCTGTTCACCTGACGGAGCCCTGGCCCTCACCTCACCATGCTCAGCTCAGATCTGTTCACCTGACGGAGCCCTGGCCCTCACCTCACCATGCTCAGCTCAGATCTGTTCACCTGACGGAGCCCTGGCCCTCACCTCACCATGCTCAGCTTCCTTATACCTTCTTAGAGAACACTGTGTACTGTTTAGAGCACCACACAGGCAGATTTAGCCAAGTGTATTTTGGGCCAATTGAAGTTGTAGGCATGCTGCCTGGGGAAAAAATAGATCTTTTCTCACTTGATGTGTGACAGATGAGAGCAACGGAGAGGCCTGTGCACTCTCTCCTGCACATGGTGATTGCTGCCTGGGCTCCCGGGCTGGCTCCCTCGTTATCTTGCTTCTCATTGTCACTTTGGTAATGTTTAAATGGGCTGGACCAGACAGCGATGGAAAGTGGAAGAGTAATGGCAAAGAGAAAGCAGGGAAGTCACTCCGCAGGATGCTAGCCAGGTTTACTGTCCTTCTCTCCCGACCTGGGAGCTGGATGGTCTCATCCCCAGACTGACCATGCTCATTGTCAGAGTGTGGACCGGTACTTCCTCCTTCCATCCGTCTGTAGAGAGTGGGGACCCTCGATATGGAAATCTCATAACTGATCCTGCGCATACCCTCTGGGGACATAAGTGACAGCCTTTGTTCAGAGGGACTGTAGCGGATGGAATGCAGAGCATGACAGGGCAGGCACTAATTTAGCTCATTTACCTGCATACTCTTTGTGCTGGGCATTCAGACATGGCTGTGATTATTATTATTTTGTGTATGTGCACTTACTCTTTTTTTTTTTTTTTTTGCTGTAGCCTAACCAAGAGCTGGTGAGGTGCCTGTGCTAGTGCAGCCCAGGAGTGGGAAGGCGACCTAACCCGAGGCGTGTGTAGGCGTAGATGTCATTGAACTTAGAGGGTAGGAGACAGGTGAGACATAGAGGCTGGCATGAGTCGAGGTGTTTGCTGGTGTGACTGTGTTCAATCGTATGTGAGTCATGGAAAATAAGAAATCGGGGGAAGAACATCTTTGCAGGGCGGCATGATGTGTATTTCAAATGTGCACCGTTTGTGCATTATGTGCATCCAGGTATTGTCGGTAAGAGATGGTAATAAAGAAATAGTGTTTAAGAGAAGAATCTACACTGCAGGTCTGGGTCTCAAGGTGGTGGCAGAAGCAGTGGGTTTGGGTCAGCTTGGTCAGATAGTTTAGAAGGAAAGCTAAGTCAGGGCCGGAGCTAGAGTAGATGAAGGGGCAAAGTAGTGGGAGGTCAAGAGTGACCTTACAAAACAGAGTCCTCATAGTACTTGGATTGTGGAGTTGTGAGAAACCAATGAGGTGAAGCTCATTGAAGTGCTGACACAGTGTGTCTGCAGACCATGTTCTTTGCTGTTGTGAAATGTGATGGCACCTTTTACCTTGATTCGTTTCTCTAGCCTTTCTTGGACTAGGTCAGTGTGGAGGACAGCTAAGACCCTCGCCCACATCTCAGGTGGGAAGGGGAGGCCCTATGGACAGAATAGGAGGTGACAGTGCAAGTTGGGCAGTGGGTTATCCTCAGGGCTGGATGGGAGGCCAGGAGGCACTGGTTAAAATCTTCTGTGGGTCTCCCCAACATGTGACCCTGGTTTCTGGCTCTGGTCTTTTAAAATCTTCAGAGTCTTGAAAAAGGTGTTTGGAATACTATCTATTTTATAGTAAACTATGCTTTTAAACTAGTCCCTTTAATTGATGTTGGCACCATGGGGATAATGACCATTGTGGGTGAAAGCTGGAATCAGCTGACTGGGGGTTGCCCTGGTCTTAACCGACAGTCCTCACCTTTCCAACATGGAGGATCCCACGATATGTGGCTACTGAGTGCTTGAAATGTTTCCAGCACGACTAAGAACCTGAATTTTTAATAATATTTGCTTCTAATTCATTTAAATTTTAAAACCTGACACTTGATTCAAGTATTAAAAAATTTTTAAGTATATTTGGAGCAACTTGATTGAATCTACTTTTCTAAAGGTAACTTTTATGGAATCTTAAAATCAGATCAAGTATTTCTGATGAAAATTTAGCATTTAGATTGAGAAGTGCTGTAGATGTAAACTGCACAGCAATTTAGAAAATGTTAGTACAAGTGTAAAATATCTTATTAATATGTTGGATATATTGGGTTAAATAAAGTATGCTATTAAAATCAATTTCACCTGTTTCTTTGTACCTTTCTAAGGTGTCTAGAGCACTGGAGGACCTGGCTCAGCCACTGGTCTGAACTCTGGGCTTCCCTGGGAAAACATGGAGCGGGTGGATGGGAAAGTTTTGCAGGTTTGAAACAATTATCAGCTGTAAAGCACAGATTTTGAGTGACACTCATGTTCTGTGTAGCTTATCAGTGTAGCAAGTGGTCCACACTCTGGTGCCGTTTTCGATAACAGGGGAGGCTGTTCATGTGTGGCAGCAGAGATGTGTGAACATTCTCCGTACTCTGTTCTATTTTATTCTGATCTTAAAATCTATTAAACCCTCCCCCACCCCTCAAACTTTAAGCAGAAGAGTAAGTAAAACAAACAACAATCAAAGAGAAACAAAAATGGACATCTTGGAGTGCTGTCAGAGTTTCTTTGGCAAGAAGTATGCTCAGTGCATCCCTCTGAATGAGGGAAGGACCTGCTTGTCACAGCATTTCCTCAGGGCATCCTGGTGGCCGCCCATCACAGGGCACAAGGCTGAGCTGCAGGCAGGAGCTGCCTGCCATCTAGGAGTCTCCCCTGACATGCTCTCCAAGGAACTCAGAGAGGCCCAGAACAGAAGAAAATGCCTTTTCTCAATTTAGCTGACCTCTGTTTTGGAGCTCAAGGCCTCAAATCAAACCTTGCGATTACTGGCAGATTCCTCCACGCTTTGATTGTGGACGTCATCCATATAGACTGCCTTTCAAACTCTTTGCTCCTCCTCCCAGGCTGGCAGGCCCAGGGTTGAACTAAGCTTATTCGAAACTCAGAAAGGATCAGAAAATGGTGCAAAGTGGCTCCCACGAGTTCTACGGGAACTGCTGATACTCAATTTCCTTTCTCTGTGTGCTCACTTATGAAAATTTATCAATCTTCAGATTTTTGCTCTTTTCTGTTTGCTTTTGAGATATCAATAAATATTTATTTGGCATCAGGCCCCACAGTTAGCTGGCATGGAACCCAGAAGGAGCCAGGATCTTGTAGCTCCCAGAGGCCGTTTCCCTGGTCCCTGGGGAGGCCTACTTGTCCTTGCTGGCTGACACACTGAGGGCCACTAATTCTGGTTAAAATGATATGATCTTAGGGTCTTGCCAATAGCAAAGATGGAGTTAATGATGATGGATCACTTTCTATTCTTTCTCCATCTGTTACTTCCTCTGACCCATCACCTTGATGGACTGACTTCATTTTAATAGATTGGAAACAGGCTTGGAGAGGTATGAGCCTTTAATAAGGTGACTGGACGAAGATTTGAACTCAGTTCAGCCTAGTCCGGGGGCCCCACAGGCTATCCCCGAGGCCATGATGGGTCCTGCAGGCTGGAGCTGAGCTAGGCTGCTCCGTGCAGGATTAGTCTGTCAGTCTGTTAGTGACTTGGAGCCATCCTGCCATTCACGGGTGAGGGGAGAGGCCAAGTCCACTTTCGTTCCTCTCCTGTGCCCGTCTCCATCCTTGCCCCCGTCTGGCACTTTACAAATATGTGAGGGTTCCCCCTGCTCTTGAAAGTAAACCAATTTTTCTCCCACATCGGAACAAGTTTGCTCCTAAGTGGATCTGTGCCGGTTGGCCCCTGCCGATGCGTGGCCAGCGCTTGGAAGTGAGTACGCAGAATGCTAAATGAGCTCTGTTGATGCTCCACCTGGGACATGTTTGTGTTATAAATGGGTACAAATTGAATTTGGCTTTAGGTGATGTATGATGTCTGTCATGTTTCCTCCCGTGCTAGGACACTTAGAGGAGAGCTAATTTATTTCAGGTTGTGCATTTTCAAGCCTCTGATACGGCTGGGAGTGCCTTCTCCCTCTGTAATCACTGGGATGAGCTGGTGCTCCAGGCTGCCGGTGAGCCAGTCACTGCCACCAGGGTGCTGTCTCGGGCCCACAAACCCTCAGTCTGCCCTCCCAGGATGCCCTGTGGTCCTGACTGTAAGGTCTGCACAGGTCACCAGGGGAGCTTGAGACCCTAAGAGGGAAGACTTGAAACAGCCAAGGGACTTTCCAACGGCCGCCAATTCCAGGAACTAACCTGACACGCCAGCCAGCTGAACAATGAACTCTTATGTGTCTCTTCCCCCTCCAGTGAACACAAGACAATGAATCGTTCGGTGTCCCCAGCTCCTAACCCCTGAAAAACCCATAAAAATGCACCCCTTCTTCCCGGGCGGCGCGACTTCACTGGCCTCCACCTCGAGACCCGTGAACCTCACCCAGGAGCGCTCCCCCAATAAACGCTGCTTGTGTGCTGCTTCAGTCCATCTTTTCTTTCAGTCTCGCTGTGGCCTTGGTTGTAACCTGACAGTGACCAGATGGTCTCTGCCATCTCTTGTTCTCTGAAGATCTGGTTTGGAATTAGACTCTTTTCGAATCGTAATCTCTGCTTATTAGCTGCCTCACAAGGGCGTGGCTGGAAGCAAGTCTGCTCTGCACTGAATGTTAGTTTCCATTCAGGCCTTTCTGGGAGGGTCCACTGGACAGTCTCGGCCTAGGAAGGGTGTTCCATACATGGGGACAGCTTTTTGTCATCCTCAGATTGAGAGCAGAGTTCAACTTCTTACCCTGCTAGGTTGGATAAGTAGACTGGAGGGGGGTCAGGGTCATGGGCACAAAAAGGGGATGTGTCTCGTATCCTGAAGTCCTCACCCCCATTTCCTCAGGAGCTAAACGTTGCTATTCCCTCCCTGTCAGGAATTCTGTGTCCATCTCAGTGAGACTCTATGACAGAGGCATTGGGGGCATTGCAGTCATGGTGCCCACTGAAGCAATCTCATGGCCAGGGGGGCATAGGTTCTGTGAAGGGGCAGCCAGCATGGTGGGGGTCGGGACTTGCAACTGTCAGCACTGGGGATGGGGGTGCACAGGGATCCCTCAGCCCCTCTTCGGTGCAGAAGCCAAACCTTGTGTGGATGACTCCTGAGTGGCCTTCCAGGGAACCAGTAAGCCTCTGGCTCAAAGTGCCCATGTCCTGCCCTCTGTTCAGACACCTTAACCAGAGGCACCTTCTGTTCTGGTAAGAGCCACTGTGTCTAGGACTGTCCCAGTATTCTGGCTCCTGACTGCGCATCCTGATTTGACATTTGCAAACTCCTCAGTCTGCATCTCAAATGTCTTTTGGAAGAGATTCATTGCAGGAAGGGTATGCGTGCTCTCTTGGAGTTACCCAAGTGCAGAAAGCTAATGTGGTTGCCTCATGAAATAGGAGAGGAGAGTATTACATGGATGGGGTCAGACCCCTGTCTCTGTGTCTGGTGGAAACTGTCAAGCGCACAGGGGCCTCACTGCTCAGCCTCCGTCAGGCTTGGGAGAAGAGGGTGCTCCTCTCGATGGCAGGTCAGCGTCCTCTTGCAAGTGTAGGGTGTGTCTGTGACTCCAGCTGACTGGCTGTCTGTCCAGAGCTGGTGGGCTCCGAGGGGCTAGCTGGAGGTTGAGAAGGAATAGTCTTCGCTGCCCAGCCCTTCAATAGCACCCTCAGCAGGCATGGGCACCTCATTCATGTGGCAGGGACCCACGCCGATGGTTCGCTCTTGGCCTTGGAGCTGTGATAAAGAATCTGAGACTTGTTGGCATGAGAGACGAGACAGTGAGGGCTATCATGCTGAGGACACAGCGTGTATAACTGGCTCGACTTCCCCGGGGTTTGGCATGTGTGCTGTCTTGTGGCATTTGCTCACTGTCTTATGTAGGCCTGTCTCATCTCTCCCTAGAGTTGAGGGAATTCAGTGATCAAGTTGCTGTTTAACATGTAGTCATCACAGTTCTCTCTGAATTCTGACCAAGCCAGGAGTTTTTGGTGTGTTTCGGGGAGAGGTTCTGGTGCCAGGCTTTGGAGCCCGTGGCTAAAGAGTCAGTCCAGGGCCAGGTCAGCCCTGAGTCAACATGGGGGTGACCTTCCTGACTAGATGTGATTGTTGTCCCAGATGTTCTCCTTTTCCTGGTGATGTGGGGCAAGCACACCGCCTGGCAGCTGGGGGTGAGGTGCTAGGGAGGGTCTGTAGTTGAGGAGCAGGGAGGACGCAGCAGGTCTGGGGTTAGGTGGCTCAAGCAAGTCCGGGGCTGGACAGCGGGGCTCAGAGGTGGCCAAGCCCTGTGGGTGTGCCAGTCTCCTCCCTTGGCCTCTCCCACCTTTCTCAGTAGCTTTACAAAGTTTGTAAAGAACTTTCATCCTCCCCACCTCTTTCTTATCCTCCCAACTGGTTTTCTTGTCACTGCAAACTCAGAGTTATATCATTCTCAATTGTCAAGGCTGGCTGCTTTGATTCAGATGACTCAAAGGTGGACATTTGGGTTGTGCAGCAGACAATGTGGCTCTCTAGATTGGAGGTCTACTATCCATTCCTGACTTTTGTCCTGGGGAACTCAAAAGAGCCAACATGGCCAATTGGGCTGTGACATTGGGCAGTGACTCAGGAGTGCCTGCTTATGGTTGTAGGCAAGGTGGATGGTGGCCGCTTCTTCAGCAAACATGACAGAAGCAATTGGCAGCCAGGTGCCCAGTCCTTACTCTACAGACTAATGGCTTCAGGTACATGGCAGAAGGTATGTCAATGCTATGGGACCAGGACAGAACACACTGAAGTCTGACACAGGAACCCCCTCGGCTCAACCTTCTCTAACAGTTCCTATTTGAGCTTAGCTGTGTACTCAGTCACACGTTAGGCTCATGGGGGAAGGCAGAGAAAGGGGAGGGAGAACAAAGAAGGTAACACATGCCAAGACATTTATGTTTAGCTCTTATTCTCATAGATAAAAGAGGGAACTGAGTCTTAGAGAGGTTTGGGTCTTTTGCTTAATGTCTCACTCTTGTAAATACGTGTTGACATTGAATTTGAATCCAGGAAAGTCTGTCAAACAGCCCAATCTTCATTCTGTGCCCTCTGATTTCCCTAGTTATGTGGACATGATCTCTTCTTAGGGATTCAGACCTTTTACTTCAGAGCCCAGCAGAATGCTGGCCCAGGGGAGCATTCTGTTATTGGAATGAATGCTTGATACAGGGCCAGACTCAAGACCAATATTGCCCCCCATCATAGCACCCTTATCCTATGGATGCTAAGTATGAGAGGTCATGTGTCAACTCTAAATTCTGGGGGGCACATGGTCTGGCCATTAGGTGCTCATCATTTTGTGGAGGAGACAAAAGAGGACACATAAAAGAGCGAGGTGAGTTTAGAAATGGAAGGGTCTGAGTGAGAGGGCAGAAGGCCTGTGGTCAACCATTTTTCAGAGCTGTTGAGAATAAAATATCACAAAGGCAGGAAAGATGCGAAGTAGAGGAAATAGAGACTATAAAGTTCATCATTCATTTTGTATTCCATAAATATTTACTGCAGCCCTTCTTTGCAGTAGGCATTTTTCTAGGCCCCTGGGGGATAAGAGTAAACAATGCAGAAAAAGTCTTTATGCTTCTGTATACATACTTTGTAGAGAACTTCTAGAAATACACTTATTTATAACTTTGTTTTATATGGTTAAACATGAAGGCTGGTTTCCTTTGATTTCGCAGGAAGCATTTACTCTTCCAGGCCACTGGGATTCAGAAACGGAGATCTCTGACACTCTCACAAGATATGCTGCTTGCTGGGGCCAGTCTCACCATTCAACTCAGCCTCTTGCTTACTTCCAGTAATTCATCTAACAATTTGATTCCTGGATAACACTTTTCTTTGCCAACTCAAGTCCAGATAAAATGCTGGGTGACTTCACAGACCATATGGTGACCCTTCAACCCTCTGGCCCCTCATTTTCTTGACTTTATTTGTAGTGGCCATTACCCCTCAGCTTTCTTCTCTGTGACTACACTTGGTCCTTGGCATCCTTTGAAAGGACTCTACTTTCCAGCTCTTGTTTTCTGATCATTCCCTTAATAGTTCCCTCTTCCTTACCTCCTGTACTTTCAAGATTGGTTGAAACAATGGAAGTCACTTCCAATTCACCTAACTAGTGAAAACAATAATTTTTTAGGGTATTGCACAGCTCACAGAATTGAGGGCAAGTCTAGAGCATCAGGTTATGGAAATGGGCATCAACATGCATGAATTCACTAAATCTCTTTGAACATCTTCTCTGTGACTGGCTTGGGTCTAGGAGTGGAGTCAGTGAGCAGCACTTACGTGTTTCTGCTCATGTGAAACTTTGAGGAGGTGGACAATAACTGCAATAAACAAGGGTGTAGTAATATTACATGGTGATGAGTTCTATGGAAAGATACAGGAAAAGGAGATGTGAAGTATTTAGAGAGACTGATTTTTAAATATAGTGGTAAGGGAAGGTCTTAATAATAATTAGTAAAAGGAGAAGAAATGATCTAGCTGAATATGGGGGTAAAGGAATTGTGAACAGAGAGGACAACAAATGAGTAGACCTTAATATGGGAGCTTGAATACATGTAGGGGGTTGAATGGAATGACATCCAGCAAGGTGGGCGGGAAGCATGGAGTTGCATGAACCATATAGAGTAATAGGACATGCAGTCAGGAGGTGACAGTGCTAAGGTGAAAACGTGCTCCTTTTAAGTCTATGACAATCTGGTCAGAATGTTAGCCATTCATGGACTGAGTATAGCTGTCATGCTTTAGAAATTCAGTTCTGATTTCCAAGTGATCTTTACAGTATGCCTCCTCCTTTCTCAACTAAAGGCACTGCAGGGGTCAATGTGGACAGAGAAAGGGACATTTCCATAGTGTGCAGGTGGTGAGACATCTTCTTGTGGCTTCAGGGCCTGACAAAGCATGGGCATGTATATTCTACCTGGTGACAGCATGCAGATGCTTTTTGACTCAGAGAATCTGAAGACATCCACTCTGTATTGGGCAGCTCAACCTATATAAGAATATGACTTCCACTGGAAGGCATTCCTTCCCTCCTAAGCCTGTGGGAAAATCAGGAAGTGCTTTGAAAAATGAGAATAATTACTTGCCATCAGGGCGTACTTTTGCTCCCAAACCCATGCTTTACTTGTGTGGGTTCCATACACTATCCTGACAGTGTCACCACCCTGAGCCTGAGTTACAGCAGCTGTGCGTCAGAGATGTTTGTGCTGCATTTTGGACATGGTGGAGAGTTTACACTTCATTTGGACTCGCCTCGAGGTTGATGGAACTTTAACTCACGCAGTGAGTGTGTGGGAGCAGAATGCTTAAATGTGATATCTGTGCCTCTAGACTCTGAAGAGGCCCACTTGGCTTTGTGCCTCTTTATTAGTGACACAGGACACAAGGAATGTTTTGGCCGTTATTTTGTAGAGCATATTCTGAAAGATCCCAGAGCATTGGGACTCAGAGAAACCTGATTAAATTTGGCAGATTCCTATACTTCCACAGAAGTTGTTTTCTGTGATATATACTTGTTACCTTACCACAGAATCTGGTAGCTTCTAATTTATGTCTACCATGTTTTATTAGCATATTGGCTTCAATGTATTGACTAGCATGATGCTATAGTAGATGGCCAGATAGAGACAAATTCTTGCGGACTGTGTGAATCAGATCTAGAAAGATGAAATAGTCCCCAGGTGGGAAAGCGAAGGATCGTTACTATACCTGCTTGGAGAAAGCTAACGCTTCTAGTGGTTTTTGTTTTTGGCATAGAGGAAAGAACACTGTAAGGTCAATAACTATTCCAGCTTCTAGTGGCTGTATTGATCTGATCCAATAAAGAAACCCTATCAGGGGTAGCAGATACAATTGGAGCCATCACTTGATTACAATCCACTGTCACTTCATGTGACTCATTATCTTCTGTCTCTGTTAGCCTAGAAAGTTATATGGGGATGTGATTGGAATCCTCTCCTTGGCACCTTTCAAATATCCAATGATGATGATAATTTTTCTGATTTCCCTAGAGAATAGTAGTGCTTTTGTTTTCTTATTATCACAATGAGAGGGGAATGGTTTCCACTTTGCCCTTTCTGCCTTTCTGCTCTTAGTCAATTTCCAGGGAGTCAGTTAGAAAGTTCATCCTATTGCTAAAAGATATCTTTTCGAAACATCCACTCAGAACACCCATTTAATAAGTCTGGGGTGACTTGTACTTACTATGAGGCTGACTTGGGTCAAAGCTTGATTTTTCATTCGACTTCCATTAGTCCCTAGTCTGACTGATGGACTCCAGTGATGTTCCAGGTTTCTAGGATTAGGATTGGCTAAGATGCAGCATTTAATAATAACCAGTAGTTCATTATGTTTCCTTTGCTCCAGTGCTAAGTTGTCCTGATAAATAATATCAGGTCCCTTTGAGAAATGCTAAGAAGAAATTTTCTTGGTATTCAGTTGTGATGCTCTAGGGAGAGTTCAGATCTTCCTTTTATTTAGAGTTCATAGTTATTCAAGGGTTGAGGGTTTGGCCTTTGGATAAAAACATTTGAAACCTCTATTATTATGGCTTAAATAAGGTCTTCCTTTATCCTCCAAGTAAGATCTTGTTGGATCATCTACTTTTGTTTTGGATGAACCTTAGATTCAATTAATCACTATCAGCTGTCCCCGTGGGCGAGGACATTCTGATGACCCATCTGGTCCTGCTGTTCCACCAGTCACAAGATTCTCATTACCTCTGGTTTCTGGGTGCTGTCCTGGTCTCTTCCCCTTTCTGTTGAGATTGGGTGTCTAATCAACTGCAGTTGAACCAGCACTTCATAGCTTATAGAGACTAGGCACTGAACTCTTTTCTCAAGATGCTGGGAAATGCTTTTGTATTTATCACCACTTGTTGAAGGGAGTGGGAGTGAGGTTAAGGGGTGAGTGGAGGGAGATCGCATAATTAGTTTCAGCATCCTCTGGTCTTTGGACTACATTATGTCAAAAATGTTCTGGCATTTCAGCATCATTTAGACGACCATTGTTGAGGTTTGATTTCTGTTAAACAGTGGAGAAAAACCACTCCCAATTGCTTGACTGACGATGTTGAATTTAGATCTGGTAAGTGCTTCCATATGAATAAATTCAGTCTGATCTGAGATTATCTTCCTGTCTCCCTGGTCTAGTCCTCTCGGGGTCTATTCCTAGACATATATTTCTGATGTAAATTAGCTGTTATTCCACATTTTTGTGTAAGCAAACCACTTTCCAGGTTTAACTTTGTAATTGTCCTCTAGGAGATGTTGGAGTAATACTCACAGATATAAGAGACAGTGATGTGTGCTCTTGTAAGTGTGTACATGTGTGTATTAGGGAATGATGGATTGAACTGATAGTAGAGCATGTGGAAAAGGAGTTTCTTATTTTAAAGTAGATGATGCAATCAGGGAGTTTTGAGTCTTCAAACAAATGAGGCCTGTACCAACGGGGAAGGGAGAAGAGGCTGCTTTAGCCTATATGGGAGGCTAAGTGAGGTTAGGGATAGTGAGACCTCTTTGAGACATCTTAAATGTTCCTATTAATACCCATTTCAGTGATCTGTCCCAACTTGTGTCCTGTCAATGTTCTACCATCAGTGACTTGCTCAGAGTGTGAATACAATAATATGATAATTCGGATAGAGACAAGTTCTTGTGGATTATGTGTCTTAGACCTAGAAAGTTGATATGGTCCTCAAGTGGGAAAGTGAAGGGTTATTGCTATACTTGCATGGAGAAAGCTACCTGCTTCTAGTGGTTTTTGTTTGTTGGGAGAGTGGAAAGAACACTGGGGTCTATAGGGCTCCAGATTCAGAAATCTGGGGTTTTCTTTCTTTCATTTTATGCTATACAGTTAAGAACTGCCAGTCAAACTCATTCCATTGTCCCATTGTCATCAATCTCTTCTTGATTTTCATCCTACTCTTTGAGAGTGGAGACTTCTCTCCCAAAGCCTTGTCTTCCATTTTTTCATCTATTTAACAAATATTTAATGAGCACCTATTATTTGCTGTATGTTATTCTAGGTATTAGGATATAGTACTGGAAAGCAAAAGAAAGCAAAACAAAAATGAGGAACATCTTTGATCTTCCCAGTCTAGCAGACTTTTTTTTGGATGACCATAGGTGATAATTTAATGAATTATTTCATCTCTGCAAAATATTGGCTTTCAACCTCCCATTTCCAAATTCCAATAAAGATTTTCATTACTTTAGCCCCAGTGGGGCCAGAATATCAGTCCCAGATATCTCTCAGTATTTTTTTTTTATTTCATTAGACTATTAATTTGTCCTCACATATTCACTTTAACCACCTCTAATCGTCATCCAAAGTGATTTTTTTTTCCCCAAAAAAGGCAAAATTAAAAAAGTCATGTCCTGCGTCTACTCTTTCCTTATCCATATTCTATGTAAGAATTCTATTGACTTTAAGGTAAATATTAGAATCTTGAATGTGGCCTTTGGTTCATCTACCACAAAACATTAGAATCTTGAATGTGGCCTTTTGGTTCATCTACCACAAAACTTTGTATATATTTCCTCTGCCTTATTTTTTCCTTTGTTCAAATACATACCTGTGCATACGCACACACACACACATTCATAATACTTCATCAAGTTACTTCATTTTCATCTTTTAGAAGTCAATTTAAACTTCCATTCCTGATCCCACTCCCTTGCCTGCCAACCTGATCTGGTCTCAACATCCTGCCTGCCCTTCTTAGCTCTTAGTTTAATTTGTAATCAAGAATATTCTGTTATGAAGACTGTCTGATGAATGGCCAAATGGACCCAAAGAAAGAAGCCGCCATGTTTGTGTTTGTGCTTCTCCCCAGTGCTCAGCACACTGCTTGGCATGTCGTAGTATTGAGTGATATTCGTCTAAGGAACTAATAACATGGTAATACCCATTCTAATGAGAGCTCAGTCTCTAAGTGCAGAAATAGGGATGGAACCTATACTGTTTTCATTGGATAAAAAGCCTTTGAAGAGTTCTAGGGGTCAACCAGGGATGGCTTCTTGGAGGAGAAATAAGTTTGAGCCAAGAGGTGAACTGAGTTTGTCTCTCAGTGTGTGTTTAGCCTGGGTCCTTTTGTTCTGCTCCTATTCTGTGCTTGATATTCAAACATATACTTGTAGCAATTGCTGGTTTGAAATCCCTTTCTAGAGTTAAGGAAGTGAAAGGAGGTAGAATTTTTAATGTCCTTTTTTGGAGATCATGGGACATGAGTCTTGTAATCTCTCTGTTCATTTATCTGCAAATGGTTGTGACCCAGTTTCTTGGATTTGTCTTTTTTTTTTTTTTTTTGTGGTCCATTCTTGTGTCTGAAAAAGACAAGTACACATCTCAGCTTAGGTTGGGTAAGGAAACTTCCAGATAAGGAGTCCATGTCCCTAGTTCCCCAAAGTTCTTTAGAAAGTGAAAAAGCCTTTGCAGAGGAGAAGCATAAATAATATTTGGAAAACTGGAATCTTAACAGCTTTTCCATTGTTTCAGCTATATTTACCTTCCCTCTTTGCAGTGCGGTTACCTTTTTTCACTGCTGTTTCATTTGTCCAGTGAACTCCCGATTATCCATCTTCCACAGCGTGCCCTGGTTTTATCTCAAGCAATCGGTTCCAGCAGACAGACTGATTAGAAGCCATTTCCTTCCCAAAATCTGTAGCTTGATGTTCCTGTTAACTTTTATCATCAGGGCTGTAGAATTCTCTCTTCGCTCTGCCTGAGTGTGTGCATAAATAAAAATGGCTGCAGCTAAGCCCCATCCTCTACCATTTAAATCCTAATTTATCTCACTCTGAGATGCTGGCATAGAAATTTCATTTATGGTATTGGTTTGAGGAATGTCAGGAGGGACTTACTGTTAAAAAATTCTTCTGCAATGAACATTTATGTTTCTTACAAGAGTGAGTTCACAATATTTGTCTGACCAGGAAAAGATAGGTGGCCTTTAACAAAAAAATTCCTACTGTCTTCATTTACATGTTAGACCTCAGAATTGGTTTAATCATAATCCATGCTTTATGACACTCTCTCATTACTGTGTGTAGCCAGGGTTCGTATATAGCATTTTGAGTACTGTATAATATTACAGTGGGATGCTATTGTGAACGATGTCTCCTTTTAAATTCATTCTTCTGTTCTCCTGTTGATGGGCATTAAGCATGATGCCAAGACGTTGCTATGATGAACTGTGTGGCTATGAACATTTTTGTGCATGTTTCCTGTTATACATGCACATCTCTTGGAGTGGCATTGTTGAATTGTTGAAGACTGAATGTCCAATCTTATCAGAAAATTACAAATTTTTTCTAAATTCACTGTGTCAGTGTATCTCCCACCAGCACTTTGGAGGAGATATTCTTGAGCCACATACTCAGTAACACTTGGGAGCTTCTTAATCTGTGTCAACAAAATGCATGTAAAGTGATTTTATTATGATCTTCATGGATTTTTCTGATTCTCAGGAGAATAAAGATTACATAGTTTTAATATTCACAGGTGTTTCCTTTTCTCTGAATTTCCTGTTTATGTGTTTTGCTCATTGTCTGTTGGTTTGAAGATGCTTTTCTAATTAGTTTGCATTTATTTATACATTATTGATATTCATTCATTGTCCGTTATAAGTGTTACAGCTATTATATTTCAATATTTACTTTCTTGAAAGTTCATATTGATAAGTAATTCTTAATTTGAATATAGTCAACATTTATCTACCATTTATTTTATAAATTGTTTTTTGTTGTTTAAGAAATTTTATATTAGATCAGAAAGATTTTTACCTAGATGCAAGTATTAATGATGGTATTTTTCATTTAAACTCTTAATCCTACTACAGTTAATTTTTAATGCATGGAGTGAATTAGTGATTGAAAGTCACTTTTTTACCTAAGTGGATAACAATATTTTCTGATTCCATTTGTTGAATTGTCTCTCTTGTGTCCCATGACCTGACCCGCTGCTTTGTCATCCAAAAAATTTCCATATACCTGCAATACTTGCTCTAGGGCTTTGTATTCTATTCTGTTGTTTTGCTTATCTGTTACTACTTTAGTACCACAGTGTCTTAATTGCATCATAATAATTCTTCATAGTTGGTAGAAGAAACTTCTCTTCATCAGTCTTCTTACTCAGGAGTATATTTGGTATTCTTTGTTCTTTATTCTTCTAGGTTAATTTTGGAATGAACTTATTAGGATCCATGAAAATCTTGTTAGAATCTTGAGTAGGAGCATTGAGTTAAATACATAGTTAAATTAGGGAAGAATTGACATCTACATGTTATTATATATTCCTATTCATAAGAATGATATGTCTTCATTTATTTGAAGTTTCATAGATCAGAAAAGACCTTGCATTCCAACATTCCTCTTGCCTGCTGCCATGTGAAGCTTTTACCATCTCATTCTTCATAGTTAAAACATAAGCTTGCTCTATAATTATGCATTCCTGTATGTTGTCTTAATGTGATGTCTTCTCAGTTTCTCAAGATTATTAAGTGTTAAGTGTTATCTGACTGAGGAGTCTGGGCTTGTGTACTAAAGCCCTCACCATGTCTTACCACTACAATTTTACCACACCATGGGATCTCTTATTTGAACATAGCAGTTAATTTATCAGTAATTTTTATAGGTATTTACTTTTACTTTTCTTTACACTGTCTTCTTTATATTCCAGGTATCCTGGGCTTTATTATTAAATATTTCAGTCACAGTATGCTGTCTTCCCTTGCTGTCTAATCTACGGGATTAACTAGCATGCTCAGCAACATTTATCCTTGGTTTCTCTCTCTGCTGTCTTAAGGGGAAACCCTTCTAAAGGAGCTATGCATGTTTGTCTTTGTTTCTCATTCATTTAACAAAGACTTACTGAGTAGAGCTGGCCATTGGGAAACATTTCACACTGTCCATCATGGAGGTTGAAGATGTCCCCACAGCACAGCACAGAGCCGTTGCACGTGGCTGCCTAGAGTTGTGGGCCAAGTATATGTTTTCCACTTGGAGAAGAAGATCTAAATCAGTGACCCAGCAACCAAAACTGACAGTTCCTAAGACCCTTAGTATTTGCCCCAATTGTGTTTGATTGTTGGCAGACCCGAGGTGGATTTACTCTCTCTGTGGTATGCTTTAGGGAAAGGGATAGGATTTGAGCTTGAAAGTGTTTTGTTCCTTTTTTGATGGGAGATCCTGACAAATTATTTAGCTTCCCTTAGATTCCATTTCATCCCATAAAATGAGATTTTTGGTGGCTCCATCAGAGTATGATGTTCTGATAATTAATGTCTTTATTGTGATAAGTTTTCTGAAGGTTCCAGAGGAGGCAGTAGGACCAGCCCACCCATCTGTCCATCAGTAGCTGCATTAGCATTGCCTATGTTGGGGCAAGCCTAGAGGGGCAGTGTGTGTGTGTGTGTGTGTGTGTGTGTGTGTGTGTGTGTGTGTGTGTGTGTGTGTGTGTTTAGAGAGAGATTTATTTATTTGAAGGAGAAATTGGTTCATATGATTTTGGAGAATGGTAAGTTCAAAATATGTAGGGTGTGCCTGTGCCAGCAGACTGCAGATCCAAAGACAAGCTGATGTTGTGCATGAAGTCCAAAGGTGTCTGCTGACAGCTCTCTTGTCGGGAGAGGTCAACATTGATTCCATCCAAGGATTTGATTGATTGGATGAGGCCCATCTACATTAGGGAAGACAATCCACCTTACTTAGAGTCTGATGATCTAATGTAAATCTCATCACAACATATCCTCACAGAGACAGTCAGCATAATATTTGACCAAAAATCTGGTCACTGTGGCTCAGCTACATTGATTCATGAAGTTGCCTATCACAGAACGACTCTGGGATCTCTTTCTTATAGCTTTTCTAGCTCTTCTTCCATAATTACAATTCTCTCAAACCTACATAAACATCCCAGAAAATTGAAATACATCTCCACATCTGTTCCAAGGAGACAGCATTCCAGAGTGGTTAAGAGCATAAATCTGGCTCTAGACAGCCTGGGTTTGAATCCCGGAGGTGCCATTTTATGCAAGTTACTTCCCAGTGACTTGTTTGGTCATTGGGTAACAGTACACCTCAGGGAGTTTCAGTGAGGATGACATGACTTAATGTTTGCAAAGCGTTGATCAACGCCAATACATGGCTCTTTCTTAGAGTTTATTTTACCTCTTTGGGCAATACTTTAAAAAAAATTTTTTTTTAGAGGAAGGAAGCAGACAGGAATGAAGGCAAGTAGCCAGGTGAGCAGGAGAGAAGAGAGAAGAGGAAGAAGCATTTTTAATATTTAGTTCATTTTTGGCTGTTCCCTCTGACCCTGGGCTGTGAACAAGAGTACTTGGGATATACATGGACTGCACCCCAGCCACAGACTTAATGATTGCCTGAGCCACAAGGGCACACCAGTACATTTTAACATTATATGATATATTTACGTCACATATTTTTAAATTAAAAATAATATATAACTGAAGCCTCCTTTGTTTCTCTCAAACTCATTTCCTTTTTTCTTTCTCAAAGGTAGCACTGGCCTAAACTTGATACCTAATTTGGTACTTACTTTTTCTATCTTTTAACTACATATCCATTAACAAGGTATGGCAATGCTTTCTTTGTTTCAAATGCTGAAATATGGTATATTGTACATAATATTCTTGCTTTGTTTATCATTCAGCTCTATGTTTTGAGGGTATAATAACTCTGAATATTTTGATATTTGTCTCATTTTAACTGCTAGTTGGGTGCCTCTATTTGTCTGCTTTACCTTCCTATCTCTCTACTGCTGACCCTGGGAGGTTCCAGTGCTGCGCAGTGATGAACACTGCTGCAAGCATGTCCTGTGGCTCTCTGTGCCCCATGTGGACTGGCTATGGTGTAGGGCAGGCATGTCAGCAGTTTCCCTAGGTATTGTTAAAGATTCTCCAAGTTAGTTGTACTATGCATTTCAATTCCTGGCAAGCACTTGCTTGATATTGTGAGATTTTAATGTCTTGTCCTATCAGATATGGTGCTTTGTGGTCACATACATCTCCCTGTCTGGAGATGTTTGAATGTCATTTGAGACACTCATTGGCTATCGAGTTCCAAAGCCAAGAGCTGCCCTCACATTTGGTGTCTGCTAATGGCTTCCTGCTCCATGCACTTGGGCCTGTGAAGATTGGGGAGTGATCAGGCCCATCCAGTGCTCCACCAACTGGCTACCCAATGTCCTATTGGCCATGGTGCTCTTTGTACCTGTGAGAAGCTGCCTGAGCTCTCGAGTCTGGAGTGGTTGGACTCCCCTGATTAGTGACTGAAGTAATATTCTAAGTGGGGCACAAGTGCCAGAGAATTAAAAATACCTCTTGATTTTGAATAGGAAACTGACATGTTCTTAGGACAGCAGGGCTATATCTGGATGAGCAGCTGTCGGCTGCCTCGCGGGCTCTCCCAGCCAGCTGATGTGCCAAGGGCTCCCCATTCTCCCCACTCCCTGCCTTCCCAGGAGCAATTCTTTAGCAGATGAAGGTCCGGAGAGGGCAGGTGTCTCATGGCTTCACTGCCTGAAATAGCACCTGGCATATTGTAGTTGTTTACTTTTATTTGTTAAATGAACAGGCCAAGTGTTTCTGGTTTCCCTGGAGAGTGGGCTGATCTGGTTCAAGACTGCCCTGGGTAGTGGAGAAGTCCTTATGGGTTTGCCATTGACTAGGTGAAATGAACAAACCAACTGAAGGACAGTCACCTGTGTTCTCCAGGAGTTAGGGCAGTCTCAAGATCTGGAAGCACCTTGTGTTAACCCCATGAGATCACTTTAAGACACTGAAGTTTTATCAGTTTTATGGCTTTGTTCTATTTTACTTTGGACCATCAGTGTGATACATGGGGTATAGAATATACTATGTGCTCAATGAATATTTACCAAGTGAGTAAATAAACTAAAGAAAGAAGGTACCATTGTTTTAAAGCACCTCTTTTATTTCTTTATAATAAAATATTTAAATTCTATGATCTTTGAATATATGCAAAGTTTGCCATAGCTCCTTTAAACAAAGAACATAGCAATAAATATGACTCCTTTTTCCTAGAGCACATGGTTGAGTCTGGGGAGTTGTAAGGGGAGAGAGATTTGTTTATACCCCTCCCAGGCTCAGTAACGACCGTGATAATTTTGTGAAAAGGCCAGGAAATTAAACTAGGATTTTTGCTGAGACTTGGGAAATTGAAACACAGGGGAATGCAAGCACACACAAAAAATCATTAAATTTCACTTCTGTGAAGGTTGGTTTAAAAACTTTAAAAAGAGGTACAGTCTGCTTTATATAAAACTTATAGCTCAGGGGAGACTCTGTTTTTCTGAGTAATTCACAATGGTGATTTAGGATACAGTGACAACGATATTGAACCTCTTTAGAATCCATTGTATTACTGCATTAAATTAATGCCAGTGCTGTTGTTTTACCTTTCATTTCCTATTTTCTGTAACATTTTGATGTTATGGGTAAATTGCCTCCTCCAAAAGATATGTTGAACTCTTAATTCCTCATACTTGTCACTGTGACCTTATTTGAAAATGTAGTCTTTATAAATGTGACCAAATTAAATTGAGGTCTAATTAGGGTAGGTCATCATTCAATAGCATTGGTGTCTTTATACAAAGAGGGAAATGTGGACATGGACATCTGTGGAAAGGAGAATGTCATCTGATGACATAAACACAAAGGGAATATGGCCTTGTGAAGACGGAGGCAGATATTGAGGTGATTATGACTATAAGCTAAGGAGTGTCTCGAACTACCAGAAACTGGAAGAAGCAAGGCCAGGTCTTCCTCTAGAGGTTTTGGACAAAGTATGTCCCTGCTGACACCTTGATTTTGAACTTCTAGCCTCCAGACCTGTGAAATAATAATATTTTTTGATGTAGTTTCGATAGTCAAGTGAATTGTCTCCCACAGGTGATGAAGAGACTTCTGAATCACTGAATGCTAAGCTATGGGACGGAATCAGAATCCAGTGGAGCAGAGTTTCTGTGTTTGTAACAGATGCCCTTCTTTTATAAGACCAAATACCTTTAGAAAAACTTTTCAGACTCTGTATTAGAAAATGTGAGGGCCAATGCTTAAAGGATTTGCTAAGTTAAAGGAAAACTGGCCAAAAGTGCTCCAGGCTCAGGATGAGGAAGCTTGAATGTGAAGTCAGGAAAGATCCTTAAGGACCTACATCTGCTGATTCTCAGGTTGTCTGATTTCCCATGCTTGTTTATTTTATTTGTATATTTTTAACCAAAAAAGCTTTTATGTAGGAACTTGGAGATTCATTGAGACTGCCATAGTTCACCATCTGGTCTGTATCATTTTTTGTTCGTTTTGTTTATATAATGTCTTGAATTTTAATCATTATAAAGATTCATGGAGTCACCATCCCAATGAGAATATACAATTCCATTAAAAACCTTCCTTGTGCTATTCCTTTATCCTCCTGCCATTTCCCCTTCCCTAGCCCCTAAGCTTTTCCCCTATGTTATACCTCAATGGGATCAGACAATCTGTAGCCTTTTGAGACAGGCCTCTTTCACTCAACAACATGCTGTTGTGATTCATCCATATGTGTGTCAATAGTTTACTCATTTTTTTGCAGAATAGAATTTTATTGGATATTCCACAGTATGTTTATCCATTTATCTGCTAAGGTCATTTGGGTTATTTCCATTTTGGGTAATTATGAATAGTGCTGCTAAAATATGTGTACATATTTTTGTGTGAAGATTTCATTCCTCTTTGTAAACACTCAGAAGTAGATACTCTGAGAAATATGGTAAATGTATGTTTAATTTTTTAAAGATTATCAAACATTTCCAGAACGACTAATCCGTTTTGACTTACTTTTGTATGCTGTGAGATTTGAAACTTAGTTCAATCTTCCTTCCCACCTTCCCCACTTTTTCCTTCCCCCTTCCTTCCTTCCCTCCTCCCTTTTATTTTGTATATGGATGTCTGATTGTTCCTAGACCATTTATTGAAAAACATGTGTTTTTTCATTGAGCTGCTTTTACGTAATTAAAACCAATTGATCATATTTATGTGTGTCTATTTCTGGACTCTTTACTTTGTTTAACTAATCTATGTATTTGTCCCTTTCTCAATATCAGTAGTCTTGATACTATAGTTCTATAATAGTCTGAAAATTGAATGTATTCATTTCTTCAACTTATTTTTTCAAAATTGTTCTAGTGATTCTAATTATTTTGCCTTTCCATATACATTTTAAAAACAATTGTCTATATTTAAAAATTTATCCTGGGAATTTGATCAGAATTGCCTTAAATCTATAGACCACTGTGGGGAGAATTGACATCACTTTATTGATTGCTATGAATCAAAGTTAAATTTATTAAATGAAATTTATTTAGAAATTATTCAGAATAAATTTAAGGACTTACACCTGGAGGTTAAACCCAGGGATCAGTCTGTGACTGAGTCCCTACTCTTTATAAATATGGCTTCAGTTTCATACAGTTAGTGCAGATAGATTATATGCAGGGAAAAAGTGCATCAATCCTTCCATATCAATGAGAGTATATTAACGGAGACATTTAGTGAATATATAATATTCTTGGTTAAAGATAAGTATGCTATATGTGTGTGAGAAATTACAAAGGATAAGGGTTTTTTCTTTTTCTTAAAGTATGTCCCCTACAGGTTCAGGGGCCCAGTTGTACAGATAGGTCATCTGATTCATCTTTTTTTCTGTCTTTCAGAAATTTCTAGACATGGCATGTGTATCCTTGGACATTCTTACTGTATTTTTTGTTAGTTTCAAGCTACCACTGTATCTCAGAGCTCTGTAGCTGTTATTTTTGTGTATAATTTACTATGTTGGGTCTTTCGATCTGTAAACATGATTTATCCTTCTATTTGTTTAGGTAATTGGTTTCCTGTATCTTTGTTGTGTACAGACCCTTCACAAGATATATTAACTTTATAATAAAACTTGCTTCCATTTTTGGAACTGTTGTAAATAGCATTGGTTTAAAATAATTTGTTTTTCTTTACTTTTTATTGCAGTAGTATTGATTTACAACACAATATAAGTTTTCAGTGTGTAGCTTCACTCTTCATCAAATATACAAACAAGGATTATTCAACTCTACATTACTAGTATATAGAAATACAGTTGATTGGTCTGTCCATCTTGCATTCTGCAATATTACTAAAATTAATGATTGATTCTAGGAATAGTTTTGCATATTGGGGTTTTTTATATAGAGTCTTCTTGATTGTGGATAGGTAAGTTTTATTTCTTCCTTTCTATTCTCTGTGTTTAATTTCTTTTTCTTATCATATTGCATTGTCTGTGGCTTCTAGTAAGTTGTGGGATAGGACTCATGAAGAGTGGATAGCTTTGTCTTTTTCTGATCTAGGGAGAAAGCATTCAGTGTTTTAATATTGAATATTAAATAAAGAGTGGATACCCTTTATCAGGTTGAGGAAGTTCTCTTTTATTAATATATTGTATTGCATTTAAATATTGCATTAGTCTTGTATTTCTGAACTAGGTTTCATAGTCTTTAAAATATATATTGCTAGATTCAATTTTCTAATATTTAATATCTTCTTAAATATTTATTGTCTCTGTTCATGAGGAATTTGACCTTAATTTTTCTGTTTTTTCATTGTCTTTAGATCTGGTGGTAGGGATATATTGGCCTCCTAAAATGAATGGGGAGTGTAGAGGTTGTGTAGAGTTGACTTTATTTCTTCTTTAAATATTTGGTAAAAATATCATATAGGACTGAAAGATCATATAGGACTGAAGATATCTCTTTTTTGATGTGGGATTAGCCTTTTAGTTATGTATTAAATTTGCTTAGTTCTTACAGTACCATTCAGATTATTGAATAGTGCTTGGGTGAATTATAATATTTGTGTTTTTCAGTGCATTGCTGTGTCATCTAAGTTTCTGAATTTATATGTGTAGAGTTGTTTATCATAGTCCTTCATTTTCCTCTAAACATCTGTAAAGCATGCAGTGATGTTTCCTTTATGTTCCTGATATTAGTGAATTGTCTTTTCTTTTTTTCTTTGTTAACCTTTCTAGAGGTTTATCAATATTGTTGTTCTTTTTATAGAACCAGTTTTGATTCTGTTTATCTGGTTTCAATTCCTTTAATTTCTTATATGTATTATTTTTATGCCTTCTGCTTCTTTAATTTTAATAGGTTCTTCTTTTCCACTCTTATGGTGGAAACTTATATTATTGCTTTCAGTTCTTTCTTCTGCTCTAAAATAATGATTTTAGTGTTATAAACTTCTGCCTAACAATGCTTTACCTGCATTTCAATATTTGTACGTTGTGTTTTCTTTCCTTTTTTTTTTCTTTTGTTCAAAATATTTTCTAATTTTTTTAAAGATTTTCTGTTTGGTTCATGGATTATTTATAAGCCTGATTTTAAATGTTTGGAGAGTTCTTGTTATTTTCTGTTACTGTATTCTAGCTTAATTCAATTATGCTCAGAAAGCCTGTCTTTTTGCTTTTTAAATTTTTTTTAAAGGAGGTACAGGCAGAAATGAACACTGAGTTGGCAGACAAGCAGGAAGAGAAAGGTGGAAAAATGTGCTAGAGGTACTAGCCCACTAGGCCACCAGGGCTCACCCCGCAGAAAGCCTACTTTTTATGATTTAAGTATTTAAACATTTTTTTAGTATGTGTTTTATGATACAGTGTATGGTCTTTATTGGAGAATGTTCCATGTATACTTGATTGTAAAATACATTCTCTGTTTTGTAACATGTCATATAAATGTTATTAAAATATGGTAAGTTTGTGAAGCTCTCTAGATTTTTTTTTTTTTTTGCTGACTTGCTAAAAGTCTGTCTTTACTGAGACATTTGTGCTGGAATCTCTATATCATAAATTTGTTAATTTCTCATTTCAATTACTCCCAGATTTTGTTGAATATATCAGAATTTCTATTTTAAGATACAACACATTTAAGTTTGTTGTATTTCTTGGGAAATTGAACCTTTTATTATTATGAATGTTTCCCTTTATCCATGCTATTATTTTTGCTCTGATGTTACCTTGTTTGATATTAATATAGCTGCTCCAACTTTGATTTAATTATGTATTTGTATAATATGTTTTCAACACTTCTATCTTTAATTGACTTATTATATTCAAAAGGAGTTTTTTGTAGGCAGCATATAATTAGTTTGCAGTGTTAAAAATCCATTTTGACCATCTATCTTTTTGTTGCTATGTTTAGGGCATTGACATTTAACGCATTTGCTGAGATGGCTTAGAGATGGCTCTTCCATTATCTTTATTTTTTCTGTTTTTGTCTCTTTGACTTTTGTTCTCCTGCTTTCCTCTTTATTCCTTTTTTGGTTATTTGAACATTTTTAGTATTTCAGATTTATGTATTACAGTTTTCACTGTATTTCTCATTATGGTTACCTTGAAGGTAAAAAGTGCATACCTATTTTTCATTGTACTGAGAATCAATACTATACCACTTCAAGTAAATGTATAAATATTACTATCATTTAGTTTCTTTACTCTACCTCAATTTACATTATAGTTGTCTTCTATGGTATATCACATGTTGAAAATTCCACCAGAGTATGATTTTTTCTTTTAATCATAAGCATATTTTAGAATCCAAGAAGAGAATAGTTTATTGCCTATTTATTTATTTTAATATTTATTATTTCTTTAGTTCACAATGCTAAATTCCATTTAGGATATTGAAATTGCATCTTAGTCTATATTTAACACCACACCCACCACCAGAGTTCCAGTTTCCCTCACTGCCACCTTTTCCCTCATCCTTCATTGTTTTCGAGTTTTTTCTTTGTTGATACTTTTTAGCAGTTTGACTCTAATGTGTCTGAATATGATTTTCTTTAAGTTTTTCCTATTTAGGGTTTGCTAAACCTTTTGGATCTCTCTGTTTTTGCCTGCTATCAAATTTGGGAAATTTTCAGCCAATATTTTTCAAATATTTTTTCTATCTACTTTCATTCTGGGACTCTGGTAATACAAATATTAGACCTTTGATGTTTATTCACTGAGACTTAATTTATTAACTTATTCACTTATTTTTTTATTGAGGTAACTTCAGTTTACCACACAAGGCTTAGATGTACAGGTTCACTTTTCATCAAATAAATGATAACACACCATACCACTACCAAATTTCTAATAGTCCTCTACCATTGTTAATTAAAAAAAATTCTTTCTCTTGTTCTGATGTATAATTTATACTGATACATATTTAAGTTCACTGACTCTTTCATTTATCATCTCTATTCTGCTATTGAGTCAATCCAATGGGTTAAAATTATTATATATTTCAGGTTAACATTTCTATTTGGATTTTATTTATCTTTTATTTCTTTGCAAAGACCTTTTTTAAAGGAAAGATACAGGCAGGAATGAAGATGAGTTGGCAAACAGGAAGGAAGGGAGAATAGGAGGGGGAGTTTTATTTATTTTTTTCATTTAGTTGTTCACCCTGGCCCCGGGTCTTGAACCCTGGACCTTGGGATGTATGTGGGACAGCTCTGAGGTGCACTAGACCCCCAGGTCACCAGGGCACACCCTGCAAAGACTTTTTATTTTCCATGATATTACTCATGATTGCTTGTTGGGACATTAAAAAAATTGTTGCTTTAAGGTGCTTGCCAGAAAATTTCAGCTTAGGCTGTCCTAGGCTTGGTGTCTTTGGATGATCTCTTTTCATGGGCATCCAGATTTTGCTGATTTTTATTCTGAGAATTTTTAGATTTTACTTTGGACATTATGAATATTCTCTTATGAGATGTATGGTCTCATATACATCCTATAGAGGATGTTAATAGTTTAGTCTAAGCAACTTAGGTTAAGGTCACAAGTTCTGACATGTTGCCTATGAGCTGTTTCCAACGTCACTTTAGTTTTCAGAGCAGTTTCATGTTCTTCTGGTCTGTCTCATGTGTATGCCACCTAGTGGCCAGTCTGGAACCTGGATGGAAATTTGTCTTTAAGGTCTGTTTTCACAGTGGGTTATATCCTGATTAGGATACCACCCAGGCATGAACAGCTAGCTCATGGGTGAGTCCAGAACTTCATAAACAGTTTGATGAGGCTCTTTGACCGAGCACCTCCCTCTCCGTACATCTTTAGTACTTTCCTGTTCCTGGGGTTCCCCTTTGATGCTGTTTCAGCTAGAGTGGTGACTTTTGTGATCGTGTGCTGCTGCATATTTTAGTGGCTGCACCTGCCTCCAGGAGCAAGCGATGAGGGGACAGAGGGTAAAAAATGGGTAAACTTTACATCAGTGTGGTGGTGCTTCAAATTATTGTCCTCTTCCCTTGCCACTGTTTACTCTTCATATCCCTCCAGGAGCTGCTTCATGCATCCTGTTCAGATTTGATGGCCTTTGAGGGAACAAATCGTGGTGCGTGTGATGACTCCGTGATGTCCATCAGTGCTTCTTAACCACTCATGCACTTCTCAAGAGCTGTGAATGTTTTCATCTTGATCAGTTTTTATGTGTGCCTGCCTTTTCTCACTCCTAAGTCTGGAGACCTTTGAACAGTGCAGCCATGGCGGGGAAGTCCCTGGAAACTAAGAAACAGCAGACGGAGTCCAGTTGCGCACTAGTTGAGGACTCCCCCACTCTCCAGATGCTTTTGGACAGTTGGTCTCTCTAGAAACGACAACCAGGATAGCCACTAGAAGACAAAGAATTGACTCATGATACTATATTGAGAACTACTTTGTTCCTGAATGATGTCTCTACATTGAGTGGAAACTTTAATTTGCTATGGGTGCAGGAATCCACTTCTGGAAAATCACTTTATAACATAAAACCCCCCAAGTCTAACATGAAAATAAATAAAAATAAAGATACAAATACTTGCCTTTGAAAACATATATATATATATATATTTATATGCGAAACCAAAGAACCTATAAAGGTCAGCTTAACATTTTCATCTGTTTTGGCTGGGCCAGGGCTGGCAGAAATGTTTAAAAATATAAACCCAAGGGTATTTGGACTGAAAATACTGTCTTCCCAATCCATCTCACAGAGTAGGTGTTTTAAATTGCTCTAAGAACCTTCACATTGCATTAAAATTGCATTTAGGGGATTCTCGTTCACAGAAGGCTCTTTAAAATCACAAGCCACCTCTCCTAATCCTGCCTGGGCAGCTGTAGACGAGGTTCCGGCCATGCTTCTCAGGCCATCAGGTGGCCACCCAGGTGACTGCAGCATTCTGTCCATGGTGGCAGCTGCACACTTGTGTGCTTAGTGTCCAGCAGTTCACCAGCAAAACGAAGTACACGCCTGGTGCTCTGGCCAAGAAAAGCCTCCATTTGTTCATCCTAGGACTTCCCACTACATCTCGAGTTTGGCCAGCCTTACAGTTACACAGAAACAGGCAGCTGAGTTCCGTGTGGTCCTCAGCCTCTGATTCCAGGTGCGGAATTCAAGAGAGGGGATGTGGGTGACAGAGACTACGGAGATTGGAATTATTGGCTAGATTTCTGGTAACTCAGTCCTGAGTCATCTTCTCCCTTGGAAGCACCCTGTATTAGCACTGCCTGCTCCCATGTAACCCTCATGGCTGCCCCAGCTGGCTAGGCTGCCAGGCTATGGGTCCCTCCCTGTACAACATCTGTACGTCCGCACGGGCATCTCTTTCCTGATGGAAAAGCTGTGTGTGCCAATGGGTCAAGCCCTTTTCTGTGTCCAGTTTGCTCATTTTTCTTTTCTACTATTTTCTGTCTTTAAAACATTGAAACAGCTTAAAGCCCCTGGCCTAGCACTTGTCTGATTAGTTGATTCATCATGGAGGATAACTCAACAGGACCAGACTTCATCGATGTTCAAAGGGGTGGTGTCCATGTCTATGGTAGGAGAGCCTGCTCTGTATTCTGATTTCCTGATAGAGCAGCTACCTGACAGAGTGTAGAGCACTTCTGTGGGTGGGTGCTGTGTAAGGAGATAACACGTTCAACAGCAGAAAGGAGTTCCTGCCTTTGACCTTGGGCACATTTCACTACTCTCCAAGCCGTGATTCTTAATTCCCTCATGTATAAAATGGGTACATACTGCAATTTACCTTATAGGTTTTTTAATGATGATTAAATAAGACAATGCATATAAAAGCAATTAACTATAGGCCCACTGTGGAGTGAGTGCTCAGTGAATCTAAATGATGCTCTTGTGTACTAGGTGTGGGCCCTGGGGAACATGGCCATTTCTGGGAACCTTATCCTGATGGTGTGTGAGTGGGAACAGTTCTATTTTTCTCTGTATACTTGTGGGAGAATGAAATACGACACAGATATAAATGTCCTGGGACCAGTGGGTTTCCAATATTAATTGTCTCCCCAACTGTCCTTCATTAACATACATGTCTGTACTTCAGAAATGTTTGCTAAGGTATAAGTGACCCTATACAGAGAATAGTCCAAGTCAGGTAATGTCCCAAGACAAATCATTCCAGTGACCAGATGATTAGACACCTCAGCTCCAGAACTCAGTCTCTTTCCCCCACAGAGATCAACCCCCATCCTACTGTCATTGCCTGCCTCAGTCACCAGTGTCTTTGAACTTACACAGCCTCCACCTGCTGTTCTCTCTCACACCTGTCCTCTGTCCCTCGCCAGCTGCCACTCAGACAGACCAACAAACGCATTAACCTCCTTCTCTTATCTTCCTCTGCTTACCTTAGCTTATACCTGACTGTCCTCTGGGGACAGCTTTTCAAATTGAAGGTCTATTCCTCTCACATTCCATGTTCCTCAGGAGGTGTCTTCCTTGCTTCATATTGTCACCTGCAAACCATTTGTGTTCCTTTTCCTCCAATGTTCCAGTTCTTTCTACTCATGCCATTTGTCTCCATCACGCTCTCAATACCTTCGCTTCAGTTCACTCTGCTTAGTACCATTCAGGGAGCTCCAGCTCACTCCATTCCAAATATCTCATCAATATTACTCATCAAAAAGCTCATGTAGCTTCTATAGGCTTTTCTATTTTGAACTTTTATTTCTTTAACAGCTTTTACCTTCAATTACCTTTCCTTGCTTACCTTGCTCTCCTGGAGGTCTCACCCTGGTCATACCCTGATATTGTATCTGAAATTGCAAACACAGCCTGCCATTCTCCAACCACCACCAGCTCTTCCTCAGAAATAGACTGCAACTGATATGGACTTCAACCCCACTTTTTAAGAAACCCTCATGTCTTCAGAGTTAAACTTCAAAATATTGCTCCACAGGAACCCTTCCTAGCCTGCCTGTTTTCTCGATCCCTTTCCTTTGTGAAATTCATTAGGCAAATCTCCAACAGGAGTGGAACCTGGCACCATCTTTCTGTCCTGCACCAGAACATTGAGTGTTGCTGGGAAATATGGAAGAGCCAGGCAGGAAGGCAGGTGGTTTACTCTGCAGCATCCACCCCCGCATCTTCATGGTCTGAACTTTACCTTCCCAGCTCCTATTCCCTGCTTTATCTCTGGGTCTCAACCTCCATCCTCCTCCTTTCCCATTTCCGCTGTTAATGGGGCGTGCTCTCATCTCTCCTCTCCCTAAATATCACCCTACCTGCACCCATTGCCTGAAGATCCCATCTAGTTACTCCACAAGAGCAAGTGTGCCTCCTACTTACAAATGTCTTTTCCTCTCTGATCACTGAATCCATCTCCTTTCTCCACTAAGATTTCACCTTTCCCTTTCCAGTTTCTCTCCTACAGTAGTGGTCTTTTCCCTTCACTGCTGCTCCCCCTAGAAACTTATTTGAGAATCTTCTAAGAAAACTCACCACTTTTTCCATACTTCCTCCAGCTATTGTCTTGTTTCTCTCATCTTGATGGCCCCTCTTTAGTCCGCTTTTCAACCCACCACTATGGTTACTGAGAAGTGATCTTTCTAGGCCAGTGTTTGCATAGACCCAAGCCAGAGCTGTTGTCTTCTCTAACATTTGACAGGGTTGAGTGCCACCTTGACACATTCTCTTCTCTGATATTGTCATTAACCCATGACCCTCCTCCTTGACAATCCCTTCTCAGCCTTTCTCAGGCTCCCTGACTCATCGCCTGTCCAAGCTAACTGTGGGCAGTGCTATACCTCCTCTCTCCTCCCTGTTCTTCTCCCGGAGAGCTTATCTATACCAATGGTCTAAAGTATCTGCACATTAAACTAGCTGAAGTGTTAGTATCTAGCCCAGACTTTCATTTGAGCCTCATCTTCCTGGATGTTTCTCAGGTGCCTTTGCCGTTACAGACCCCCAAAGAGAATTCTCCAACCTATTCCTCCCCTGGTTTCCCCTTCTCCACAAAATGACTATAGACATCGAGTCACATTTGCTCCAAGCAGAAATCATTGCAGAAGCCCCTCTCACACACTCATTGCATTCCAAGGATCCATCAACTTCCCTGGGAATCAGATCCAGCCAGAGGGAAATCTCTTAACGCTTCTGCCTATGAGCCTGGGCGTGGAAGCAGGAGGAATAGGAAGGGAATCTCCTAGGAGATCCTGCTTCCTCCCCAGGACAAAGATTAGCTGTACTTTGGGAAACAGTGAAGAAAAACATTAAATGGGATAAAATAAGCCTGGGCTTTTTAATAATTAAAAGTGACTTAAAGTTTGGGGGGTCAGTCTAGAACCAAGGAAAATGATTGAAGGAAAGGATTGTTTTTGTATTTGTGTTCTATTGGGCTCTGATTGTTTAATAAACCAAAGAGAATACATTTGAGCATATTAGCTCCTATTTACGACTTTTCAAAGGTTTTTCCATGAAACTGAAACCTGAACTCTTCACAGGAATCTCTGTGTGCAGTCTCCCCACTTTCTTCCTCCATGTAGGGACCCCCTTCCACTGCCTCCTGCATTTTAGCCCCTCACTCTTTCTTCCCTTCCTCTTGTTTTCAGCTCTTCTTAGCCCTAGGACCTTCGCACGTGGTCTTTTGGTTTCCTTGAAAAAGTCTTGGCTGCTTCTTTCTCATCTTTTCTAATAGCACCTGGGTAGAAAAGCCACAATCTCCCATAATTGTTTCTTTTTTCGATTTATCTTTGTATCTATCACTTGGTGACTTGATTACTTGTCTCCCTGCCTGTGGTCTCCTGTGAGTCCTGGGGGCAGGCCCTCTCTGCTTTGATCACAGTTGGTCCTGGTGAGCACAACGTAAGTTCTGACGGGTTAGGCTACTAACACACATCTGTAGGGTAAGAGAGTACAATTCATTCCACTTGCCCACTGTGCCACAGTGCATGGCATTTCTTCCTAGTGTAGGCACCAAGGGCACGGTATTGTGTCGTGTCTGCTGAACAGGGCTGAGGGGGCGCTGTGAGGCTGATGAAGCCAAGTGTCAGGGCCCTTCCTTTGCATGAGTCCTTCTAAGGCCGTGTATTCACGAGGATCCACCATCATGGGTTTTTGAAAATTCACAAAAGTAAGATTAAAAATATACTTTTTTCCTCCCTGTAGAACACCTCTTTGAAATCAAGAGTTTTATCTTATGCTTGGTGATGCTTTCATATTTGGAGGTTTTACCAGGAGCAGCGTCCCTCCCAGTGCTAATACCCAGATGGAGCCAATTACTCCCGAGTGCATGCCTTCCACGCATAAGCCAGCTAATCCAGAGTCCACACCTCAACCACCTCTTTAATGGCCTCTCAGAAACTGAGTGCTTTTTCCGTGCCCTAAGCACCCCAGGGCCAGTATCAGACAACTCAGGATAGTCTCTGTACCCGAGAGTCCACAGTACTTACTCGCCCTAGCCAGCCACAGACCAGCTGGCCCTGCCTCCCCTATCCACCCTGTGCAAACCACTCTTACCCACGTTCCCCGACCCCCGTGCCTCTTGACCAGCTCGGCTCTGATGCTTCCCTATGTGGCCATGCATCCTAGGCTGTGCCTTTTGTTCTAGGGTTTTGCGTATAAAAGAAGTTTTCCTTTGTGATAGTCATTTCTGTTTGCCTGCCTCCTTACATCTGTATTCAAACCCCAGATACACACTAAATTCTCTAAGAAGATAGTAAGTAATCCTTGGTTAGAGTGACCTTGGCCAAAGGGTCCCCACCGACCTATCCCCACCATACCCACATGCATCCTGGAGACAAAGACAGCAACCCAGCTGTGGCTCAGAACCCACCGGCCAGGCTTGGAGTCTCCATGGAGCTTGAGCTGGCATTCCTGGTGCATGGAGGGTGACCCTGGTGAGGTCATACTCTCTGCTGGGTATCATTCCCCAGATGGGAGAGATTTCCCCAAAGTGTGAAAATATCACTTTCCCTTCTTAAAAAGACTCACTTTATAATGGACTTTCTGCCAATAGTTATCAAGCTTCCAGTCTGAGGAGATTTAAGCAGCCTTCCTGCACATATCCATCCATCCATCTGCCCTCCCTCCCCTCCTCCCTTCCTCCTTTCCTTCCTCCAGCTCTTCCCCTCCCTCCCTCCTTTCTTTCTTCCCTTTCCTCCCCTTCCGCCCTCCTTCTCTCCCTCCGCCTTCTTGCATTCCCTCCCTCCCTCCCTCCCTCCTCTCATTCCTCCCTCACTTCCTCCCTTTCTCCCTCCCTCCCCCTCTTATATTTTATTCATGCCACAGTTATTGAACCTTTGCCAGGCTCTCTGTTGAGGGCAGGGAACACAAGGTCAAATTAAACCATCTCTTCCTTCCAGCACTGAAGAGGTCAACAGATGATTGCATATCTGTGCGGTACGTACTGCAGTACAGGGAAATACAAGGTTTTCTGATAAAGCAGTGTATATGTGTGTGTGGCTGGGGGTGGGATGGGGTGTGAAGGAGGTGGGGGGACAGGGAGGCACCCCACTTGAGAGGCAGGTGGAGAAAGTCAGAGGAGTGGCACTTGAATTGAATTTTGAAGAATGAGTGAGAATTAGCTGAATAATTGGGGGTGAAGGGAACATGTCAGCTATTTAATCATTTGTGTACAGGAGCTATTTATTGAGCCCTTATTCAATGCCAGTCTCTGTGCTAGGTGCGGATGATTCACTGGTGAACAAACAACGCTTTACCTTCCTACATAGAGGTTCAAGTTAGTGGGGCGGGTCGGCATCAAGAAAATAATTGCACAGTCACGCTACATGTACGAGTTATATCTGTGAAGGAAACGTGGAGGTTGTTAAGTTGTGAATGGCATTGCTGGGTGTCTAATTCCGATGTGGGGCCTGGGAAGGCCCAGAGGAAGTGTCACTTACACTTGGACCTGAAGAGTGAGAATGCTTGCAACAGGCAGAGACGGGGAAGAGTGTCCTGGATTCCAGGTGGAAGGAAGGGAGGCGGAGGGGAGGAGGAGCTGGGTGAGGCTGGGTGTCGATCATCATAGCAGGAGCCTTGGGAAGATGAGGACAGTGACTCCACCAGGGTAGGTTTTGGAAAAACCACGTGGGCTGCTGAGCTGGGAACTGGCGAGCTGCAGGCAACTGGGAGGCTGTGCGTTGTAGATCTGCCTGGTTTTGCTAGGCTGACCCCTTCCCCCAAGACTCCCTGAGATGAGAGGAGCCAGTTAGGGTGGGACAGGGAGGCAGTTCAGGCTGGCAGTCCCCACCTCAGAATCAGCAGTCATGGCTGGGAGAGGCAGCCCTGGCAGTGTGGGGCTGCTCCATCCCAGGTACCCAGCTGGGGAGGGTGCAGATCTGATTCCCTGGGATGAACTGGGCACATGGATGCTCTTTTGCCCACTCACATGGCTGTTCAGAGGGAGAAGGAAGTTTTATCTGTGTGCTCCCTTGCTGTGTCGTCAGTACCTAGAGCAATCCTTGGACGCAGTGCTCAGCAGATACCTGTTATATAAATGAATACTCCACAGGTGTCAGCTGCAGACACAGGCTGAGCTGAGCTAGGAACCCAGGCAAGTTCGGGCAGCAGTTCACCTTTCTCACCGCTGTGGGCCTGATGTGGACATGCTTTGTTTGCTCAGACCCTTCCCTTCTCCCAAAGTGGCTGGCGGGAGGGGCAGGTTATGAAGGAAGGATTTGACTGTAATGCTGTTTCTGCAGGCTGCTCTATCTATCAGGTGCTCTCCCCAGCTGCCCCCTTGTCAGACCTGTCTCTTCAGCTAATGCTATTTTCCAAACAGAATGCACAGACAAATGCCTCAGACAACAACCTGTGTTAGTATTTTTTCTTTTGGACTGACTGCTTTGGTGCCTGCCAAGGGCTCTCCAGGGCAGCTCATTTGGAAATCATCTGGGCTTGCTATCTGCAGGCGATTACCTTTAAGACAAAGGCAGCTGAGATGACTTCATTACCTTTCAGGTTTTTAGCCATTAAATCTGTATTGCCTCAAACACAGGAGAGTCACTTACCATGAACTTCTCAGCATACGTTTATGTGCCCACCCAATCTATGTATAAATTCACAAACACCTGGGAGGCATGCAAACCTTTTCTCCTAGTCATACTTAGTGTTTCATAATTTTACTAAATAAATGATTTATTGGGCATCTCAAATGTAACAGATACTGTGCCGGGTGTTTAGTCTCCAACATCTCATTTTATTTCCACCACATCCCTAGGAGATGCTATTATTTTTGCTCTGTTGAGGAATAAATTATTGCTTCAAGACATGAAACTATTTGTTGAGAATCTCTCAGGATGTGTAGCAAGAGATGCCTTGCTCTTTTTCCCTTGTGACCCGGACAGTGGGGGAGACAGCTGACTTGTTCTCCCTTTGCCTCTCCCCGTGGCCTGGGTGGCCAGACCTTGGAAGTCTGGTGGTGCCCTGTCTGAGGATGAGACTTCCTCCAGACACTGGATTGGGTCCTGCAGATAGAAAGCGGGCAGCCATGGGGGAACTCAAAGTGGGAGATGGGCATGGAGAGACAGACTCAAACAAGGCTTCAATCAAGCGGTGACCATGGAGGGTGCACCCCAGGGCGCCACAGGCACTGAGCAGCCAACCCAGTGCCTTGGAAACACTCATTTGGTGCTGATCATGGCTCATGCAAGAAGGGCCTGCCCCATGAATTCAAAGTGCCATGTGGTACGCCCTCCCTCTGGCCCTTGAAGGCTGTGGTCTAGAGAGATGGAGGCTACTTCCATCTTATCAGTTGGATTCTGCTATTTTCCTCTTGGTTACAGTGGGAGGAGATTGAAATCCAGCAAGTTAGTGCTGCTCCTTGCAGGAGAGAGTTACATAGCAGAGAATGCTGCCTGCTTTGAATCAGAAAACGCCCTTCAAGCATGAACTCTGCTCCTTGTTTCATGACCTTGGGCAAGCCAGTGAAATCTTAGTCATGAATGTTCTCTCTAGCTGGGGTAATCTATGCTATTTCTATGCTAGAAATCTATGCTGTTGTGAAGATTAAGTGGCACTGTTTCTCAACTCACCATGATTTTTATCCCCTGGGGGACCTCTGGCAATGTCTGGAGACATTTTTGGTTGTCATAGTTGGGGGCCAGAGTGCTGTGGCATTTGGTGGGTGAGTCCAGTTGTGCTGCTGACCCTTCTGCACCCCTGGTCAGTCTTCCACCACAAAGAATTATCCAGCCACAAATGTCAGTAGTGCTAAGGTTGAGAATCACTAGTGTAAATGAGTAAGTTTCCGCTGGTACTTAGCACCCAGGAGGTTGTTAATCAAGGTGAGTTGAGTTATATTTAGACTGTTAAGAGTGACCTACTTGCTGGGACTCTTGTCAGATACCCAGCTGCTTGGTCTCTGGGACCCAGGGTGGGGACTGTGATTGAGGGGGTGTTCCCTGTCAGGGACCTGAGGAGTCTTGAGTCTGTTGCTGGTGGAAGACACTTCCCCTCCCTTTTCTGGGTCTTGTTGTCACTGTCTGTAACATGATGTGGCTAATACACTCCCCACAGCCATCTGGCTCTGATGTTTCCTCTCAGGGACCCACATTTGCTGGCTCTGACCAGGACCAGGGCTCTTGAGGGCTTTTCACAGAGGTCCTGTCAACCGCGTTTCAGTTTTGAGTCCTGGAGCAGGCCCTTAACACCTGCTGCAGCTGCTGGAGAAAAGGCACAGCAATTGGGGAGGACTTCTCCATGTGGGGCTCTGTCCTGGCATAGTGGTTTATGCCTTGGCCCCAGGCAACCAGCAGGTAAATGAATATTAGCCGCCACCTGCTTTGGGCTTGAAGGAGACCCGTGGGCATAGGCTGAGTGTGGCAAGCCTAGAAGAAAGAGGGGGACTCTCATGTCTTAATGTATGTTATTTGCTCTCAGGTCTTTCTGAGGCCACGAGTCTGGGGAGCCAGGGACAAGGGGCATCTGTTAAAAGCCTTGTGAGAGAGCTGCTGACAAGTGAAACGGGAGGTTAGTGTGACAGCAAACAATCCAGGGGGATGTACTGGTACTTCTTTCTGAGGTCAAGGAGAGGTGATGAGGCCACCATAAGGTCATGGAAGGGGCTGGAGAGGAGGATTAAACTTGGACAACTTTCCTGAAATCCAGTGGCCAGGGCTTGGTGGTTGACAGGGTGTGCAAGAGAGAGGGTAGTACCCAGTTTTCTGGAGGAGACGGGAAGAAATGTTGAGGGTGAGGCGTCCAGGGCGCAGAGAAGAGAAGGATATTGTGCCATGGAACGAAGGGAAGGAACCCTTTTCTCTCAGAAGTTCTCCAGGCCATGGTCCCAATGAAGAGTCTTTGTTCCCTTCTCTTGACAGAGACTTGACAAGGAGGTACCTTGAGCAAAGGTGTAAGATCTTGAAGAGCAGCTGGGCACCATCGTGGAGACTCATGGGGCTTTCCCTTGGCCTAGTCAGTTCCTTTGGTTCATCTGTGGGGTTCAGAGGTTCACTGAAAAGTCCGAAAAACCTGGATGAGACCTTGGCCCTGAGGCTTTGGACAACTGGGACTCCTGGGTCGTCCAGGAAGGAGTCCATTCTAGCAAGACTTGACTTCCTCTCTCTGAGACTCAGTGCTTTCTTCTTTAGTGTGGAATAATTGTTTCTCCCCAATCCATCTCACAGGCTCAGAGAAGCTCAGAGAAGCCCCTGGCTTGTCTCAAATCACACGGCTGCCAAGGCCGGGCTCACCTCCACTTCCCCCTCGCCTGCCAGCAACAGCACCTGGGCCACCTCTGCTGTCACCTGACTGCCCGTGGTCACAGGAGTCCTCAGGATGGTGCACATTAGGGATGACTGCACCCACGGAGAAAGTTTTCCACTGAGCGGCCAGACCGACGCTCTTAAATATAACTCAAGAACCCAGACTGACCCATTTTTACCAAATGGTTCCAGTGTTTTTTGTTCTCACTTAAAATGAGATCCAAAGTCCTTTTCATTACTCCAAGGCTCTTGAGAAGTGACTATGGCTCTCCATGACCTTGTCTCCAGCCTCCCTCCTGCAGGCTCCCCTGGGGCCCCCTGACGGGTCCTGAAATCCACCAAACAAGTTCCCACCTCAGAGCCTTGGCACTGTTCTTCCCTCTAATCAACTTGCTGTTCCCAGATGTCCTCAGGCTAGCTCCCTTGTCTCACTGGGCCCTCAGAGAGTGTGACCCTCAGGGCCCCTGCCCAAATAGCACCCTCCTTGGTCTCTTCTGGCCCTTACCCTGTTTTACTCCACAGTGTCTGTCACAGCCCAACTGTATCACATGTTACTTGATGGCTGACATATGGACCATAGTGGGCACTCTGCATTTGGAGAATGAAGGACATATTAAACAAGCTCCTAGATAAAAGGGGGTGGGGAAACAGTGACAGGAAAGGAAAGAGGCCAGGTCCTTTAGACAGGGCTTCCAAATGTAGACAGCTGGACGTCAGGACACCAGCTTGCCAGGGAGTCGAGGGCGAGAAGGCAGAGCATAGAGGGCTTTGGCACCATTTGAAGGGGACTGACTTGAAGCCTTTTGCCAAGGTTCCTACAGCCACTGAGTTCCCATTTAACACTGTACAGGCAAAGAGGCCCTTGTGAAGTTAATGTCCTTGGCAGTCAGGTGCCTCCAGATTCCCTTTACAAAGACTAAACTCCATGAGAGCTCTTCCCTGGAGTGACGGCAGTTTGAATCCATTGTCTGCACATTTTAAGACATAATGTAGAGGAACTCCAGGCAGGTCCTGCCTTTGCAGCTGTGTGTCTGGCTGCGCATGCTGCTTGCAGAGGTGTGGGGTGTTCCTGCCAAGGTGTGCGGACGCAGGTCCATCACAGTGCCTACTTGCAGTCGTTTCTTCCAAGGACTGGACTGGAGTCTGCAGCCTGGGTCTTCTGTGCTAGTGGATGAGTAGTGGGCCCCTCATCTCCACTCTCACACAGCGCTCCATCCCATAGCCTTAGTGGAAGCTGGCCTCAAACTGCAGGTCACAAACTGCAGAGGGTAGAAAAATCACCGTCATTTCCTGGGTGCCCATGTGGTCAGAGTCAAGCTAGGTATGTGTGATTTCCTGAGTCTTTGGTGTGAAATGGGCTCCCATAGTCTCTCACATTTTATGGTGGAGAGAAGTGGGTTCAGAGAAGGCAGTTGACTTTCCCAAGTTCCCACCCTAAAAGTAGCAGACGCTGGATTCTGAGGTCTTACCTGTGTCTCCAGACTAGTGTCTAATTCATTACAACATATTCAGAAGGCAGATCCCCACTGATCCTTCCCGGACATGGCCAGCGCTCTTAGCTGTTTTCTTTAGTGCTCCATCAGCCCTCAGGTTGTGTCCTGCACACAGTGGCCAGAGGGTGAGTTGGGGCTGGACTTGGTCAGCACAGGGCTTGCCAGCCCTTCCGTGCAGGGTCAGTTTCTTCTGAGCTCTTTTGAACTGGTGACCCTCACAGGGTCTCACAGCGTTCCCAGCATATAGTCGATGTTCAATGAGTATTTGCTTGGATCCTTGGAGAAATTTTCCATTATGAAATTCAGAATTCAGTGAATGTTGCTTCCTCCTAAAGGCAGTGTGATCCACCTAACTCTGTGTGTTTCTGTTTTGCTCTTGCTGCCAGAAAGATCAAGGCTATTAATTCTCATGTTTGCACACTTACACCCTCCCTTTCCTTTGTTCTAATTTATTGTGCTTTATTTATGTTGTACCAGCTGATTAAATGTGCTCTTTGTGGTCAACCATACCAGTTCCTTTGGAGAAATGTTTATAAGTAGAGGCAACCTGACTTTAGACTTTGGCATCTCTGGGTCGTCTGTCTGCAGACAGAATGAGTGGAGCAGCCCTGGTGGCTGCATGGGGTTGAGAGGAACCCCAAGGAGGTGACTTTGGAACTATTTCTTTGATCCTAGGGCAGGTAGAAAAGAAGCTGCATGTGGGTTTGTAGGTGTTTGTCACTTGTACCTTGGTCCAGTATTTCTGCATGGGAACAGCTTGTGGTGTAATCCAGGGAAGACTAGTAGACTGCCTGATGGCGCATGTCCTGGCTGGGGTCACCTGCAGCGTGTCTGTGTGAGATGAAAGGTCTGAGTCTCTGCAGGTGTGCGTGGGGGCCTTGCTCTACACTGTTCACTTCATGTTGCTAGAATTGTTCCCTAGCTATTATTATTCCTTGCTTTCTGAATTTCTCCAGAGTTGAAAACTCACTGCGCATGGGCTGAACCCAGGGGTGTGTGTGTGTGTGTGGTTCACATAGTGTTTATTTACAAGATGCATCAGAGGGCCTTTAGGTGGGGTGTGCCCCGTTGGCACAGGTGTTATGTGGGCCCCTCCCTGCCGGTTCCCCTCACTGAATGGCCTGCCAGGGGCAGTGTCTGCCTCCAGCACCTGTATTTTGACCAGTTGCCGCAGAGTCAAAGAACATCCTGTGCTGAGCCTCTAGTACATGGCAGCCACTTTTCTAAGCATTGTTACACTCTGGTCTTCTTTAGGCTGTATCAACCCTCCAAGTAGACATCGATCACATTTACATTGGAGAGGACTGAACCCCAAGTCACATATATAGGCAGTGTGTGCTCCAGGATTCACATGGCCCTGGCTTGTGCACAGGAAGCACAGGCCTCCCTGTCTCCTGGGAACAGGGCTCTGTCAGAGGACACAACCTCTGAAATCCACAGGCCAGCACTTGTCACTTAGAAATAGTCTCCCCCCTCAGTGCCTTCCACATGGGGCAGGAGAAGGACGCTATGCCCTTTGATGGTTTTAGATCACTTATGGCCCCACAGCTCACAGATCAGTTCCCATTATGGTTGTAGCCACCAGCTCCCGGGTGCTCTGTTTCCCTGGCACCTCGGCAACCCCGCATTGCTGTTTTGCCTGTCATCTGGGGATTTTGAAGACTGCCAGGCTTGCAGGCAGAAATTTAGAAAGAGTGTACACAGAAATAAAGAGATATGGGCTATAGCTGGGAGAGCAGGTGGTGTTTCTCCTCTGGCTCCTGTAGGGACACTGGAGACTGTCTCCTAGGTGCTGCCCTGGAATCTCACAGCCTTCCTGTTGGTGCAAGTATGGGAGGGCTCTGGGCAGCAAGGGGCAGGAAGGGAGCTGGGGGGTTTGCTCTGAGAAGCCACAGTAGCTTACCTCTTCGGTGAGTTCTGGGAGGAGCCAGAATTAGGAAGCTTCATTCAATGACAGTAGAAGGAAGAGCACAGAGAGACCTGGGCCTCAGCATTCAGACTGTCTTTACCCAGTACCGCACCATCCCTACTTTCGGAGCATTGATTCTAGACTGTTTGACTTCAGGCCACTCTAGTAATTGGGCTGTATTGATGGAGCAGAGTCCCGAGTTGAGATTAAAATGGATCAAAGGACCCAGCAGAACATAGCCTTACTGATAGATTCATCAATGCAGGAAATGATCACAGTTTGATCTCCAATCATTTTATTTTTCTTGAAAACAGAACAAAAACAACCCTGGTAATCAAATTAGAGAAAATAAATACTTTTATGTTAATTAGTGAAAAGGGAGAGAATAGTAGAGATATGTTCAGATTCTAAGAAAGACCAGACACACAAGCCAGACACTTTGGCATCTATTAGACAGCCCTTTTCAGTCCAGCAGTTCACTCTGTGGTGAACAGGGGCAGAGGGTCCCAGAGCCTCAGGCCAACACTCTCTGGTCTTCCTGGCACTCTCAATATGGCACATCATTTCTAAATGATAGATTTTGGAAGAAGAACAGGGAAAAAACACATAACTATGTTGATCATTTTTATGTAGGTGAAGTATAATTTATAAGAAAAAAAGATCACTATTGTTTCGGGGTTTTTTTTTTGGAGCACCAGTTAACCTAGTGATGGGGAATGCTGGCCTATGAGAGAGCTTGACCTTGAGTATTGACTTTCTTGATCACCAGTTGAGTGGTCTTCTGCCTCATGGGAGCTTGGTTGAAGGAGGGCTCCTTAGCGACCCACTGACTAGTTATATGGACCAAGAAAAGTCAGCCCCTGGAATTTCACGTTCTAGCCTAGTCTACTGCAAAGTGGCCTGAGCTCATCATCCATAGGGAAGCCAGTCAGCTCCTTTGCGACCCACTGACTGGTTATATGGACCAAGAAAAGTCAGCCCCTGGAATTTCACGTTCTAGCCTAGTCTTCTGCAAAGTGGCCTGAGCTCATCATCCATAGGGAAGCCAGTCAGCTCCTCTTTTGGCCAATTCTAGACAGACCCCAATCATAAGCTAGCTGTCTGCTAGGTCTCACTGAGTAACTTATAGGCTTTTTTGTTTTCTTTTGGACAATGTTATTTCTCATTGGACAGATGAGACAGTTGCTGCTACCTTGGTTCTAAATGTAAATGATACGGAGGAACCATCAAAGAGGAAGTGAGAGAAACCTTGTGACATTCTGCCCAGATGACTTTTCAGTTTGCTGATGTCAGGAAGGGGAGGCAGGACACATACTTGCTTGCCTTATGCCTTGGTTAGGAAGAATTCATAAGACCCAAAGAAATCCCAGTGTTTTTGTTCAACTAAGATAAACTGGCTTTTCAGGCCATAGAGACTTTTAACTGAACATGGGCAAAGAATTGTGAAAGCCCCTTGTGGAGAGAAGAAAGGTCAAAATAGACCAGCAGGGCCTTACGTGGAGATTTCAGATGAATTCGTACTTCAGACATGGACAAATGATGGGAGTGGGCATGCTGAAAGCTGTGTGTTCAGATTTATGTGAGGTCCTGGATAGAGCCCATGTAGAGAAAATGGAGAGACACTGAATTTTGAGCAGGGCAATTAGATTGATTGTAACTTTAAATGCATGTACCAGAGGTTATTGATTCATTGATTGATGTCAATCAAGAGGGCTTCAGAGTTGGCCCTGTATCCTTTAACCTGTCTCTCTCATCCGTGGAGAGCAGTGGCATGCTGATTGAACATGCAAATTACAGCCAGGTATCAGGGAAGGCTAGTCATCAGTTCTATGTAAGCCTGCCAGGTAATATATAGAAACCTAGTGTGTACAGCAAACTCAGAATTTGTTTATGTACTTGGTAGATGATCATTCCAAATATCTCCAACAACTGGAACAATGTTTCAGAGATAACGAGATAAAATCTGACATAGAAAAATGGAAAGTCTTTCACCTGGGTTCAGAAGGTCAATTGCAGTGTTTGTTCTAGAATTAAACAGTAATAATACTTGATATTTATCAACCTTTTTTCTAATCCTAAGGCATGAAGCCAAGTGGTTTTTAGATATCCTATTGTCATTGCTGTCCCATGAGAGAGGGTAATCATCTTTGTTTTCAAAAAAAAAAAAAAAAAAAAGAAGCTGAGGCTTGGACTTTTTGTACCTTTCCTTAGGCTGCATGATGTGTCAGACAAAATTATTATACAACAAAGTGTCATTCCATTCATTAAATACCCATTACTGAGTTTACTTCACACACTGTTGATATTGGACCTGACTGTGAACTTGCTTTGGCCAATGATATGTGTGTGAAAGTGAGTGTGAGTTCTGTCCCTGGGTCTTCAGTGGCAAGGCAGCACATTTCCCCCTTCTCTGCTTCCGACCGTGGTGAGTGCATGCCCCAGGACTCATTGTCCTCCTGCCTGAGCCAAAGTGAGACATGCAGAGGCAGGCTGTTCAGCTGACCCCGTTACCACTGGAAGAAACACATCCGCAGTGTTGGGTACCACTGAGACTGTTGCCTGCCACAGCGAGCCTCCATATGTCCATATATAACTGTGCTGGGATTCAAGCCCAGGTAATCCAAAAAAATTTTTTTTGGCATTTTACCGTATTTCCTTGAAAGAAATTGGGAAGAAGAGCAATGTGGGAGATGTGCTATGGTCCTAGGGGTGGTCTTTTGGTTAAACATAAAAGTCTATTCTCAATTAATAATGACAATTCAATATTAAAATCCAGTGGCCAGGGTTTCTAATCACTTGGTGATTAAAAAATTTCACTGGCTAAGGAAAGCTGCTTAATATTAAATGACTTCAAAACCAGGAAATAATGAGGGGACCATTATTTAAAAAATTTAGGCTATGTAAGCCAACAACAATTAAATCAGAGATACTAGTGTAAAACACACATTTATAGCAATAAAAAAGTCCAGAAGATATCCTAGGATATGAAAAATTTAATTGAAGATAAAAGAGGAATCAAACACCATGGAGAAAGGCGGCTTGTTTAATAAATGATTTTGGCAGAATTTATTAGTTATTTGAAAAAAGTAGCTACGTACTTCATCACAAGCCAAAAAATAAATATCAGTTCTTAGTAAGGAATTAAATAGAAAAAGAATAGAATGGAAAACTAGCAAAAAGTAGACCCCTAGATTTTTCAGATAATTAAAAAAATTTTAAAGTGATAAAATCTATTACAAAGCTAAATAGACACAACATTATAAAAATGTAAAACAAAATAGAAAGAAATTAATGATTGAGGGAAGGCTATTTGTTACAGATATGTTAAGAGGAAAATACTTGCCTTGAGCCAAGCCTTAGAACCCTGATTTTAAAATGGACAGCAGGCATGAATGAGCAACTGATACCGGAATTTCAATTTACCTCAAAAGATGTTTCTTTTTCTTTTTTAAAAGGAAAAGTGCAGTCAGGAATGAAAATAAGTAGGAAGGCAGAGTGAGGAGGAATAAACATTTATTTCATTTAGTTGTTCATCTTGGTGGGTCTCCTGGTCCCAGGACATGAACCTGGGGTGTATGCGGACTCCATATGACGAACTTACCTGCTAAGCCAGCAGGGTTTACCTCAGAAGATGTTTCTTGAGTTGCTTTTCTGTGCCTGTCCAGCATTTCAGAAACAAGCATAACAAAATGGACAGCTACTAGAGTAAATAAAAAAAGTACAAAATAAAATTAAATCATCTTATAATTATTGTATATGAATAAAAGTTATAATAATGATGTCAAGGTTGTGATAAAACTGTTATCTTTGTATAATGTTGGTGGCAATGTCAATTAGCAAAGCACACCTAAAATCCCACCATTTGACCCAATAATCTTACTTCTAAGAATTTAGCTTAATGGTATAATTTAAATGAGAATTACATGAATATGTAAGGATTTTATTACATTGCTATCTATCTTACTGAAACATTGGAATCAGCCTAAATGTTCAGTGCAGGAAATAGCTAAGTAAATTATGGGTGTAGCTGCACAACAGACTATTTTGCAGCCAATAAAAATGATAATTCTAAAGACTGGAAGTATTTATGATGTTATAATATGTATATAAGAAAGAACAGCAAAATTGTATCTATGAGGTGAAAGGTATATAAAAATTAAATATGCAAGTGCACAGGGACCAGAGAGCCCGAACTTGACATTTCCTAGGATGGCAAGCCTGTGGGAAATTTTCCTTTTCTCAGTTGCATTTGATTTGCATTAAGTTGGTTACATTTTGTAGTAACAAATGACAATAATATTAAAATAAAAACAAGAGGACAGGCAGGTCCTTGTGGCTCCAGCAGCTGAGATGCTAGTGTGAAAACCACATACACCTCAAGACTAGGTTCGGGACCCAGGCCCAGGATGAAAAATCAAAAGAAACAACTAACTAAATAAAGATATCCTCCCTCCCTCCTTCTCTCCTTCTTTCCCTCCCTCCCTCCTCTCTCTTCCCTCCCTTTCCCACATGAGGGGATAAATGTGATGTGTGTTGGGTTCTGGGGCAGACATAGGTTGGAGTCCCAGATGGAGTTTAAAAAAATAATTTATTTCATTTTGCTATTATTTAATATATTTTAATTTTATATTTGAGGGTGCAATTTTTACAAAGCCTTTAAATCATAACTTAGTAAAGTGCATAAAATATAAATTATAAGTGTGCAGTTTGATTTATTTTTGCACATGTGCACTCTTATGTAATTAACACCTAGATCAAGATATAGAACATAGTGAAAGGTTTAATCATGCTCCAATCTTAGCCAGTTCTCATCTGTTTCTTATCTGGAGGTAACCACTGACTTTCATCAGCATTAATTAGTTTTGGCTGAACTTTTTGTCTGGCGTCTGTCATGCAGCACAATATTTATGAGATTTTCCTATGTTAGTATGTCTGGGGTTTGCTACTGTGTTGAATTCTATTGTACGAATACACCACAGTTTATTTACTCATTCCCTAGTTGACGGACCTTTATTTCTAATTTTGTAGTATTGTGAGTAAATCTGCTGTTAATGTTCTTGTTCATTGTCTATTTCTCTCATATATACATATGAATGAGATTGCAGGATTATAAAGTGGGGACATGGTTAGCTTTTAAAAATACTGCCAAACATTTTCCTGAAGTGTTTTCAGGAGTTTTTACATCCACTAGGGATATATGAAAGTTTCAGTTACTCTCTTTTCTCACCAGCACTTAGTATTTTCAATCTTTTTAATGTTAGGTCTTCTGAGGGGGAAAGAGTGGTGTCTCATTGTAGTTTTAATTTATATTTCCCTGAGTAGTAAAGATGTTGAGCGTATTTTTACATTCTTACTATTTGGATATCCTCTTTTGTAAAATTCTTGTTGACATCATTTGCCCATTTTACTTTTTTAATTGAGTTGTTGGTCTTTTTTTTTTTTTTGATTGGTAAGACAATTAAAAATATATATTCTAATATGAGTCCTTTTGGTATAAGCATGAGTGTTTTCTTTTCTTCTTTCACTTGTCTTTTCTACACACTGGTATCTTTGGATGAGCAGCAGTTAGTAATTTTAATGAAGCACATTAGATATTGTTTACTCCTAATATATACAAACACCATAGGTTTTTGTATGTTTATCTAGTATCCTGAAACCTTGCAAAATTCATTTATTCACTCTAGTAATTTTTTTTTCTGGGCACGTTAGGAACGTCTATATACAAGTTCCTATCATCTTCAGATATAGTTTTACTTCTTCCTTTCTAGTTCTGATGCCTTTTATTTATTTTCCTTGGATAACTGGCATGATTAGAACCTCTAGTACAGTGTTGAACAGAAGTAGCAAGCATGGATTTTGTGTCTTGTTCTTGACTTAGAGGGGAAAAAATGTCTTTCATCATTGGGTAGATTCACTGTTTGTTTTCATACATGCCCTTGATTAATTTGAGAATGTTTGCTTCTATTTCTAGTTTATCAAATGTTTTTAAAGTTAATTTGAGAAAGTTTGCTTCTATTTCTAGTTTATCAAATGTTTATAAAATTAATTTGAGAAAGTTTGCTTCTATTTATAGTTTATTGAATGTTTTTAAAAATAATATTTTTGAAGGAACATTGCACCATACCATAATATAGGTTTAAGGTATGCATCATAGTAAATCCACATCTTTATATAATACATTAAGTTCATCACTATTTCAGTGAGATTTTTGTCATGAAAAGTTTGTTGAATTAAAAAAATTTTTCTGTATCTCTGGAGAGATCATGTGTGTTTTTGTCCATATTCTATTAATATGGTGCATTACATTGATTTTCAGATGTTAAACAGATCTGGTATTCCTAAAATAATTGTCACCTGATCATTGTGTATAATCCCTTATTATATGGTTTTGAATTTAGTTTGCTATTTGTTGAAAAATTGTATAGTATAAAGGACTGTAGTTTTCTTGTGATGTCTTCATCTAATTTTAGTGTCAGGGTAATATAAATCTCATAGAATGAGTTGGAAAGTCTCTCTCTGAAGAGTTTGTGAAGACTTTGTATAGTCTTATTTAAATAAGAAATTGCCAGTGAAAGCATCTGGGCCTTGGCTTTTCTTTGTGGGGCATTTTACAATTATCCATTCAATTTTATTTACTGAATGTAGATCTATTCAGACATTCTATTCCATTTTGAGACAGTTTCAGTAGTTTGTGTCTTTGTAGGGATTTTTCACTTCATCTAAATTATCTAACTTATTGTCATATAGTTGCTTATTTATCCCTTATTTTGATTAATAAAAACAGATGAAAGCAAAGCAAAACAAAATAATAAAAGGAAAAATAAAAGTATAGATAAATGCCCACCAGATTCATGCCCCATCCCTTCCCATTTAGCAACCTCAGCCTTGCTTTCAATGGTCCAAAAGTTAATTTTAATTTTCTCAGTTTATTTGCATTATTTCTCCATGTTCTGTATATAGGTGATGTCATCCAATGTTTGTGTTTCTCTTTTTGACTCATTTCACTCAGGAAAATACCTTTGGCTTCTTTCCCCTTCTTGTCATAAATGACACCTTTTTATGGCTGAGTAATTATCTGTCTATCTATGAATGATAAGGATTTTTCTAAGTAAAAAAACACAAACAACTGGGACAGACTCAAAAAGAATTAAATAGACACATGCACTTTCATATATTTGTGTGTGTATGTATGTATCATGTCTTTATACATTTGTCTATTGATGAGTATTTAGGTTGTTTCTATCTTGACTATTTTAAATAGTCTACAGTCAACCTAGGGGTTTTATGTATCTCTTTGAGTTAATACAGTCATGTTTTTGATAGTTACCTGACTGATGGATAATGCAATATTTCTATTTTTCATTTTTTTGAGAAGTCTTCATACTGCTTTCTAAAATGGTTGCACCAAGCTACATTCGTATCAACAAAGTATGAGATTCCTTTCTCTCTACATCCTAGTCAGCATTTGTTGTTTTTTGTCATTTTAATATAGGTCATTCTCATGTAAGGTGATATCTCACTGTGGTTGTTATTTGTATTTCTCCAATAATAAATGATGAAGAGCATGTTTTTCATTTGCCTATTGGCCATATGTATCCTCATTAGAGAGGTATCTATTGAGATGCTATACCTTTTTTTTTTTTTTTTTTTTTGTTACTGAGTTATATGAGCTCGTTATAAATCTTGGATATTAACCCCTTAAAGATATGTGTGGTGTAAAAATATAACTTATCTCTTAAAACTCTATATTTTTGTAAGGTTGGTAATGGTATCCACTTGTTTTATTTTTGATCCTAGTAAATTGAATCTCCTCTCATTTTTCCTTAATCAAGCTAAAGTTTTGTCAAATTTATTGATCTTGTCAAAGAGCTAACTTAAAAAAAATTGATTTTCTCTGTCTTTTCTTTCCATTTAATTTACTCTCATTCCAATCTTTATTATCGTCTTCCTTTTGCTTGTTCTGTGTTTAGTTTACTCTCTCTTTTTTAGCTACTTAAGTGGGGTGGGGGGGCACTTATGTTCTCTTCTTTTTTTAATATATGCATATTTATGACTGAAAATATTCCTTTAGTACTATTTCCACTACATGCTCTGTTTTGGTATACTGTCTTTTGTTTTAATTCATCGCAAATTAAAAAAAATCTTTCGTAATTTCTTCTTTGACACAACGATTAGTTAGGGGCATGTTGTCTAATTTCCACATATACATAGATTTTCAAAATATCTTTTTGTTATAGATTTCAAATTTAATTCCAATGAGATAATACACCTGTAAGATTTTAACTCTTTTGATTTGAAAATAAAATCACAGAATACTACCTACCCTGTGGGAATGGTCCATGTGTATGTGAGAAGGTTGTCCAGTTTCCTCTTAATTGAATGTGTTCTTCAGAATTCTGCTAGATCGAGTTGGTTTGTGGTATTCAAGTCTGTTTCACCGCGACCTATTTAGTTGTTCTATTAATTATTGAAGTTGAGGCATAGTATTTTTCAATTATTATTGTTAAATGATCTATTTCTGCCTTCAATTCTGTCAGTTTTTCCTTCACATGTTTTGGGGCAATGTTAGGAGATGCATGTGTATCTCCAGTTGTGATAGCTTCTGGATGGATTGGTCATTTTGTCATTATCAAATATCCCTCTTTGTCTCTAATAATAACACTTTTAATTTTAAAGTCTGTGCTCTCTGGTATTAATCTTTTTTTCCACTACTGTTTGCATGGTACTTATTTTTTCCATCATTTTTTCTTTCCACACAGTGTATATTTGAATACAAATTGTGCTTCTTATAGACTGTATCTGGTTGGATCTTTCTAAAAATTTTAAAATGCCAATTTCTGCTTTTTGAAGTGTCTAGTCCATTTACATTTAATGTAATTACATACAAAAGTTTGAATTGTCTATTTTGCCATTTGTTTTGCTTATGCCTTATATCTTTTGCCTCTTCCAATACTGCTTCACTTCTGTTAGATATATATTTTCTAGTATAACTTTTTTATTCCCTTTTTGTTTATTTTATTATGTAATTTTGAGTTATTTTCTGAGTAGTTGCAATGAATATCTTAAAACAATCTAGTTCATTAATAGTAGCTTAATTTTAATATTATGTAAAAACTGCTCCTATGTAACTCTTCCTTCTCTTCTTTTGTAAAATTATTTGCATGCATGTTATACAGAGAACTGATGAAGAGCAAATGGGACAAAGGCAGTGACAGTGGACAAGTGCAGGATGGGAAAGAGGGTAGAAAGGATTCAGTAGTGAAATTCATGGAGTTTGACACCCAGTTCCATGTGAAGGGAAATGTCAGAAGAATAATTTTGCATCTGAAAGATGTAGTTTGTTTCACACGAAAAATGATGTGGACTCTAAACTTTAGGAAGATTTCCCAGAATCACAATACAGTTGCTGTAGGAGACCTGAGTAGAGAAACAATCCCCACATCAAGCATGAGCAATGCCGATCACATAGAGCCTATATTTTATCCCTCATGGAACAATTACCACAATATTTTAAAATGATCTTCCTGTAAATGGAGTCCCTTAGGAACCAAGACTTACTTATCATTGTGTTGTTACTTTGTGACAGAACAAGGGCCTCATGGGTGGGTACAGGGGACTGGGGAAAAAAAGGGAAATCTGACAAGATAGTACTGAGTAATTTCATCAATTCCTAAATCCCTCTCAAAGTTCAGGACCTCTTAATCCTAAACCCAAGAGCTTCCTCCCAAAACACTGAGAGTCCACATATTGTCACCTTGGTGTCCGGTGATTATTTTGTCTACAGTGGGAAGATTATAAATACATATTGAACAAGGGACCTCAGCCTCTTATTGAGGTTGACCACTTCTGAGTTGGTCATTCCCTAATGTGCCAATTTTTTTTTGGTTTAACTGCTGGTCATTGAAATTTTGACTTCTTTCTCAGGCTCTCTTGATTCTTTCCCCCCAGGCATTTGTGAGTTCCCTGCACTGACTTGAGGAGAAAGGGTTTACTGAACTAGGTCCCCCATATGTATTATCACATGCTTAGCAGGACTGAGACTGCTCTGTGGGGTGGGTCCTTGCATATTGCTTAGGCATGAGGTTGTCATAGCCCTCCTCAGTGCTGAGACATCCAGCCTGATACAGATGGTTTCTCCAGAGCAGCCAGCTTACCTTCAGGATCCTCACTGAAAGCTCCCAGTTTGTCTGAAAACCCAGGATATACTGGAAACATGACTGAAATAGTGTATTATTTCATCCATCTATTTGGAAGATTGATAAACTTCTATGACTATATGGCAACATAACTTCTTAGGGCATCAGTTTTGAGTGTAGCACAAAACCTTCATGGAGTTTGTCAAGTATTTTACAGTGCTACATAGCTGAATTGAGATATTTTTCTGATTTTAGAGACAAGTAGCTTCAGGTGGTCTTGCTAAGTGGAGAAGCAAAGTGGAAATTGGGAGACAAGGTGGTGTAGAGGACCACTCAGGTCCAGTCATCAAATGCTAAGCATCTTTGAAGCCAAAAAATTAAATTTATGGATGTTGGGAAAGAAGACCGGAGAAGACTATAATGCAGGGAGGGAGGAAGGCAGGGAGGGAGGGATCTCTGTGGGTTCTGTGGTCTAAGATCTTGTAATACAGCTTCCTGTTGGTTCAGAGTCCCAGTGGCAGGACAGTCCCTTAACTGGCCTGGGTCTCATCGTGCTCATACAAGGTCACTGGTTGGTGCTGACAGTGAGTCTGTTCATAGCTTCTAGACTGACAGATACATGAGGATTTGTTCAGCACAGCTAATGAGCCTTGTGGTGCTGGCATGGGGACAGGCTTTGTGGAGAGAGCCAAATGCTGAATGATAATAGGGCTCTTACCTTTGGGGAGCAATTTAGTGTTTTCAAAGCACTTCCATATACATTATCTCATTCTAGCCTCAGAGTGATGCTGTGAATGTGTTATTACCACTCTGTTCTTTTCGGAGGAGAGAATCTGGGCTTAGAATGATCCTGCCACTTAACCAAGGTGGGGACTGCTCTTGAGATTCATGAGACCTAGTCCTGGAGCCTGTCCCCCATCTTCTAGTACTGGGGCCACCACACAGGAGAGCTGGATGCAGCCTCTCTGTGCAGGGAGAAAACTCCCTGGTGGGGCTCCCTCTACTAGTCCTCATGATGAAGGCTGGCATTAGTGGTGGCCCTATAGAGCCTTCCTTACTCTCCAGATCATCAGTATCAGGCTTGGCATTCTCCAAAGATTGAAAGAAACTTTTCCCTGAGAGAGATCCATGATCAAAGTTGTGCACCTAAGTGAAGAAAGTGTTCCAATTCAGTGAGGCAGGTGTGGGGACAGTGATTAAATCAGGCCTCATCCATCCAGCCAGCCAGCCAGCCAGCCATCCGATTGCTCATCACATGTGTATCAGCAAGCGTCAGTGTCAGGCATGGTGGGAGATTCTCAGGGGTGGAGGTCAAGGAGGAGAGACATACAGGGAAATAACCTGGAGCCCTGCTGTAAGGCCTTGTCAAGTAGAAACATATAGTACTCTTTCATACAGGGAGGCATGTAATTCTTGTGGACACCTGTCTGTACACCAGAAATATAGAGGAGAGTTTAGAATTGAAGGTTAGAGAGGCTTTCAGCAAGAAATGAGAGCTCTAGACCTGACCGGGAAGACTTGCCACATTCTGATAGTTAAACTTTTCCTGCCTGCACATCCTTGTAGATTCTTCATGAACAGTTCTCTACCTGTCTGTGGGAGAAGAGTGATACAGGAAAAATTTGCTCCTGGGAGTAGAAGACTACATACACAATTGCTGTGGAAGATATGCCCATTCTTACAAAGTTAAGCATAAACTTACCTATGAGCCTATTATTCTGTTCTTAAATATTTACCCAGAAGAAATGAAAACATATGTCCCTGCAAAGACTTAGACAGGGATGTTGGGAGCAGCTTTAATCAACAGAAAAAACTGAAAATAATCTGTGTCCATCAGCTTGGGGGGTTATGATGTATGCAGGTAATAAGAAACTACCTAATGAAAGAAAACAACCTATTGATACACAGAATGACAAGGATGAATCTCAAATACCTATGTCAAGTCACAGAAGCTAGATTAAAAGGGAGTTCTCTATGTATGATTCCATGCACATGAAATCTGGACAAGACTAATTTGATTATGTAATGGGAAGCAGTTAGTGGTTGCCTGGTGGGAGGTGGGCAGAGCATAAGGAATTTTTCAGTTGATGAAAATGTGCTGTATCATGACTGTAGTGGTCGGTGCACAGTTATATACACTTGTCAACTTGTCAACCTGCACACCTCAAAGCAGAGGCCTGCAGAGCATTGAGCAATGTTCTGGACCCCTGAAGCACCCTGTCTTACCCCTTTTATCTGCCAGATTATGAGGAGGTACAGGATTTCCCAGGGGTGGGTCTAGTATGACCACAAGTGGAGCAGTAGAAGGATTTTTTGAGGGTGTTGTATTAAGGTTCTCCAGAGACACAGACCAATGATAACCATATGGAGAAGAGAGGAGAGAGACTAAGACTTATTATGAGATACTGACTCATGCAATTACAGAAACCAAGAAGTTCCAAACTTTGCAGTTGGCAATCTAGAGACCCAGGTGAACTGGTGGTGTCATTCTTTTCTCATATCAAAGACCCAAGACTCAAGGAGAAATGATGTGTAAATTCCAGTTCAAAAGCCAGAGAGCCGAGACCCATACAGAGCTGGTGTCTTAGTTTGAGTCTGAAGGCAGGAAAAGGCCAATGTCTCAGTTCAAGTAGTCAGACAGGAAGAGTCTCTTTTCTCAGCTTTTTTTTGTTCTATTTGCTCTTCAGTTGATGGGATGAGGACCATCCACAGTAGGGCTGGTAATCTACTCAGTCTACTGATTCAGGTGTTCATCTTATCCAGAAACAGCCTCATAGATGCACCCAGAATAATATTTGGCCAAATGTCTGTGCACTGCATGACCCAGTCAAGTTGACACATAGTGAACTATCACAGGGATCATGGTGGGGCTTTGGAACAAGGCAGATGTGGTATTTTTTTGGTGTATGCACACAAGTTCGGTGTACTAGGATACCTGGTGGGGAGAGGAGGAGTTTGTAACAGTCTCCCTTCACTAATAGAATTTTATTTTCCTTATGTGGCTTTTCCCTCCATCCACATTTAGAATCACTGCTGCTCTGTGAGCTAAAATCAGTATTTTCTGTAGAACCTTGGTCACCCTGATGACAGTGGAAAGCAAGGTGTCAGGCTGTTCATTCTCTTATTCATGGCTAATTCAGCCTGTGTTTTCTGAGTTTCTGCTTCTGTGTACCAGATGCTAAATGCTGATGACACGTGTGTGAGCAAAGACAAACCAAATGGGGTCCCTGTCCTTGAGGAGATGATGCTCTTGTGAGAGAGACTTGTCAATTAGCTACCCATGGAAGTGAAGTTCAAACTGTAGTGATGTGTGTGATGGAATTGTGTGGGACCCAGGAGTGGCCCTGGGTGACTTGACCAGCAGGGTATCAGGATGGGTTTCTGAAGGTTCATGGCTCTGGTTTGTGAAGTTTGCCTCTGTTGTCTGCTGGCTGGGTTCTGCCATCAGTCACTTGACTAGCTAGCTAGTTCCCCACCCCCCTTGGGAGTAGTTTCGCTGTTCCATTCTCATTTTTATCAAAAGTAGCTCAGTTGGGGGAATATCCCTGATTCCAGCTGGTCTTACTATGACAGGTGACAGCTGGGTTTGCAAAGGCACCTGTGAGTGGCAGTTTCATTTGATGAGCCAGACAAGACATCCCAAGCCTTGATGCCTTTCCATTAACCCCCTCATCCCCAAAGCTCTGGGAAAGGTTTGGTTGGGGAAGTGTGGTTGACCTTCTAGTGGGGTGTGGGGAGAGAGTGGTTGGTACAGAGGGCTTGGAGTCATGTCTGGTCAACCCTGGTCACAACCAGAGTGTCCAAGACAGGGTGTGACCATGTCAGGAGGGCTCTGAGTGGACACTCTTCTCTTCCTTTCCACTGGGGAGCACATTCATCCTTTCCTTCTTCCAATAGCTCCCTGACAGCTTCCTCTTGCCCCTCTGTATAGTTTGGGGGGATTTCCCCATTGACAGACGCCAAAGTGGGCAGATCTTTCCTTTAGTACAGTCAGAAGGAGCACCAAGACCTAACCCAATTGGCAAATGCTTTCTTGTGGACTCTTGAAAACTGCAGACTTAGCTAGTGTTCATTTATCTGGAAGCAGGGGCGGGAGGACCTTCTGGTTACATCATTCTTGATCCCAGGTCATTTCTGTTGTTTGTTCTCCAAATGCCTAGAGCTGCTTTATGTCCCAGCTTCATTCTCCAGATTTTGGCAGTGAATTTTGTGAGCTGCTACATTTCTTCCAATAATTCCCCATCTTTAATTAGAATTAATTTTTGTTGCTTTCGCTAGAAAACCCAAGGGTGGTAGCTTCCTGGATCCATTTCAAATTGGTGTTTCCTCTTCCTACCCGGTTCTGCAATAACCTCATCAACGTGAGGAGGAACATTTTCAACTCAGTTTCATGGTCCTCTTTCAATTAGAGTTTGTAAGTGCTGGGCTGCACTGGGACTATTTTTGTGCAGCCATGGAATGTTTATCAGCTTATGGTTATCAGACCACACAAGTGAGCACAAACCAGGCCAAGATGGTCCCTTGGGGTCAAAGCTGCACTTAATCTCCACCTGTCCCCATTTGAAAAGAGAAATCATGAGCATCTATTTTATACTTTCTTAGCACATGACATTTATGTACTATATTGAAGTTGTAAACACCTCCTGAACTTTGGAAGGAATGAGCTTTGGCAGTGCTTGAGTGTCCAGAGAAGTGTTGGGGACATTGGACAAGGAAGAGCTTACTGGAGAAAGAACTGTTCAGGAAGAGAGTTGGTACAGTGAACTAAAGGCCCAGGTGGTCAGTGGTGCCCAGCTGTAGAGACTTTCTTCTGGATTCTGGAGCTTTGGACATGTGTGCAAGGCACAGAGTATTTGAGGGAGTACTCTGTAGTCTGATTCAGGAAATTACTTTGGTTATAATTAAGATAAGAAAAAGTGTAGATAATGGAACATGGGCATAATGAGTTTTGAAGGGGGAAAGTACAAGATGTTTGGCTGGTAGTGAGGCTGTCCAGTATTTCAAACTTCCTGAGTCCTGAGTAACCACTGCCCTTTGAGGCCAGAATTGAGACTCAGCTCTGCCAGTCTGCTTGAAGGTGACTCAAGTGAATCAAGTTCATAAGAAACTGCTGTGCATGTCAGGTCCCCATTTCCTAATTATACTGAGGACGAGCTGGGCAGCCACAGTGGCTGAGAGCTGGCCAGCAGACCCTCTTGGGAAAGACCATCTGGAGAAGCTTCATGGGGGTGTCTGCCAGCTACAGATGCTGGAAGAATGAGAGCGAGAAAAGTATCCAGTCTAGCACTTAGGCATGGGTTGGTTGTACCATGTACTGTGCCTTTGGCAGACAGAGATAGATGGTGTAGGACACATGTAGGATATTCAACACAGCTGTTGACTGATAGATTGACTGATGAATGAATCATGGAGAAAGAGCTGCTTGAAGCTGATAGAGATTGTTATGTCCCCGGTGGACTCTTTTAGTAGTTGGCTGGAGTTTTTTTTATTTTTTTTTAATTTTTTTTAATCCCAATTAAAATCGGAGGCCTGGAAACCCAGAAACCCTTTTGTCTTCTCCTTCTGCCCCATGCCTTTTAGTAAAACAATGAAATGGGACTCATGTACTTGGGCCTTTCTATGCCTGCTTTGACAACAGAGACCCTCTGAGGCAGGGATCAAGCAGGGGGACACCAGACACTCCGCAGCTCATCTTCTGAAGCTGTGAGTCACCATGTAGGGTCACCAGTCTCTCTACTCCATAATGTACATGTTTTGCCCTGGAGAAAGGCCTGAGAATCCACAGTCATGTGTTGGTGCGTCTACCATACTTGTACCTGTAGACTCCAATCCTCTCTACCTATTTCAGAGAGTATGCTAGACAGGGAGAAAAAACTCATGTTCACCAAGCATTTAGACCCATGAGCTCATTTATCTTTCATATCAACACAATGAAAACTGTGAATCAGAAGGATTAGGTAACTTAATCTAGGTCCTACAATTAATTAGTAAGTGAGTTCACACTACATCAGTACTTAGTAATGTCATTTACTACCTTCATCTGCATTTCAGGGCTTTACTATAGCTTGACAAGTTTATAAGGACCAGGGAGACAGGCATAAGAAGAAATAATCACCTGAATTTGTTATTTCTTCTTATATTTAGTACACAGTTTATCAGAATAATCATCTGATACTGTCATATCAGATTGATATCAAAGTACTTGAGGGAAACTTCCTCAAATATATCAGGGGGTTTGTAAGCTAATTCCTTTTATAATAAAAAAGATATAAAGACATTTTTGCATGTTGGGAGTGCTGATAAAAGGGTCATTTATATTTCTTATATTTATGACAAATTTTCATGTAGACTTAATTTCTGATCATCTCCCATTACCTCTCAGTTCATTAAATAACTGGAGTCTCAGATAAGGAGGGGTACAGTATGCAATCACTTGGATCACTTGGCATCCTTGCTTGATGTAATAATTGGCAGCCATTGATTTACAGTAGAAATGATTGTACAGCTCTTTCTGTAGGAGTTTATATTTAATTGAGCATCCCTCCCCCTCTTGTTGCCACCCACCTATCCTGAGAGTGTCGTCCAGTTATTGTCTTCATTAATACCCTTACATGGTGGGTTTTCTGGAACCAGTGTTTCCCTTGGCACCTCTCTTTCCTCCATTTTGTACACTTGTTAATTTCAGGTCACTTCCCGCGACTCCCTGTAATTTGTGCAGCAGTCACAGCCTTCCCTTCTATCTGACTTGGTTGTGAAGTGCCAAATTCCAAGTTCAGAAGGATTTGTTATTTGGAGATTATTTTGCCTGCTTTTGTAAATTAATTTCCTTGCCTGCAAAGACAGCCAAAGCATCACAATGATTTTCTACCACAGAGAGGTAATGAGGCTTAAGGGAAAATGTTTAATAGGAAAACATTGTCCCACACTGAGAATTAGGGATTTTGAATGGAGAAGAAGCCGAAGAATATTAAAACCCCGAAGTGTGATGTTTCCGGGTGAGGGTTTCTGTGAGCATGTGCTCATAGTGTACTGGGAAAGAGTGAGGTCTGTGCCTGAACCCCATGTGGATTGAAACATGAGGAAGGGGTACGTGATATAGTTTCATGTTAGAAAGTCAGTAGTATCCCAGAGTCCATGAATTCTGCACAGTCTGAAAGTTTCTTCTTACAGAATGTTCTAGCAACTACACAGTTCTCCCAAGGTGATAGCCCAGATCAGTGAAGGAAAAAAAAAATACCAGATAGCTCACACGAATAAGATGTAGTTCAATTTATAAGACTCTGTTCTTGGTTTTGTTTTGTGGTGAAGACTTTATTTGGAGAGGGAGGCAAGCTTTGGAGGAAAACAAATCTCCTTAAGAAATAAGTCTGTGTAGATACCGAAGGCATTGCAGAAATATTGCAATAGATATTAAAGTACTTGTTTCATCACAGAGGAATTGGGAAATTTAGATGAGTTGGAGAATTTGTTTGAGTTGGAGGATTTAGGAAACACTGAAGAGGATCACTAAAAGAGAAGAATTTCTAAAACAGTAAATTTCCATAGCTTACCTTCTGCGTAGAGCAAAAAATAGGCCAGTTTTGTTGTATCCTGAATTGCCTTGAGATTGCAGTGTATTCTACAGGTTCATTGCCTTATGCTATGCATACAGATTTGTGTTTTTATACTGTGTACTAGATAGAATTCTCCTGCCCTGTGGAGGTCACAGGCTTGTTCTTCCCGAGGTGAGTAGGATGGTGGCTCAGCTCACGTTCTTGTGGCTTCTGATCACAAGGAAGATAGAGGCTGAGTCTGTCCCCATGTTCATCTACCATGTCTCTTAGAAAGACTGGGCTTGGTTTGGCTTGGGTTATGTTCCTATCCTGTGGTCTGGTTCCTGGATAGGAGGAGGGAAACCACCAATGGCCAGGTACAAAGTGGGATCTTGTGAGTGGTAACCCACCAGAACCAAAGGAGGTCATGTAGAGACCTTTTCAAATGGAAGAGGAGTGCCAGCCTGCAGGTGCTGGCCGTGGATGCTTCAGATCCAGGGTACCAGTCAGGCAACTGTTACCATGGAGGGGAGCCCTTGAGTGCTCATGCTGGTAGAGTGGGAGGGAGCAGTGGAGCAGATTTAGGAGGACTGGATGCTAGCCCAAGACTTCAGACTTTATTCTGTAAAGCATGGAGGACTCAGGGCCTGGCGTGATCAACAATGGGTTTAGGAAGATCCCTCTGTCATGAGGCTTGTATCAGGCATATGGTTTAAGGGATTTGAAAACTGATTGAATTAGATGATGCATCAAAGATGTCTGTAGGCTCTGCTCCTGCTTTTAAATATTGTGTTATCTTATAGGTCTTTTGAGATATTGTCTCTTTTTGCTCCTTGCCAGGACTATTTATTATAGTTTGGTCAGGTTTGGAAACTCCCACATCTATAAATACCATTTTTAAGAGTGTTAGGAGACAGTCATATCTTGCTTTTCTCTGAGGATGTTATAGCGTCTTTGGTGAAAGTCTGGGCTACAGATATGATTCTGTGGAGCTCTAATCTTCCTGGCTAACACATGCTATTAAAACGATGGGACCACCACTTCCTCTCAGTGTTGCTGCCATTCCATCATCTCCATCGCGTCCCTCCACCTTCTGAGTCAGGCAACTGTCCCTTCCACGTGCTGCCCTTGGTTTAACGGCTCTTCAAGCAGGTACCTTAGAGGACCCAAATCTCTTCTTTTCCCGTGTCTTGTGTGCTCCTATTTCTGTGAGGGGAGAAGGCAAGACCTTATGTTTATTGGTTATTAATTTATAAAATTCCCTCATCCTTGTTAGTGGGGAATAACTTCTGATAGACTTCCTTACTTATCAAGTATCTATCAGTCGATCCATCTTTATTTTTATGTCCCTCCACCTCTTCCCCGCCTTTCTCCCTCTTCTCCATCTACACATACACACACACACACACACACACACACACACACACACACACACACACACACAGAGGCACATACACACACAGAGGCACACACTTCGTACACAGGCATCAGGAAAACTACAAGTTTTTAAAAAATATTATTCATTAACATGAGCTAATTTAACCCATGTAACCTTCCTGTACAGTAGATATTATCTTCAGTGAGAACAAGGACATTGGGTTTCAGGGCAATCAAAGACTGCTCCAAAGCACAGTCTTTGGCAGTACCGGGATGGTATCTCTGAGTGAGAGCTGTAAATGTCACAAGAGCACCAACGATGTGGCACTGCTGATTATAATGGTAAGAAAGAAGGAACAAGTAAATGAAAATCAATAGGAGACCGGATAAATAATGTAAGGCTTAGCCATAAATTGGAATACAATGTGCAGCTTCTCTGAAGAATGCAGTTGACCTATATACACAAAGGGCGGGGAAAATGTCCCTGATCTATTGTTTTATGAAAAAAAATAGCCAAATATACAACAATATGTGTAGTGGGATCCCATTTTTGTTAGGTTCTCTTTATGTCTTCGAAGATGCATAAAAAGAGCCTGAAAGGAGGTCCCAAGGTGTGCGGCACTCCGCAGTTACTTCTGGGAACTGAGATTGCAGAATAGAAAGGAACTTTTAATTAGAAATTATTTGAAATTTTTATAAACAGTATTGTTTTAATAATAATAATGTTTCCTCTTGAGGATACAAAGTTAAAAACCTGTTTCTGACTACTACGCTCTGATCAAGGCAGGGCTGCTTTCTCCCTCTCTCCCTTTCAAGCTTCGCTTCTGGTCTTACAATGAGCGCTTTCCTTTCTTCTCTGCCCAGAGTTTATCATCCCATCTATATAGTTTCACTCCTTTCCAGTGCATGTATTTCTGCACAGGCACAGTGATTCTTTTTTGTATGGCATATATTTTCCTGATCATTAAAAAAAATAATAAAAACAAATATTAAGTTAACAATCTACTATCATATAACCTTTCAGAACAGTCAGATATTGGCAAGGGGGCTCCATATATAAATTTTTCCATATAGTGCATATTTTTATTTAAAACTTAAAAAATGCACATACTTAGACGAATTGAGGATGTCAACAAGATAGTTGTAAATTTAAAATTTTTTTAAAAACTGATATCCAGTTCACAGAACAATTATATAATAAAAGCTGTGTAGAAAGCAAAACTGCCTCCCCTATATAACGTGTGCTTTAAATCTCCATGTCAATTTACAACCACATACTGTACCACAGAAGATTATTTATTATGGAAAAGATCACTAAAAGACAGGGTTATCTTACCACTAGGTTGACTGTATACAGATAAATGGCTCTTCATAGCCTTACAATTTCAATTACTTTTTTAAAAACACACGAGATGTGTAAGGGACTGCTAATTCCTTTGGAGAAGAGAAAAACCTGCACTGGAACCAACTAATTCATCAAATTTATCTTCAGCCCCGCCCCCATTCCTATTTCTTCCTCTTCTCTAGTCTTTCTCTTTTTATCTTTGATAGTTTTTTTTTTAAGTAACCTTTTATTTTGGAATAATTTCCCATTATTAATGTAGCGCTGAGAGTTCTCGCACGTTGCTGTATCTGGTTTTCCCTCATGTTCATTATCTAATCTTGTCATGACTCATCTGCAAAAACTTAGAGACTAGCCTTGTACATTCCTATTAATTAAACTCCAGGCTTAGATTGGACTTCACCAGTTTTTCAGCTACTGTTACCTTTCTGTTCTAAGATTCCATCCAGGATGCCACACTGCATTTAGGACAATTCCTCTTTAATCTGTTCCAGGCTCTCCTTTACCTGGTAAAGCGATATCATTTTCACCATTTTCTTCAGTGTGGCAGACATATTTTAATGTTGCTTACAATCCACAGTATTATTCAACAGCCTCTTAAATTTTCTGGATATTTCTAAGCGCTGTCCTTGATGGCTAGGTGATATGAAGAACAAAAGAAGAACAAGGTAGAACGTAGCTCTTTTTGTGTCTGGGGGATTCTTGCACTTCATTTTTTTCCAGGCAGAGGAAGGTAATGAGGCTCGGTGTTCAAAGATTCTTCTTTCCTTAGCAGACATGGAGGTCATCTTTACTAAGCTTTTTGAGATATTCTGTAAACTTTACTGAAACATCTGGTGCTGCGGTGTTTGCTTTCCTGTGGATCAGCAGCCTGTAGAAAAGCTCAGTGCCCTCCCTGCAGAATGGCTCTGTGACAGCTCGGGGATGAACTGCCACTCTCCCAGTACAGAGACTGGGCCTTCTGAGGACTCTGCAACCACAGCTTCACTCACAACATTGGCGAGTCTGCTGCAAAACACTCTGCACTGCACCTCTTCTGTTGGAATTACAGAATTTATGTACTACCATCAGAAAAAGTGAAAGCATGTGAAGAAGCATAAATCGGCGATTCCGCGCGCCATCCCATGACAGCCTCCAAGCCCAGCCTGCTGAACGAATGCCTGTCTACAGCCTAGCATATATCCTTGCATGTCTCTGTGTGGGTACAAATGTCCACTATGCAGGGTGGGTACATAAATCACAAACTGGAGCTTTCTGTCTACAGCTCTTTCCCCTTGGGCCCGATGACAGAGAGTATATCGTAGCCATACTCTTTCCTCCTGGTCCCTTCTGCTGGAGGAATTTCTCGGATGGAGGAAATGGTGGTGGCAGTGGGACACTTCTCTGGGGACAGCCTCATCATCTGTTCCCTGTCCTTCTGAGCTGCACACTGTCCCTTCCAGGCTTACTAGCTGTGGTCTCTCCTGCTGTATTCACATTTCTGCGCCATTAGTCATTGGCACTTGTGACTGAGTTCTCACCTTCTTCTTACAATGTTCTCGTGCACAGCTCTCAGGTCACCAGGCTGACATCTTCAGGTGCCACTCCAGGTGGGGTTCTGTGAGGTCATGTTTCTCTTCCTGGATGCCTGGGACACTAGACTTCTTGGCACCATAGGCTCCCAAATGAAATCAAAGACCAGTTACTCCTTATTCAGAGTCGTCAAGACTTACAGGGCCGTTCTCTCAGCAACCCTCCCCAGGACTGGCCTTGGACTGGGGGCCAGGACTCTGGGAATGGGGACAGCATACCTCTCAGAGACCCCATTGGACTCTGTTGCTCAAGTGTCTCCTGTTCTTTTTTTGCCTAAGTAAGTATTTTATCTCCTTGTGGCACAGAATGTATTTTTCCAAATGGGTTATTTAAAGCAATGATCTCCAAAGTGAATTGTACAATTGACTCCCTGTGGTATGAGAAGAAAATATGAACACTTCTATTTTTTTTTAATCAAGAGCAAAGACACTAAGCTTTCCTACTATTTAATCTGAGTTCGCACTGGAGCTCAGTGGGGTGGGCAGTGGGAGGAGTCTGCCATGGTGACTGCACCTGGCTGTCTTGAGGGTCTCAGCTCCTCCTTCTTACCCTGCAAAGAGGTTCCACTAGCTGACTGCTTTGATAAAAACAAGACCTTCGTGGGGTAGAATTCCTTATCTCACCTTCTAATGCACTGGGGAGAAATTTGAAATCTTTCGTGCTGGCTAGAGCTTCACCAGTGGTCTCATGACAAAGTGCTTAAAAGACTCCTTGAACTTGATGTTTAGATACTTTTTCTTTCACAAAAAGTTATCTGGCCTTTGTTTATGATGACAAGACAATTTCAGTCAAATGCTGCCTGACAGGCATGTTCAAAAAATCAGACCCATTTAATCTGTTCCTTCCATTTAAGATGGTGTTTTAACAATCCATGAGAAAGCAGTTGCTCTTTGAAAGACACTTACTCTTGAGAGAGAATTTAGAAAATGAAAGTTTGGAAATATTTCTATTATTTTGTTGTTTCTGAAACCACATATGTTAACTATAAATAGTCATTTAAAAACCCCTTGCATAGATGAAAATGAAAAACAACCCTGAGAAACAATCATTTTAACTCCTATCTAAAAATCTTCCAGAGAGAAGAGTTTTGGGATATTTTTAAAGTACATATTAAAAATATGAAAACTTCAATATCCCCCAAACCTAGGAGCCAGAATATTCTACTTAGTATATAAAAAAAGATTTACTTTGAGGAATTTCATGGTGCTTTGAAATGACTTCCTAAAAACACGAAATTTCATTGTATTCTGAAGCCTTAGCAAGAATTCATTAACATCTGGAAAGATGAAAATCTCTTCACCAACTTTTGACGTGTACTTTGCTGGCCGAGACTGTGACAAAGTAATGTCACTAAAGGGGAACTTCTTCATTTTAGACATAGAAAACAGATTTACTTTTTTCAGCTACATAATCGTTAAAATCAAATATTGAAATAAATTGAAACTAAAACAAAGCCTTTGAATTACTTAATCACAAGCATTAAACTAAAAGTTGTCTAAAAATCAGACATCTTCAACTGCATAGCTATAACTGAAAATGATTTATGATGGAGGATATGTGTTTTCAGTAATAGTTAAAAGATGTACTATTAATCATATGTAATATTATAACTTATTTAAAACTATACTTCTTCTTTGAATCTTGTAATATTCATATATTTGTACATGTTTTATACTCTGCAGTAATTCCTGCGCATGATTTTTGAGTACCTAAGTACAAACATAGTGGTGTACCTGCTTCAAAAGTTTTACTGATAGGTATATGCAGGGTATTTGGTACTTAAGGTTTAGATGAAGGTCTCATAATTTGAAAGTTAAAAGCCATGAAATCTCTGTTTCTGTAACCTTCTGTGGAATTCATAATTTCCACGTTGTTAGGAGGGCCATTGGGTAAAAGCATTGGTGAAATGAAAAGATGCCACTGTTGTTTTGCAAAAAAACACAGGCATCATTTTTATTTTAGAAAAATGGAATTTTCTTGTATCCATTACATTGTATCCTGCTTGAAAAAGTTCAACAGAAAATCAGATTCATTTCTCCCAATAGTTGTTATAGCTTGAATTCATTCCTTTGAAATTTATAAGTTCATAATGTGCATGGGCTGCATGTGATGTTTCCCCCAAGAGTTCTTTCCTTTTCTCCTTCCTCTTTCCTCTCTCTCTCCCTTCCTTTCTTCTTTCTTTGATAATTATTTCTCCCTGATACAATGATTCACTAAATATCCTTAAACATTTTTATTTCTGTCAGATAAGTCCTCAGAAGTGGGGTCCTGAGGGCAGAAGGTATATTTATTTTCAGTTTTAATAGTATTATCGTATTACTGCTCAAACAAGTTTGCAGCAATTTACACACTTGCCATCAATGAATGAAAGTATTTATTCTATCACATTCTTGCCTGAACTGAAGTTATAGTTCTTTATTTTTGTCAATTTGGTGGTTTAAGAAAGATGTCCTATTAAATGTGATGCTTGTGAGCTCTGTGTTTTTGTGTACTAGCTGACTTTGTTACATTTACTGAGTAACAAAATACCACAAAACATGGCGGCCTTCAGTGATCAACATTTACGTAGATTATAGCTCTGTGGATCAACAACGTAGATTGGGCTCAACTGGGCGGTACTATTACTGGTCTTGCCTTAGCTCCCTCCTGGATCTAACGGTAGCTTCTTCAGTTAAGCTCTTCTGATGGCTGGCAGTTGTCTGGGTGTTGGCTTGGGTGAGCAGGTGAGTGGGCCATGTATCTCTCTCATCATTCACCACGCTAAGCTGGGGTTGTTCTCAGAACCTCTGTGGCAGGCTTCCACAGAGCAGCAAGACAGCACAAGTCCCAATACCAAGTGCTTTACTTGCATTGTATTTGATCATTTCTTGTTGGTCAAAGCAAGTCACATGGTCAGTCCATGGTAGGGTTTGGAGAAATAGACTCCACCTTCTGATGGGAGGGAGAAATTGTGTGGCCATTTCAATTTACCATTTTGCCTTAGCAAATTCTTCTCTACATTGCTTTTTTTGCAATCTTTTGTACTTTTTTGTTCTGGTCACTTCCTAAAAGAGCTCTTTGCTTAGTATTATTAGCCAGTTGCCAGTCAAATACATTGCAAATGTATTCTCTAATTTTTCATTTATCTTTTGGATTTATTTATGGTATCTTTTACTTTATTAAAATGATCTATTCATTTACTTCATTTCTTTATATTCCACATATGAGTGAGATCATCTGTATATACACACACACACACACACACACACACACCACATGTTCTTTATATATTCTTCTTCTAGCACTGGGAATTTATGTTTTTTAAAGAAAGGTACAAGTAGAAAAGAAGTCAAGTAGGAAGGCAGGAGGGAAGAGCAGGGAGAAGCAATTTATTTATTTATTATTTAGCTGTTCATCCTGGTTGCTCCCCCGAGTCCCGGGACATAAACCTGGGTCCTTGGGGTATGAGTGGCTTGTATCAGCCAGAGGTTGTGAACTTATCTGCTAAACCATCAAGGCATACCACTTAGTTTTAAATCAAAGTTACTTCATTTAAAATAATAAAAAAGATCTGGCTTAAGTGCTTCCTCATTCCAAGGTGAGGTAATTTTCATGTTTCTTGTATTTTTTCTTCCATAGTTGAGCCATTATATTGTTTCCATTCAGGGCTTTAATCTGACTGACATAAAGTTTTTTAAGTGGTACATAGATGATATATATTTTATTTATTCAGAATTCTTTATTAAATTAAGCATAATTTTTATTTTGATAATCTATATATTTTTTATGTCTATTTGGTTGGCAGGGGACTATTTAGTAATATCCTTTGACATAACAGTTCCTCCTCTAGGAGGTTACTCTCCAGAAATAATTGATCAAATGGACAATAGATTTGCACAAGAATGCTCACTACAGCATTTTAATATTGAAACACGGGAACAACTATTTTTGAAACAAAGGATTAGATAACCAAGTAGGACAACAGAATATTACTCAGCTGTTACAAATAACTCTAAGACATACTGTTCAGAGGAAAATAAAAGGCTGTGGAAAGTATGTGTTGTACGATTTCGTTGTATACTGTTATTAAACTATTTACGTAGCTATATTTGACACACCCAAAGACAAATTTACAGTAAGCTAATATTTCAAAATACTAACAGATGTTAGTATTCTTTTTTGTCTATTTTTTTTTGTGCCAGCTCCCCATCTCCAACTTCAGGCAGCAATTCGGTCATTTATACTCCTGCTGTAAGGAACATGAGACCACAGAACCAAAGTTAATTTTTGACTTTGGACTTGCAAAATAGACTAATAGTCTATAATGGATACACTGGTTAGAGAAGACTCTATAGAATCCAGGCAGTTAAAGGGCTTCTGATGTCAAGTTTATGTCATAAACCACAGCTACCCAAGCACACTGTGTGACCCATGCAGAGGTGATAAGATTACAGATCACAGTGACTCAGAGAGAGAGAATCTTAGCAAAAGAGTTGTCTTGTGAGAGAGCGAGCGTGTGTGTGCATGTACGTATGTGCACGTTTGTGTGTTTGTGTGTAGGGTTCTGAGAAGAGCTCTCTGTCTTAGAGGGTCTCTGGTGTCTCTGATTTGTAGGACCTCAGGATGTGTGTGAGCATTAGAGACCTCAGCTGAAGAGAGTGGAAGTTGTGACCCTTACAAAGGTCCCCTGATCCAGATGAATGTAGCGTCAGAAGAGTAGAAATTTCTCAGGCAAAAAGATCCTGAGAAGCCCCCTTTCACGGATGAATGGGAGAACATTAAAAACGTTTTGATGTGGCCCCCTAGGATGGGATTTGTGAAACGTGGGTCCACAGCTACTGGACTAGAGGAGGCCTCATGGTAAAGGGTTCCCCAAAGCATTTTGCATGGTGGATGGATAGATTTGCAGCTTGAGGGCTGAGTCAATTAGTTGGGGAGGACCTTGCAGATGATGGGCAGGGGAAAAGTGTGTTTGGACTCACACTAGCAAGGTCATATTATAAGTGAGCACCAGACACACCCACGTGCTCCACTCCACACCTGGAGAGCAGGTCAGGAACTTCATTCTCTAGGATAAGGATATAATTCTAGGGAAAAGAAGGGGAGGGGAATTAAATCCACACAGAAAGTCCTTATTTGACTGAGAGAATTCTTAGCTGTGCAAGCTTATTCTCCCTTGTTTAAAATGAAATTTCTGCCATTAATTGGAATGGGAGCTAAAATAGAAACAAAATTCAGTTACAGAAAACTAAACTTGTGCTCTTTTGCACATCTGAATTTGTGGTCTTTGAAATTCATGCCCTTTACATACATATTTCGATACGCATAGGAAAACATCTGGAAGGATTCATAACAGGCTGTTCCCAGTGGTAACAAAGTTTAATTTCATACACTGAACATGGATCACTTTTGCAATAAAAATGCAAATCTAGAAAAATATTTCAAAGACTGTCATGTTCATTGTAGGCAATTTGGAAAATATGAAAAGTACATTTAAAAATTAAATCATCTCAATTCCCACCATGTAACATAACCATTGTTAATATTTTATTTTCTTTCATATGTATATGTGCAGATATAGTAAAAGAATATATATCTTACAAAATCTGAATTATATTGTTATTTGTCACTTACTTTTTTCTATTAATGTTGCTAGTGAGCATTCCCCCATGCTATTAAATGCAATAATCTTCATTTGATCTCAGTCAAAAGACTGAGAGGTAAATTAAATCTAGTCATCTTTGAAACATAATTTAAAAGGTATGTGATCATATATATGTATATATGTTTATTTATACATGCATGTGTATATATATACAATTTCTGCATATAAATGAGGAGAGAAGATGAGAGTCAGAAAAGTTAAGTAACTGACCGAAGGACACGCAGCTAATTGGTATATGATACAACTAAAATTTGAATCTATATCTTCCTCATTATTAAAGCCCAACCCTCCCAAAGTTCGAAGTATAAGTTGATGTAAAGAACCTGACATACTTGGATTAATAAAGAAAATTCTTTTCCATTCTTTCTGGAGCCCCTACTTACCTTCCTCAAGCAAAGACAATTCTTAAGCTATACCAGAGTTCCCATGTCTTAGTCAGTTTTGTTTTATAACTACCCTTCCCACAGAAGCTCTGTTGCTTGAACTGCCACTTGTGAAGCTCTTCCCTTCAGCCCTTGAGCCTCTGCCTTGGTTGGCTGTTGGAGGTTCTAGCTGATGTCTTTCTCTAGTCCTGACCCAGTCCTTTGCATTTTCCACCCCTACTGGTGCCATATTGTTACCAAAATGCTGTGTGTCCAGGTCACCCAGAAGTTTAACAGAACCCTCCACAGAGTGTAATATTTCAACAGTTCAAGCAGCCAAAGTTCTCCCAATGCCCCTGTAAATTTAAAGTGATCAATCGAATGAATTATGGTGGAAGCAGTAACTGGGTTTCAGCTGGGGAAAGTCTAGGGTCTGTAAAATTCAGATAAATCATTCCAGAGATATATATCTAGGGTTGTAAGTCACTCAGACATCAAATGAATGCTTCTCCAATTCCTTTTTTTGGAAGTCATGCCACTATGTGTGTTATCACAGATTCTGTGTTTATTATTCTCTTCCACAGCTTTGGAGAGGACATCATATGGCATGGGGCCAGGAGTTCTTGGGGTCTGCTCACAAGGTTACTCCTCTGAGTTTGGCTTCCAGGGAGAAGCACCCAAGCTAAGCAACGTGACCCTCTCTTGAAGGTTTAGTAGACCTGGTTGAGAAAACTCAAATGCCTTCTTGGTCCAGGTAGATAATGTAAATGAGAGCAGAGGGTGGGAGAAGACAAATAGAGAGTGATAGGGACTGAGGAAACTGGAAAGGGTTTGTTCCATAAAAAGGCTTTCAAATTAAATGAAAATATTATAGTGGGGACCGAGTCCTCTGATAGTTGGCTACCTCATAAAGAGGTGGTGTGGTAGATACAGTAATGCCTCTCCAGCCCCAAAAATCCACAACCTAACTCTCAGAAACCTGTGAATATGTTATATTATGCGGTAAAGGAGAATTTAAGAATTCTGTATAGAGTTAAGGCTTTTAATTAGCTGAACTTAAAATAGGGAGATGACCCTGGATTGTCTATGTGGGCCCAATGTAATCAAAGTTCCTTAAAAGTAAACAAGTGGGTTGGACTAGACAAGTCAGAGAAAGATGCTGCCATTGAAAGCCACAGAGGGATGCAAAGTTGCTAATTTTGAAGATGGAGGAAGGGACCACAACTCAAGAAATGTGAGCGACTTCTAGAAGTTGGAAAGGGTAAGGAAATGGGTTTTCTGCTAGAACCTCCAGAAGGGCATACAATCCTGCCCACACCTTGATATTAGCCTACTGAGACCTATAGAACTCCAGATAATAAATGTGGGTTGTTAAAGCTGCTTCATTTTGGGTAGTTTGTGGCAGTATCGATAGAGAAGTAGCACAGTTGTTTTGTTTTCTAATGAGCTGGTAAGGAGAAAATCTCACTCTTCATCATGGGACTCAACCTCTGTTGGCTAATATATTAAATTCAAAAGCTTGTCGAATTGCGAACAGAGAGCTAACAAATCTGGCCCAAGATATCTAGATATTTATAAATCATATTGACCTTATTCAGATGATGAATACATATGGAAAGAAGAATGTTTTTGATGGGAATACCTTTCTGGTATTCAGTGTCAACTGTGTTGAGTGTTAGATGAAACCAGGGTTTCCCAATCTAATCACTATTGCCATTTGAGGCCGGATCAACTCTAGTCAAGTGAATGGGGAAGACAGAGAATTGAGTTAGGTGTTGACTCAGTTGAGAGACAGGGTGAGCCCCTGAAGCAGCTCAGATGAGCTCCAGAGAGATGAACCTACAGACCAGGTCCTGGTGACACTGGGGCTGAGTAGAGACCTGTCTGTAGAGGGTTGGCTTTGTCAAGACCCAGTTTTCTAGGGGACCACACTGACCTTGTACATTCTTAAAATAGCCAGCCTTTGTCATGTCAGCACTGAACAATTAAACTCAAATACATTTGATTATTTCTTTGTGTGTTTGAGAAAATTAATTTGAAAGGGGGACTTAACATAAGGCTTTTCTGTGTGACTTCTTTGGGTTGAAAAATATGAGAGTTTTTTTATTGCTAGCATGAGCACATTTTCATTTTTAAAAGTTTTTTGAGTCAAGAGAAAAGGAACTCTCTGTGATTGTCCAGGTGAAGGTTAATAAGATTGACTTCTGGTTTATTTCCAATCTTTTACTGTGTCGTTACAGGTGAGGTCCCATAGAGCATTGAGTGGCTGCCCATCGTTCGGGCCTTCAATACTGCTGATTAGAACTGGAGAGACTTTCATACATTTTTTTAGCATGTTTGTTCTCCTTGAAGTCAAATCCTGGCTGGATTGGGCATATTTTGGTGCCCGAGCTTCACTCTCCTTGTTTGTATAATAGGTATAATGAAACTACCCATAGGGTGTCAATGAGCATTAAAGGCATGAAGTCATGTAAAACACCAGCACTCCACCTAGAGTAGAGTTAGTGTTTCAATAAAAATAACCATTTCTCTCATTATTCTAAATCTGTAATATATAACATGAAAAATTGGAGATTCCTGTTTTGAAGAAAAGGCAAGAGTAAAGAATGGAGCTAAATTCCATCTGAGCTTTTAGATACAGTGATTCAGTAGGGATTCATGGGTGTGGCTCAAAAGTCTCCCTTAATTTACAGTTAAATTGATAGATTTATAGATAAATGTGTCCAGGTATTATCCCCCTTAATTCAGGTGAATTTTCCTGGAGAAGTGGTCCTAAAGGGCCTCGTTTTTACCATATACCTTTCTTGCTGCATGAACTTTGGGTTTGTCATAGGAATAGAGGCAGACCTCCTGAAGGACCTTTTTTTGACTAATATATTAAGTTCAAAAGCTTGTCGACTTGAGATCAGAGAGCTAACAAATCTGCCCCAAGATATCTAGACATTTATAAATCACATTGACCATATGCAGGTGATGAATAAATATGGGAAGAAGAATGTTTTTGATGGGAATATCTTTCTGACATTTAGTGTCCAACTCTGTTGAGTATTAGATGTAACCAGGGTTTTTTTGGTCTAATCACTTGCCTTTTGGGGCCAGATCATTCTTTGCTGGGGACAGCCCTGTGCATTGTAGTTGGCTAGCAGCTTGCCTGAATCTACCCGCTAGCTGCCAGGAGAACCTCCAGCCAGACCCCCAAGTTATGGCAACCAAAACTGTCTCTTGAATGTTCCTAAGCAGTGGGAGTGGGGCAAAATTGACCCTGCCTGAAAGCCACTTAGCTAGGCAAAGGATCCAACAATTAATCAGACTCAGCTCCTACCACTGGAAATTTCACAGTTTAAAGGAAGGGGCCCCCACGGGCAATGACCCATGCCAGTATGGGTCAGGGTAACCACTGGGCTGAAGCCATGCAGAAGGTAGGAAGGACAGAGATGAGCAAGGGTGGGCTGTACCTTTATCACGGCTGCTTTGCTGGACCCAAAGAAAAACCTGTGCCTACAGGTCAGCTTTTTGAATATCAGTTTTGTTTCCTGATGCCTTCAGGAGCCAGTCAGAGACAGCTACTTTTTGTCCCCATGGTAAATGACCCCAGAGTGATTTGCATTTTGAATCTGTGTCTGTTTTGCATATGTTAGAGTAGGCAGTTTTTCCATATTATTGCTTTAGGCTTCTTTGCTTCCTTGCTCTTCTCTATAAGTGCTTGCGCAGGCCTCACCCAGACTAATAAAGTCAGAATTCTGAGGGACTGGGGCCTGGACACATATTTTTTTTAAAGCTTCCTGGATGAATCTGATATGCCAGGGGCTTAAAAGCCACTGGACTTCAGTGAGAGAAAAGACTGAGTGAGGTCATTTGTTTTCTGACCAAACACAAAAAAATTCAGAGAACACAGACCTGAGGGATGGGAAGGAGGAGGGAATGTGGGAATGAAGGAGAAATATAGTGGTGGTGTTGGGTACTGGAACTCTGGTGGCAGGTGCGGTATGATAGGTACACAGATTCAATATCCTGATAATCATATAGCGAGTAAACTAAAGAAAAATTAAAAATGAACTGAGTGAGGGTTGGTGCTAAGCGGATCAGGATGTGGTCTTGTTTGTTTCTCATCTCTCGAAAGGGACTCCCTGGAGCTAAGCTGGTTCCTGTCAGTGAGATCAGGGACAGGCCACTTCTAGGAAACCACAGCATTGCTTTAATTTATAAAATTAAACTCCATTGATTCGAAACACAAGTGTGAATTAAAATTAGCTTATTAAACCAATCTTTATACTTGGTACCAGAAGAGATTGTATTAATGTCATTCTAAAATACACTGTTTTTTAAGCAAATATTTTTAATTGAACATCAAGAGAGCTTGATAAAAATATTGAAAGTCAGCCTTTTCTCTCAAATGAAAGTCAAGCTCTTTGCTTGAGTAGATTCCATGAGCAGGAAGTTCAGTTTTCCTTAACATAAACTGGGAAATAAGCCATCCATATCCAATTCAAATGATTTCCATTGCATTTAATTCAGTGCAGCTCCTTACATCCTGACAGACCTCTGTGGGGCCTAGTATGTACCCAGCACAATTCTAGAAGTCAGGAGGCAGGTGGGTAAGAACAGTCTCTTGAGAAATATATGCATAAGACATAAGGAACACACATACATGCCTTTGGTCTGCTCATCCACCCATCTATCCAGTTCCAAGTCAAGGAGGTCTATAGACTAGGAAAGGAATCCAAGCATTTCCAAATGTTCTAGGGAAGACAGAAGTAGCTGGACTGATAATCATGTGGATAAGTGTGTGAAATGTCCTTTCCACAGGGACTTTGGGGAAGACTAAGCTAGCTGTGGTGAATGGAAGGAACTGGCAGAAATTTGAAAGGGGCCTGAATAAAATGGGAACCAAGTCATCTAGGCAGAAACACCAGGCTTCATCCAGCCAGGAAGCCTACTACCAGGACCATAGTTGGACCAGACGAGACCAGCTGGGTCAGAGGAGAATGCTGGACTCTGAGGCCCCTTCACACCATTGGGTCATGACAACCCATCACTGAGAGAAGGAGTGGGGCCAAGGGGAGGATATTCACCAAAGAGACCAACAAAGACTGAAGTGACTGAAGTGAAGACCTGTGTAAGGTCTGCTTCCCTATACCCAAGGGTGGGGATGGAGACCTGTGAAGAAAGTTCTGGAAAATAAAGAGGCTATGTCATCTTTGCACATCTGATTAAGAAGGGAAATACTTTTGTGGTTCATACACTATCTGTTCATATTTGTCGTGTGATGTCATGCAAGCACAAATAATCATGCGTTATTTATTGAGTGAGCTTTGTGTTTTAAGAGCAAGTATCTTGCGTAGCTCCTAAGGGCTGGTATTTGTGTTAGGTACTGGAGTTAAAGCAGTCAACAAGACATTCGTAGACCTCTTTCTCATGGAGACTGCAATTGAGCAGAGAGAGGGCAAATAAAGAGATAACCCTTATTAGGTGCCTGCTGGATGCTGGGTGCTTCATATGCTTCATCTTTGTAATGATCCATAGTTGTAATGAGCCACAATGATTCATTCTGTGGATGGAGATAAAAGAGCATTGATCCTGCCAAGATGGAGCAAAGAGTTAGGGTGGGTTTGGACATGTGTACACATAATCTGAAAGACGGTCACACAGCCCACCACCAACCTCAAATGCCCCTGAGAAGCTGGCTCTGGTGCTTGGAATTCTTGAGGAACCTGTCTTTGGGGTTGTCTTGAAGTCATGGAGAGGGTCGTGTCTAAAGATGTGTGAAGGACAAGTCCTTTTTCTATTCTGAGAGGAGGCATCACAGCACATATTTCACAGGTGGCAGACAGCTTAGCCCATGCATCTTTTATAGTTCTCTATAGATATAGACTTATCCATTTTGAATATCAAGGGACACTCAGTTTGATGAAAATAAATAGTAGGAAATTGTACACATTGATGACTTAGGGGGCAAGGTGGGCTTTGAGTCTTAAGCAAGCCTGTTCATCTGTTTTCCATATGTTGCCCCGTGTCACAGTAGTATTGATAACTCTTAAGTCTAGTTACAAAAGATATAAAACGATAAATCTATTAAAGTTGCAATGACATGAGCCAAATAACTAAGGGTGAAGGTATCCTTAAGCCAGAAAACATAGATAAAGTGAATCTCTTCATATTGACCTCAACTTTGAGCTGCCTGGCAGACAAGGTAACAATAGACAGAATACATACCCCTCAGTGCTTACTACAAAGAAGAATACTAGTAACTTCACTGGGAAAGAGGCTTATATGTATCTTTTTTTTTTCAGTTTAGTGCCTCTGGAAGCATTTATCACATGAGTCCCCAGATAAGGGACACGGAACAACATAATGGATAGTGTCTTTGCAGGCAGTTTTACAAACAATGCAAATGCGATTTATATGGCTGCTCCTTATATCAGCTCTGGCTGAAAGCCAAAGGCATAAACAATGAGATATTCTAGTTCCGTGTGAGTTTTTCTGTGGAAAGCCAGAATGATATCATCCATACTTGGAGTTTCCTAGGGATTTGACTTGGCACAAAGTAGAGCGTAAAAGCTTTAGAAGAATTAAAATGTGGTGTTTCTTAGGTTGTCTTGCTGGCTAGCTTGTGCTTAATTTTTAAGATGTAACACCGCTGTCATCTGTTCCCAGAAACCTTTCCTGACTCCTTGAGGTCAAGTTAGAGTCCCTCCTAGGTGCTCCCCAAATGCCCTGGGCATCCCTCCCTCCACAGAGTCCCACATTATCGTGTCTGGTTATGTCTCATTGCGTAGAAGATGGTGGAATTCTGAAATGGGGCGTGACCCTCAGTTATGTCTGTACTCCCCGTCCACACAGTGGGCTTCAGGGATATTCATGAGGCTCATCGAGCTCAGAGCAGTTCCTGATGTAAGGGGAGGTACAGGTGTACAGGGTGGCTAGCATATGGTCTTTGACACCATTTGGGTTTAAATTTGAGCCTCGACCATTCACTGTCTAACTCTGCTCTCTTGGTCAAGTTAAAGAATCACTCCGTGCTTAGGTTTTTCAGCCCTAATTTGAAGTTAATAATAAAAACCTACCTTCTGAGATTGCTGAGAGAAAGAAGGGAATTGATATATGCATATGTATATTGCATATACATATACATATGCATATATACTCAATTTATATACTCATATACTCAATTTATGAAACTCACGGTGTCTGGGGCAAGATGTGTCTTGTGTAACTGGTCATGATGACGGATATCTTTGATATTTCAACACCTCTTTTGCCAGGGTTAGTGGACTGAGCTGTGATCCATGCTAGATCTGGTGCACAGACACTTGTGGTCACTTGAAAGCAGTTCCTGTGCCCAGGTTTTTCGGTGTGCTGACACTTTATGCCGGTTGGTTCTCCAGACCTGCTCTTTTAGAAGCTGGGTAGCCCCAGGTGTCCTTCTCAGAGACCCCTGGCCTGCCAGGGGTGAGATGCATTTATCGAAGGATATTTGTGATCTGCAAGTCAGAGCTCCATCTCTGAGACTTTTCCAACTTTGGGTGGCTTCTACCCTGTGTCAGTTTCCCTTGCAGGGTAGTTGAGAGTATCTTTGGGTATGAGGGATCTGATTCTTTCTGGTTCCGTCTCTATTCTGGTGTGACCTTGGATGGGTAATGAGATCCCTTTGTTCTCAGCTGTGTCATTTTTAACAATAGGAGTGACAATGCCTCTTGAAGGGTTGTCTGTTGTAAGGACTCAATGTCGAGTGCTTAGCCATGTGCCCGTGGCCAGCACACACTCAGTGTTAGATGCTGCTGTTCTAGAATTTATGAAACTCACTTTTCTGAAGTCTGTGATGGCCTTTTCCTCCACAGCATGAACTCACCTAAGAATTCTTGGTGAACAAAGGCAAACTCTGGAGATATTAAAGTTCTAAGATGGCTTTAGTCCAGACAAGTCCTCAGGAGTTATTTGTAGGCAAGAATTGGGACTCACTGACTTCCTGCAGGTACGGGAGCTCCCAGCACAATTCCTCCCCAATGGGCCCTCCCATAACAGGTAAGCTGCCTGGCAGATGTCCCAGACCTCACCAGCCTTCCGTCTACCCGTGTCATCCAGGCCAGGATGGCCGCCTCACTGCGCTTCTCATACTAACTGCATTTTCTGCTTTAAAAGACACACAGGTGTTTTACAAGAAAAGTATTAAGAAAAAAAACCTAAATACTGTTCATCATACTTGTGCAGAAAGTGATGTGTGAAATGGCTTTGCTGAGAAGGGCGTACGATTTTGTGAATGTAAATGTGTTGTACTAGAATCAAAATGGAAACCCAATGTTTGGGCTTTGCAGAGATCTTGGCCCTGTAGGGACACATACACCCCAGCCCTAAGTACGCATGGAGCTGGGGCCATGTCTGTCAATCTCGACTTTCGGGGGAGCATCCGGACTCTCGCTCTGACCCACGGCTCGCTGAGTAGGGCACAGGGCTATGTGAGCACTGCTCCCACTGAGCAGCTGGCTCTGCTCTGTGTCCCCTCTCTGCCACTGGGGACCCTTCTGCCCATGATTTTGGTGCATACTGTGGGTTCTTTGAACTCAGACCAATTTGTCCATGTACTGACTGTTAAAATTGAGGCCGGGGGGGATGGTTTGCTCTTCACGCCTTCACGGTTTTGCTCTTCCTCACTCTTCCTACCTTGGATTTTAATGACCTCCTTCTTTTAAGTCTTTCCAAACCTCCCCACCCATATAGCTCAGACTCTCCACAAAGCCTTCCCAGTTCTCCCAGTCTGTTCTCACTGCTCTGTCAGAAGCCCCTCCAGAAACTGCATGCACTGTCTGTCCCTTGTCTCTCACTTCCAGATAGAACCCGGTGTAACTAGAAAAGAGACACCACCATGGCTTCGCTGGTTGCCATCGAGCTCACCCTCACCAGGGACAGGATGCACAGGATGACTCAACCTGGATTTATGTCCAAGGAGCCCAGATCCCTATATTCTGTAGATTTTAAATCATTCATCCTTCTAGAGAGATGCATTGATCAAAGTGAGCCAGTATGTTTGAACTATTTCTTTGAAAGGGCTATTATAAATCCCTAGACCTCATGCACATTCGATGGATGTAATGTCAGTCATAAGGCTACTGACAGTTGCGCCTTGCTTTTTACCTTGGGTTGCCTGATGTATGTTTATTTAAATGAGTTGTGGAATGAAGCTGTTGGAGACGCGTCTGACATCCTTTCCCTCTAGGAGTGATCAAAAGAGCCTGAGCCGACAATGTGCTTGTAGGCTTGATCAAGGATTCCCTGTGAAATCGCACTTGCTCATCACAAGACACCTGATGAACACACTGCCCCAACAGCCTCCAGGGCTGTAGAGCAGAGCAGAGAAGTTGCTGTCCCTCTTTCACCCTTAAGTCTGGGCAGGCAGTCTCACTACCCACAAGGCTTAGGAAAAGAAGTTCTGTAGGAGAAATTTTGCAGTCCAGGTTTTCAGACTTGGTTACAGAAAACAACATTCCTTTTATTTAGAGTTTTGCTTCCATTGTGTTCTTCTCCATCAGCCCAGGCATAGGCCATGCTTATCCCTGTTGTGGCTTTCTGTAGCCTTCTTGCATCCACCACTGTTCTCAGTCTTCAACAATAAAAACCTATCTAGCTAGCTTGAGCAAAAAGGGACTGTATTGACTTATGATTGATCAGATAATTCTGATTGGTAGCCCTTGTAATAATCTCCTCTGTCTCCCAAACTATGTTAAAAATAAACAGTACAATTCAATGTTGTAAACCCACAAGATCAAAGAGTGTATGAGAAGAGATAACAGTCAGCAGTAACAGGGAGAGAAAACTCAACCACCAGAGAGAAGAAAGTCTCAGGACTGCCGCTGGGCATCCAGATAGAGACAGAGGACTCACTTGGGAACCAGGGAGAGATCTGAACCAGGAAGAGATCTCCAGGGTGTAAAGGAATGAAAAGACTCTTTTATACAGTTGAGCATTTCAACAGATATTTTCTAGTACTTGTATAAGTAAATACAGATCAAGTCAATTGTTTGTGCCAGAAAAGCAAATGCTGTATGAACAGGGAATAATATAATCATAGTCTACTGCTTGTCTTAGTAGGGAATTGTATTTTCATAGTCATAATAAAGGTACCACTTTTTATTTAACAAGTGTGATATGGCTAGGTTGGGAATCTTGGGAGGGAAATGAAAGGGTGAGGAATTGTGTAAGAGGCTTAAATCCTTATTACTGTATCAATAAGCTAATAGATAATGGGAATGTTTAAAATTGGTTGGCCAAGAAAAGCAGTGTGAACATATTATTAAGAAATATGGAATTAAATCTCTAAGCAATGGTTGAAAGTTATGAGTATTTGTCTCTGGAGGGCGGGACGAGGGGCGGAGGCCAGATCGAGGACTGCAACTTGTCAATGGACAGCTTTTAACACCACTTGATTTTTAAACTATGATTTACTGTAGAATAACAGGCTTAGAAACTATGCCTTATGATTGTCACATCGTGCTTTGAAATGACTCTGTTCTCCTTTTTAAAACAGTTGATTATGTTTTTATTCAGCACATTGTTCTGACCAGAGTTTGATACTCAGATTTTCAAAGTAAACATTATTTTCCTATTGCTTATAAAAAGCTTAAAAATAGTTGATAAGAAATAAAATCAGATGATATCGGGCAGCTTACAGGAGCGGGTAGGAGGCCGGAGAACCAGGACTGGAAACCTGTGTGAACCAGAGGGTGGGGACAGGTCAAGGTTGTCCCCTGACTTCACAGCACTGCCTTGTTACTGGAATTGATTTTCAGTTCCATCTTTGGGTCACTCGCTCAAGATACAGGGTATCCACTGTGCTACACCTATGTCCTGTGCTCTCCTGTGATGGCTAGAGACAGGGAGCTTCTCTTCTCTTTGCAGCCCTTTACCTCTGGCCTGTAAACACTTAGTGGGCATCTCCAGAAAGCAAGGGTTTTCTGATATTGGGTGGCTAAACCCCTACAATTTTATTTAGGGTTTTATTGAAGGGAGAGTGCACTTTGACATTAACTTGTTTCAAGGTGTATATAATAGCAAATTTACATCTGCATGTAGCCCAGTAGGTTTTCCAGTATTCCTCCTTTCTCTCCCTTCACTGTACAATTAATCCCCTTTACCCTGTTTACTCCCCACCCCTCCCCTGTCTCTTCACACCCTTTAGTTTGCCTTCTTGTTGAGAGTGCATTGTTGTTTGGATTAGTTCTCTCTCTTTTTCTCTCTTTCTCTCTCTCTCTCTCTCTCTCTCTCTCTCTCTCTCTCTCTCTCTCTCTCTCTCTCTCTCTCTCTCTCTCTCTCTCTCTCTCTCTCTCCTTAAGTTGGGTATAGAGATAGAAAAGAAATGAACAAAATAAATTAAACAATAATCTCTTATCACATGTGGGACACCTTTTCCTCTTTCCCAACTACTGGATTCCCCAAAACTTTGGAAACCTACCCCTGTATTAAAACCCAAGCATCAGTCTTGTCTGTCTTTTGGACTTGTCAATGAAGAAAATGAAATCCAGAGAAGTGAAAAGGGATAGAGGAAAAGCAAGGACTAGGACCCAGGTAGGTCTCCTTCACATATAGCATCTCCCTTGGCTGACCAGCATGGTGCTAGCCTGATAAAATTTTCCTCTAAAATAAATCCAATGTGAAGAGGATGATGTTGCAAGGCAGAAAGCTCCAAAGTGATCTGAATGGTTTGGGTAGAGTAGTGGACTGATTCCAACAGCATGGCATTTATAAGGATAAATGACTTTTAGATTCAGAACTTCTTGAATCAGTACAGAGTATAAGAGAGGAAAGGTAAAGGTGTGTATATGTGTGTGTGTGCACGTGCGCACACAACTCAGTGCATTAACTCATAATTTAAAAAGATACATCATTGTGCTTGAAAGTGAAGTAGCTGGATGTATGCTGTGCCGTCCCTGGGAATGCAGTAACCTGGATCAACAGAAGTCATGTGGTGGTGGGCAGGTGAGGTTCTGTCATGCCGTTCTTGTTCGTTTCTCACTTCACAGTTCCCTGATCTTACCACTGGAGTAAGTGGGTCTTTAGATCAAGCCAACCATTTCTGGTCAAGGATACTACCTCACGGTTACCTTGGTGCTAAGTAACCTGCCTATCTTTTGACCTGATGTAAACTCTTGCCTTACCCCTCTTGAGACCAGTTGCCATGGTATGTGGGTGAGACGGGCATGGAGAGTTTGCTCCCACATCCAACAATTCCCAGACAACAGCAGGGTGTCCAAGGATTCAACTCCATTCAGGTCGGTTCTGACACTGGCGATAGCATCAGATTCCATAGGTTAAGGGCTCCATGTCTTGGGACCACCCTCCATTTCTCATGTCCACTGCAACTGGGACTGTTACTTATCTTCTAACCAACTGGATATAAATCATTGGTTCCATAGCCCCCTCTTAAATTCATTAATTTGCTAGGGCAACTCACAGAACTTAGGAAATGCATTTACTAACTAGATCATTAATTTATTACAAAGGCTATTATCCAGGAACAGCCAGATGGAAAAGATGCATATGGCAAGGTATGGGGAAAAGGTACAGATTATCTCTCTCCTCTGCAGGGGCACCATTCTCCCCAGAGCTCCACATATTCACCAACGTGAAAACTCTGAAGCATGCCTCCCCAGGTTTTTATGGAGGTTTCCTTACCCAGACATGGTGGGTGAACTCATTGGCCACTGGCAGCTAATTCCTCCTGCAGCCTTTCCCCGTTCCTCAGAGGTCTAGGGATGGTTCTGGAGATTCCAGTCTCTAATGACATGGTTGGCTCACCTCATTCTTAGTCATGTCCCCAAAGCTACCTCATTCATATAACAAAGGGTGCCTTTTCACTCTCAACCCTTAGGAAATTCCAGAGCTATGGGGATATAGCCAGGAACTATAGATGAATATCAAATATATATGAGAAATATATTTGGGTCATCTAAGTGAAAAAATAGATATATTTCTTATAAATTACAATGTTATAACTTTTCACCCCCGTGATTACTCATCTTTCTCAAACTTTTAAGACTCACCTAGAGAACTATCATATGGTCCAGCAATCGCACTTCTACACATCTGTCTGAAGAATATGAAAATACTAATTCAGAAGTATATAAGAATAATTCATAGCAGCACAATTTGTAATTGTAAGACAACCTAAATGCCCATCCATGGGTGATTGGCTAAAGAAGATGTGGTGTTTATTTCAGTGGACTACTACTCAGCTATTAAAAAAACAAACAAACCTTGACTTTCATGACAACACGAATGGAACTTGAGGTAATTATGCTAAATAAAATAATTCAGAAAGAGAGAAATGTATATGAGATGGTTTCACCCATATGTGGAATATAAAGAAACAAAACAAAGCAGGACAAGCTATTTTTCAACTCTGAAGTAAAAAAAAGGTGGTTACCACAGAGCAGGTGGGAGTGGGAGAGGTTGCTACGTGTAGTGAGGGTCTGATTGATAACAGCGAATGACACTAGGCTCTGGTGTCAGGTGCATTGTGACATACACCTTGATTGAGATGTGAGTCTATTCTCCTGAGACTTATGTAGTACTGTTAAACAATGTACATCAATTATGAAAAATGACTTGCCTCCCCAACATCCTGCTGTCCCTGGAGGTTACAACAGAATTTATCATCTTCCTCATATAACCTGATCCACTTGTCTGTGTGTAATGGTGTCTGGCTGTCCTGTCAGATTCCTTTTCCCCCACGCCTCACTCAATTTCCAGCTGATGACCATATCCTGTCAGAGTTCCTTCTAAACCTTTCAAACTCCATCTCTTCCTCTCTAGCCCGGTGACCTCTTCTCTCTCTGGTTCTCATCATCATGTTTTTGGAAAATTATCACTACTTTCTAGCGAATTTCCTAAGTTCATGCTTGCAAAATTCTTCTCCAGGTAGCCTGTCGGACCTGCCTGGAACCCAGATGTGTCCCGTCTGAACTACTTCTCTTGGTTCTACTGTCTGGTTGGTCATTTACCCCACACTGCTCTGCAGGAATCTTAGCCTCCAGTGCAGTAGTGCTATGTTCTTTGAACAAAGAAATGTAACATATTGGGGAGATAAATTTGATGAGCACTGGTTTCAGCTAAGTTTGACAATTTTCTGTGGTCTGAGGACTTTTCTGATAGGGTGCTTTATAATTCTTTAAGGTAGGATAAAAATGCAGTATATCTCAAACTTTATCGCACTTTCTTTTTAACGGATAACAGCATCATCTATATAAGTTTTTGAGGGTTGCTATAAAAATACTACAAACTGGGTAGCTTAAACAACAAATTTATTCTCACAGTTCTGGAGACTGGAAGTCTAAGATTAAGGCAGAGTCAGTTTCTTCTGAAGCTTCTTTTCCTGGTGTGTACATAACTGTTGCATCACTGTGTCCTCATATGGTCTTTTGTCTGTGAGCAGTTTCCCTGGTGTCTCTTACTCTTGTTATTAAAGCACCAGTCATATTGGATTATGGCTCTAATGGCCTCATTTTCACTTAATCACATTCTTCAAGACCTTATCTCTGAATATGATTACATTCTGATATACTGGGGGTTGGGACTTTAACATATGAATTTGGGGGAGGGACACATTTCAGCTCATAACATACTGAGGATATTTCTATTACTGTCCTTTAGGTTGAGGATATAATATATCTTGAACTTTCTGAGCATAGATGGTGATTATAATTTTTCACAGGAGAACTTTTGGCACCTCCTAACTCTTTTCCATTCCAGAGAACACAATCTGGGGGCTCCACATTTGCAGAGTAGAAGCGAGGATCCATTGTAAGTGAAAGGACCTACTGATGGTGGCTTTGCTGTGTTCAGGTTCTAACTTATGCTTTGTGCTAATGATCTTCACATCCCTGATTTTAAGCCACAGTATGACCCACAGTGGGGGTCCTCCATGTGCACGTTTAACTCCAATTGACAGCATACAGGCCAGATAATTCCTTGACTGCATTACCAACAGGTGGTGGGCACAGTGAAGCCTGAAAAGCAAGAGAAAACATTGCTGGGAAAAAATGTGTGTGTGGTCTCACAGGCTTCCTCACATGGCCAGTCTCTGGAATGCAGATCTGACTGTCCACTTACCATCCTAACTTGTACGGCAGGAAAAGGCTCCAAAACAGTCTAATCTGACCATCTGGATAGAGCAATGTCCTGCCAGGACAGGCTAGGGAGCATGGCATTTGAGGGCTGGGCGAGTGGGTAATGATTTAGTCAATACACTCAGGGAAGAAAATGAAACTCTAATTGAGGACTATAGAGAAACATTGATTAATAAAGCTTAGAGGAGCAGACACAGGATTCGTTTAACAAATTATATTTTCTGTACTAGGTTTTCTCCAGGAGCTAAGAAATCTTCATGACTAATTTTGATCATAATTGATTTTTGCCTCATCTAATAACTCTCAAACCAAATCTTTATTTACAAGATGTGAAGACTGACCAGTCACCATCCCTTGTATACCTAATTCCCCTTCTCACCTCCAGATTTGCACATGTTTTCTCCTTGGGCCAGACTACCCGACTTCCCTACTACTCCCTACCCTGTCTTTCCCGAAGGAATAGGTGTCTGGTCACTGAGTCTCTGAATACAACTGCCTTTATCAAGTAGAATTCTCTCTCTGTGTGGCTCTGTCTCTCCCAGAAGACTGCATTTACCTGAAGATAAGACCTGGGACAGTGTCTGGCAGTGTTCATAGCACCTGGCATGTAGTATGGCTCAAGGCACGCTTGTTAAATGGATGGGTAGGCCCTGCTCTTATCTTCCTCTCAGCTGCTCATGGATTTTCCTCTGGGTAAACATCTGCTTCTTTGAGATTTTAATTCCATGAAGTCCCAAAACGGGTGAATCAGGAAAGCCTGTTATTCTCTTTAGGCCTCCCTCATTCCTTGCTTTTTCTCTAGATGGGACACATTGCTCAGGAGGCCCGTGGGACTGAGTCTCTTTCTAGCACAAAGCCTCTTGTCTTTTGCCAGTAACCCGTCTCTCTCGGCCCTGTAAATGTCAGCCTGCCACTAGCTGACTCTTGACCCATCTCCTTGACCACAGCCAACCAGGGAGGACAAAGGTCTATAGTGCATGACTTCCAGGGGAGGAGTCTTCCTTTCCTGGGGTCTGGTGGGACAGACAACTACTCCAGATATGTTGACAGATTGTCACCAAGATCATGCTATCATTATTGGAGTGGTACTTCCAGGCTGTCCAGTCTATGCATATGACATTCTGTGTCTGTCTGTAACCCCAAAGAGCTGGCCATTTAGTCATTTACCAGCTTGTAAGGTTCACATTCTTCATCTATTTAAGGAGGGTCATAAATGGTCAACTTGAGGGATTGGTGCAAAAATTTGTGACATGTAGATGGAGGCCTCATTTTAGAATAAGCACCTTGGAGGCCACATGGAAAGTCTGATCATGGAAGTCAGAATAACTGGTATGGATCAGAGGCAGGAATATGCAAGAGATGCAGTTGTGCCTATGCCAGGCATTTTGTGTTTGTTGATTTATTGACATCAGTTCCTTTTTTATTTGCACCTCCTCCTTTCTTCCACAGTGTATATGAAGTAGAAGTGTGTGTGTGTGTGTGTGTGTGTGTGTGTGTGTGTGTGTGTGTGAATGTATGGATGAGAGTATTTGATAGTTTGAAGTCCACAGTTGTCGTGGGGGCCAGATAGGATTGTCTCTTACCCTGATGTCAAGATCATGGGGTGACATCAGTGGGGTACTTCACACCAACAACTCCAACGCAGATGGTAGGACATGGTTGGTGGTGAGTTTTCATACTGCTTTTTTTACTACAAGTGCTGAACCTAGAAGCCCTGTGTTCTGAGAGCTTTCTCTGCAGGCAGTGCCATCCTGTGGGTAGGGCCTTTTCAGGTGCTTTGTGCTGACAAAGGAGATGGAGGCAGGCCACACCCATGAGGACCAAGTATTTGTATATCTGGCTTCAGCTGAATGCAGAGTTACGTGACTTCATCATCAGCCTGGAGGGCTCTGGGCAAAACCTAGGTCATGCTAAGGTCTGGGACCCAACTGCCAGAGACTTTGTACTTGGGGAGAAGCTGTTTCAAAAGTATAAAACAATTGATATTGTGGAATCCAAAGAAAATAGATTCTTCCTTCTTCTTCTCTTTTTACTGAATTTGTAATATCTTCCCCCCAACCAACCCCCTTACTCCCCAAGACCTCAGAGTGCCTCTATGACTTCTACAAATCATGTTCAGTGTGGCCAGAGTCCCAAGCTGAGTGTCCAGGCAAGTGGCCACTGTTTATGACCCTACCCCTCCATGCCCGCCCCTTCCCCAACACAGGTCAGCTCCTTGGCTTTTTCACATCACAGATCAGACTTCCTGACAATTCCAAAGCCAGGGAACTTCTCCTCAGCAGCCCAAGGAAGCAGCAACTCTTGTCTCTAAAACAAAAAAAAAGGTATTTTTCTTTCTATTCCTTTCTCCAAAAAGTCAGGTTCATAAAAAAGAATACAAATTACACCCAGCAGCTCTTATCAGCTTGGTAAAGAATTGCTACTTTCAACTTTATTGCCTTAAAAAGAATTCAAAGGCTTCCATCTTTTGAAAACAATTTAGGTTGCAGAAAGGAATTAGATCTGTGTGTAGAAGTGGCTTGCCCTGCACAATTTGAAGGGGTCACGGTACTAACCTTGAATGCTGATGCTTTAATTGAGCAGCCGCGCCCATGTGGTTGAGCCCTCAGTGGACATGGCCCGGGACCTGGCTCCCTGAGGCAGACAACCACACAGCGGGGCAGGCCTCTGGGCATTATGTGATCCGGTGGCACTGGGAGGACATTTTCTGCCCCCAAATAGCCTTCACCCTCTCCTTCATCAGCATCGGATACTGTCAGTCCCTAGAGCCAGTCTCTGGATCCTACAATGCCCCCTGAAGCTCCAGTTCGAATGTGCAAACACCCGCAGGAAGGAGAAGAAAGCATTTCTAATCAATTTTAGACTTTTTTTGTTTGTATCTGAAAATTGCTGGAAGCTGGAGCTGAGCTGCAGAGTGTATGAGAAATGGCTCAGCGAGGCCAGCTGCCACCCAAGAGCTGCTTCCCCTGCTCTCTGGGGGACTGTGTCCAGAGATTGTTCAAAGCCCGCTGCAGAGGCTGTGGCTGCTCTGGCTCAAATGTAGTGGGGTGTAAATAAGCTCAGAAGCGATTTTCTCTATTGAACACCTTGGCCTGTAAAAGGGAGTGTATGGCAGACTCTATGTGGCCAAAGGGACAAATCTGAACAGCAAAACAGGCTCCCATCACCTCCCGCCAGGAATTGCTACCTGGGCATCTGTGAGAGTGGGGACATGGAGGGCCTTATCTGGCTTCTGTGTTCTCTGGGTGTTAGGAAAATGATGGACTATTGATTAAAATTCAAGTATCCCTCACTTGATTCTCATTGGCATCACTTGGTTTCACATCTCCAAGTTGATCTTATTAAACAGATCGTGGCTACGAGCAGACTCCCTTTCATTTTTCTACTGATGTTAATGTTTCCTCATAAATTGTCCACATGTAGCATATTCTCACTTTTTATTACAGTGAATTGCACTCCCTGCACGGGCCTGGAACCTGTCTCTATTTCATCTGAAGGATCCACAAATGATCTGTAATGAATCCTCATCCCCTGAGGCTGTGAGCAGACTCTTGTGCCCTCTGCACAAAGTGGGAAGGTGGTTTGGAAGGGCTGTTTATCTCAGATTTGGTGAACAGTGAGAACTCAGACCAGAGAGGTCTAATGATTGACTAGAAATTGTTCATATCCATCATATTTTTACATGCTTCAGTCAATTATGCTTTTTAAAATAGCAACATACTATTTTTCTGAGAGCAAAGCTAGTGTCCAAAAATAATCTAATGATGTACATTCCAGTGTGGCAGTAATATCTTTCTTTTTAAATAGCATTGACTGGCCAAACTAATCCAGAACTTAGTGTTGTCAAGCAGAATATGGAAATTGAATCACTCAGCACAAACGAAGAAACAATTATATTCCCCTGGAAAAGATCTAAAATTGGTTCATGTTTCCATCAGCTTCCAAAGGTCAAGATATCTTGCATTTATCTACCTTTCAATTTCACTTTATTTCATTCTCAAGTTTTCTCAGATGTGTACAGAAATGGTGCCGTTTTAAATGCAGGCAATACTGACTTTGCAAAGCACAGTGTTAACTAAAAATCAAGTGCATAGCAAAACCATGCACAGTGAGGATATGGGTCCTCTACACAGGGATTTCCATGAACACAGTAGCGTGCAGAGTGAAGACTGCTTGTATATCAATATCCCTTCCACTTTACTGGCTTCCTCTTTATGTCCCTGGCTTTCTTTCTACTTTAGAACCTAGGAAATATGTAGGAGTATGAATCTGCACACTCATTCATTCCATAGACCTCTTTTCAATTTCATTATCTGTTAAGTACTGTGTTGGTCAAGACCTCTAGGGTAACTAGACCAGTCCTTAACCCTTGGTGAGGGGCTGGAGGCTGCTCTCTGTCTATAGCAATCCTTTGGCAAACAGAAGTCCACCTGACCCAGGAGTTCTAGAAGGAGGTGGCAGGAAATGACAGAATCCAGGACCCAGATGAAGTCCCTGTGACTCTCAGGCCCACGATCCAGGCTTCACCACTATCTGCAGCTCAGGCCTTGTTTTCCATTAAATAGACATCTACAAAAGAGTGTGGACAATCTGCCTCCTCTCAGTCCCCAAGTTGGCAGGATAGAGTGAAAATTTTGTAGACTTTGGCCTCTGAAAGGCCTGGTTACGCTGCCTTGGTGACACCAACTTGCTTGGAGACTCTGGGCAAATAATTTAATCTTTCTAAGCCTCAATTTCCCCATCTGCAACAGATCAGAAGCCTCTTCCATCTTGGTATTGCGAGGACTCAGTGAAGTATCCTGTGGGGCAGACTTAACTTCAGTTTGGGGGGAGATGCTCACTGAGTGCCAAGGATTATACCCAACCTGAGCCATCCCTCACCTCCAGCCTTTCCCAGCCAGCATCTTCTCTCAATATCCAGGCTGCAAACGCAAATTTCCTTCAGCAGAAGGCCCTCTGAGCCACATACCCGACAGCTGTGTTTGGAAATGACACAGGGTTAATTCTGGCAAGCCTTCCCCGGATGGCCTTGCTCAAGCTGGGGGTGGTTGCTTAGTCTTCACCATGCTCCAGAACTTACCCCCCGCCCCCCATCCTGTGCTAAGCTGCCTTTCCTTGTGCTCTCATGGTTGTATTTCCTTCTCTCACTGTAAGTGAGGGCCCTGGGCTTCAAGGGGCTCCAGCAGAAGCAAAGGAAAGATGGGGAGAGATAATTGACCTTGATTAGGAGGAGTCATTTCCTGGGAAGGGCCAGGGAGAAGCAACTGGAAAAGAGACCCACATAGGGTCCAAAATTCCAAGGTAGGATCTGGGAATGAGGGTGGTTAGAGCAGTAGGAGACATGGGAGATTTGAGGACAACATTAAGGCAGTTTTGCGATGAAAGCAAGACACTAGAGGTTTTGGAGAGAAGTTGGGGATAAACAGAAGAAACAGCGGGGCTAGAAACTTGGACCCTTTTCCCAAGAAGGCAGGCCCATGGGAAACCTGGAGTGACCTGAGATAGCCCTGTGGTTACTGCCCTTTGTGGGTTTCCTTGTGGTTCTGGGTGAAGTGTCTGAAACTCAGGCCTAGGGGTGACTACTTGGCTGACTCTTTTGTAAATGGGCTCCTTGAATCATCTGGAATCTTGCATCCAGCTACACCCCCTCCTTGAAAATTGGGAGGTGGGAATTGTACTCCTTTTTGCTTTAGAGGGGTGACATTGCACACAGAGAATTGTTCCTAAATAGCATGTTGCAGAGGCAGCAGTGGGTCTTTAAAGTTAGCTCGTATCTGTCCTTGGGAAAATGCCAGGCCCTGGGCTCCATGGGGGGAATGTTCTGAAATGTTAGAGTTGGGGTTTTTAAAAAGATGCTAATTGTCGACAAGCTTTCATTATCTCAGCCTCCCAGTGTTGGGAGGTGCCTAGATGAGTAGCCAACAATTAACACATACATAAATAATTGGTGGCATTTGCACTTTGTAAAATAAATCCTCAGCGATATTGCTGGAAGGCTTCCATGTGGAGGGTTTTTCCACTCCATTTACTCTTCCTTAGGCCAAGACAAAGTGAAACAGGCCCATACAGAAGAAATGCAAGAGGAATAATGGTCTCAGGCTTATGAGACAAGTTAACCTGGAGATGGAAGGCATCACTGTTAATGGCATTTTCTCAACTATAAGAAAAAAAGATCATTTTGTTCCCATTGTCAGAGGCCAGGCCCAAGTCCAAAGGCTCATTGTTCAGTGAACAGTTGTTTCTGTCTTTGGGGAGCATCATGACCGAGCGAAAAAACACTAGCTTGGAGACTGTCTCTGCCAAGCACCTGCTGAGGGACCTGTGCAGGATCCGAGTCAGGCTCTTGGTCTCAATTCCCCCTGTGTGAAACGGAGCTGAGAACCTGCCTAACTCCTTGTGGCCTGTGACCAAGCAAGCTTTGTAGGTTGTGGAGTATGGGAGAGGTTGTCCTGAGGGCTGTATCTGGGCATTTTATACAGGCAGATTCTGGTCACTTTTGAAAATGACTTAGTCTTGCATGAAAGGTTGAGAGTATAGAGGAAGGAAACTGGACTGGAGATGCTCCCTCCAATCCCTCAGAATCCCTGTCTTCACTGTGCCCTTCTAGGCATTTGGAGATCAGAACTGATCCTTACCTCCATCTGGTCAAGGGGCCATTGTCAACCCTCCCCAGCTCGGTCCAGATGAGATGCCCCACATACATCATTCCCATGAGCTCTTGGGCTTGCTTTCTGCCTAGAGCAGTTGGAGCCAAGAGCTGGAGCTTGGGCTGCCTCTACTTCCCCATGGAAGCCACAGGATGAGGGTGGCTAGGACAGGATCCTCAGCAGGACTGAAGGACAGCAAGTTGTGGTCCTGTCTTAGTCATACCTTAGCTCCCTTAATATAACTGGCCACAGATAAAGAGAGTTCAGAGAGGGCCTGCATTCCCCTTCCCAGGCATGAGAATAGCTGCCCTCTGCTTCCTTAATGGGCTTCTCCCCAGACAAAGCTCAGTTCTCTCAGGAGGGTGATGTGTGGGTGTCTGGACATGTGGTAACATTCTGCTCTGCCTCCGCGGTGACTGCTCGAGTCCACCATCACCACCTTTCCATGGACTAGATCCACGTAAGCACCTTGGGTTTCCTCTTCTTTCCAAAAGGGACCCATATAAGAGTCTGTTTGATCCTTTGTAGTATCTGCCTTGTCGGTTGTTCTTCTAAATTCTACACTTGCCAATCTATTGATGGGCCGCGAGAGCCAGGCAGGTGGACTCTGATGGATTGGCACGGCCGCGTGGGACTCAAAGCAACAGCTTAACCAGGGCTGTGCTGTGCCAAGACCATGTGCCACTACAGGGATCGCTTGGCTTCACTGAGATCTAGCTGCTGGTGCCCACAGGGTCTGTGTGGGGCTCCTGCAGTTGCTTAGGCCTCCATTGCCGGCTACTGCATTATTTTCAGGTTGTTCCACAGCCCAGGTGCCCAACTCTGGGTGAGAAACCCAACTGAAGGAGATGATTTCCCTACTTGCTGAAGGTGAGTGACCAGGAGCCCACCCTGAGCAGAAGGCCAGCATGACTCTCCTCCTCCCCACATGAAGAGGCTCCATTTATTCACTGGATGACCAGCTTCTGCAGACACCGCAGTGTTATGCAGCCATAGACCTACAACATGGCTGAACTGTAGGGAGGCCCCTTACGCTGTCTGAAGGGCCTCTGGACTCATGGAAGAGGCAGTACTCTCTGCACCTGCAGTCATGTCTTGTTGGTCTTCTTGTCACTGGTGGCTCTGTGATGACATGTGGAGGGAGGGAGGGAGGGAGGGAAGAGACAGAGAGAGAGAGAGAGAG
>RJWH01002136.1:0-114725 GCA_004363575.1 Solenodon paradoxus
AGGTCAAACTACTGAATCGTAACTTAAAGTGACAGTATTTCCACAGGGAACTCAGTTAACAGAGACCATATCTATTGGACTCTGTGGATATAACTTGGTATAGGGATAAAACTACAAGATTCTCAAAGAAATGATAGTTAATGCAGCACAGGCATTCTCTCAAAAATCAGTTGTCTCATTGCACTGTTCTTGGGAGTCATTTCAAGGTTGAGCTCTCAGAAGCGTATTTCGGAATTCCGATATCCCAAGTTATTGTTTAAAGTGAAAGCCATATACTGTAGTTATATGATAAGCTAAAGACTAAGCTGATATTATTTTTAATGACAAGTCAGAGACCTAACTTGCATTCTTTCTGAGGCAGACCCAGTCTACAGGTACATTGAACTGTCTTCAGGGGTGCCTTCGGGCATGGCCAAATATTTCTTAAAAAAGAAAAATTGAGAGTATTCTAGTGCTTAAATGGGAATCCTGTGGAGTTCTCAGATTTTAGAATTACAGAGCATGGAAGATAATATCTTGACCTAGAATAAAATTAAGAAAAAACCTTACCAATAAGTTTAATCTTCTTTGCTACACCGTTGTTGTAAACCATCTAAACTGAAGTAGCACTTCATTGAAATGGACCTCCCAAGTTGGTTATTACTAAACAGCTGACCAAATTAACATGCTGGGCAGAATTATTGATATTATTCATTTGAACAATTTAAAATACACCAGTAAGGATGATGATTCTCTTTCTCTATATCAAACTATATCTGGTATTGATAATCATGATGAGTGAAATGTCTGGTAACTAAAGTACAGGCATTTTTTAAAAAAGACATAAAGCTTTATTCTCTAGCAAATGAAATACTCAAACAATATCCAAATATAAACAAGAATGCTTTCAGCTCACCACACAAATATTCAGTGGCAACATACTTATAAATGCAGAACTGACTGATTGTGATTGTGGTGTGAAATAAAAGTGATTTTTACCTATAATCAACAACCTACCTACAACCTGCAGGGACACTATAAAAACTACAGAGTGAATACTTTAGAGAGGAAACTGAATGCTCTAATGCAGTTATTCATTTCTATGGGTAGATAGGTTCAACTAATGTAAAATCAAATTACAGCTTCTCCCAGTCTATCCAGGATTTAAAGGGAAAATATTACTCAATAAAATATTTATGGTATAAAGGAATGAGAACACAACATCCACAAATATAGAAGCCTTATTCTCTTCTGCAGATCTGTAACATCCATAGGGAGTTTGGCATTTTTTGCTTATGGCCAGTTGTCAAAAATCTTTAGTCTCATCTGTTTCCAAGACAAAGAAAAAAATAAGTATCAAAGTGAGGTTCATAACACCAGACAATCAATTAAATATAGTATATCTCTATAATAAATGATAAAATTCATATCATAATATAAACATAGGAAAAGCACTTGTCAAAATCCAAAATCTTTTTTAATAAAAGTAAGAAACTGGAAATAGAAGGAAACTTACTGAAACAGATAAAGGTAACTATAAAAACCATATCTAACAACATACTTAATGGTGAAAGGCTGAGTGCTGTAACTCCTTAAGAGCAAGAGCAATACAAAAATGTTACTATCACTAATTCCATTCAGCACTTACTAGAATATGTCTTGCCAGAGCAATTGAGTAAGAAAGTGAAGTAGACTTCTATGTTGGAAATAAACAAGTGAAAAATATTCATTAAAACTAAGAAATTAGGCATACCCTGATGGAACAATGGTTAGGTCAATCACCTCCAAAGGATGCAGGTCACATACCCTTGGTTTTGAATTTTAGGCCCCAGAGGGAAAACACCAGTGTGAACAACTAAAATAAAAATAAAGTTCTTCTTCCACCTCTCTCTTCCTGCTTGTTTGTCTAATACGGCCTTCATTCCTGCTTGTACCTTTTCTTTAAAAAAACACAAATTTCAAAAAATGAGCCCAACCAGTTTGCACTATAAAAATCAATTCATTCAACTTATGATAATCCACACCCTAGCAATTCAAAATAAAAATATGAAAACAATTCAGTTTCCAATAGTAATAGAATAAAATACTTAGTAATGAACTCTGAAAACTAAAAATTACTGGAATATATTAAAGAGAACCCAAATAAATAGAAATTCCATGTTAATTAAAAAGATGGACTTAATGTTATTAAGATAACAATGTTCATGTTGATCTACACATACAATACAATATCTCTCAAAAGTCAAGCTGTCTTTTTGCAGAAATTGACAAGCTGGTCCAAAAATTCAAATGGAAATTAAAAGCAACCAAAATAGCAAAAACAATCTTGAAAAAGAGGACAGTTGAATGACTAACACTCCAGATTTTGAAACTCACTACATAGTTACATTAATTAAGAAAGAATGATAATAGCACAGACATTTAGAACAATTGAATAGAATTGAGTCTGGAAATAAAACCCATATATTAATAATTTTTTGACAAGAGTGTAAAGACACTTCAACGGGATATAGTTTTTAAACAATGATTCTGTACAAGTGGATATCTACATGAAAAAGAATGAAAAGAGATGACTTCTTCATAGCATTAAAAAAAAACTCAAAATGAGCAGCAGTCTTATATATAGGAGCTTAAATGTAATATACTTAGAAGAAAATATATGAGTAAATCTTAGGTATGACACCAAAAAGGCAAGATATAAAATAAGGGTAAGATGGAATTAATCAAAATCATTTTTTGTGATTCAATTGGACAATTTTGAGATTTTTTAAATATACCCTAGTGATTCTCTCATATAAGGGATGTTATCTAAAGCAATTATATGGATACTTGGTTTCTAAAAATATTTAATTTACAATATCTCCAAAACCTTTGGCATAGAAATATCCCCATATGGAGTAATATCACCAAAATGGTGGAATAAGGAGTCCCAAGTATCTGTCCTTCCACTGAATGAAAGATAGGCTGGATAAAACTGTCACTATTGACATTTTCAAAATTATGAAACCTAGTAAAACCAAACAGCTACTGCCTGTAGCATAGAATCATGCAAGAGGTACACAGAAGACGTACCGAAAGTCATGGAAGGTAGAGTTGGTATAATGGCTAATTTTATGTGTCAATTTGGATGAACCACAGGGTGCTCAGATGTTTGCACAAACAATACCTCTGTGTGTTTCTGAGGATGTTCCTGTATAAGATTAACATTTGAAATAGCCGAAAGTAGATTACACTTCCCCATGTGGGTAATCATCATTGAATCCACTGTGGGTCTAAATAGAACAAAATGACAAAGGAAGGAAGAATTCTATCTTTCTACCTAAATGTATAAGCATGGTCATTGGCTTTCTTCCTTGTACTGGGACATACACCCTTGGTTCTATTAGGTTTCAGGTCTTTGAATTAGGCCTGGAGTTTACACTATTGGCACTCCTGGTTCTTAGGCTTTCATACATAGAACTTCTGTTACTGTGAATGATTCTAGTGGAATAGACATTTAAATATGAGTTGTAGGGTTTTGTAATTCACTATCTAATCTTATTAGATTTAAAAACTTCTAATGACTCTATTTCAGTAGTAAAACAAAGCACTGATAGTCCATGATATGAACTAGCAGCATAGATATGCACTATATTCCCATTGGATACTCCTAAGCAACCACTTTTAAGAAGCTGTGATATAGGTGCCCATGTATAGGCAGCATTCATTTATTTTGACAATGAACAAATATAATAGGCTGGTTCATCTACTCCTAAGATATCTGGATAAAGTGAAAGACAAAGATGAGTTCAGCAATTAGAATTCTTCAGTCTAGTGCTACATAAATGATCTGAAAATTTCTATGTATGCCTGAAGAAAATTCTTATTTCCAATAGTTACAGGATTGAGACTGCTGAAAATCAAACACGGCAACATATCTTGTGACTGATTGAATTACTAGTCAAGTTGGACTCTCATCTCCACAGAGTATCTATTATTAAAGTAAGCCAATTAATTTGGAAAGAATAACATTCTGTAAATTGGGATAGGTAAATGTAGGAAAACTGTGATAAAGCTTTTGTCATCCAGCCCCTAAATTCTGATAACCCCCCGCTTTTTGCCATCTCTCTCTTCCTCCACTGGAAACAATGATTAATTCTGTTTTAACTGAGGAAACTGCAATGGCCACCTCTCAGGCATTTGTGTTACAAGATAATAATCATTCTCTTCAGGACTCATCCTTTTGTGCTTGTAGACATAAACGTAGACTTGGTCTCAGCAAGCCCCTAAAGGTTAGGTTTAAAGTATGACCAAGGATGAAGTATGTTAACCTTCAAAAGGACAACTTGAGCTTTCAAATTTATACTAACAGAAATTCAGGGAATGTATGTGGCAATTTTTATTAAGGATTAGGGAAAATGGTGGAAGGAACATTAAAATTAGATCAAGAGGTATGTTTTAATATGAACCCACTGAAAAATAGTCTGCATTTAATATTGCAGTTCTGTTACAAAGGGCTCTAGCAGTTTGGTTGACTGATTAGTTGAAGAAAGTGAATGAAAAGGTGATCCCAGTGTTTGAACTGGAAATGCAGAACTGTCCTTGTTTTAACGTAGAGGAAGGAATTACAAGACTTAGGGAGATTCAAATGTTAAAGTGCATTTATTTTAAAGATATATTCACTTCTATAGGGAGGGACACAAGGCATTCCTTTCACCAATACTATGAGAAAAAATTTATGAGGAAAGTCCCAGTCCCAGCAACCTTGAAAGGCTCTTCAGTCTTTTGTGCAAGTCAAGCTTTAAAGTAGAAACTGGATTTACTGAGTTGGGAAACCTATGTGCAATAGGACTAGAAGGATCCCTTGGTGACTGTAAACAAGAGGAAATACTCAATTGCAAAAAACACTGTATGCATGGTTACTGGAATGGACAATAGATTCAAAGCAACAAACAAAACAATCTGACTCATATAGACCTAGAGTGTTGATTACCTGATCACACTGTTGCTAGAAGTGAAATAGACAAGAAATTTATTAAGCTCATATTTTAACTGTATAAGCAGAAGTTTTATAGGTAAAATGAGCAAAAGTCTAATGAGAATGACAAAAAAGGTCAAAGTCTTCCAATCTTTTCAACTGGAACTAAATAGTAGAGAAAGAACACATAGAAGGCAAGAAAGGTCAGGTCCCCTTGAGAAATAGATTTGGTCCATTGCAAAAAAAAAAAAAAGTTTCTCTCAGAAAGTGATACCTACAGAAGAAGGTAAAGTGAAACTAAACAGTTTAATTAGGACTACTTCAAACTAAACAGACTCTGCACAGAGAAAGAAACCACCACCAAAACAAAAGTGGCCCATTGAATGGGAGAAGATAAATTCACACAACATACATCAAGAAAAAATTAATCTCCAAAATATATAAAGAATTCATATACCTCCACAACAAAAAATGCGAATGACCCACTCAAACAAAACAAAGCAAAGCAAAACAAAGCAGGAAGAGCTGAACTGACACTTTACCAAAGAAGACACACAGGTCTACAGACACATGAAATAAATGTTTTACATCATTCACCATCTTAGAAATGCAAATAACAATGATAATGATATATAAACTCACACCAGGAAAATGAACTTCATCAAAAAGACTATATACAAGTACTCAAGACGGTGAAGAAAAAAATAAATCCTTGTTCACTATTGGAGGAAATGTAAACTTATATGACCTAATTGGAAAACAGTATCGATATGCCTCAAAAAATAATATAACATTCGATCCAACAATTTCACTTATACATATACACCCAGAGAATTAAAAAAAACTGATCAAAAATTATCTGCACCCCTATGTTCATAACAGCATGATTCACAATAGCCAGGACATAGAAACAATCTAAATATCCATCAACAAATGAATGTATAAAGAAGCTGGGTATATATACTCAAAGTAATTCTATGCAAATATTAAAGAAGATGAAATTTTTTATTTCACAATTACCTGGATGAAACTGGAATGGCAAATACTAAGCAAAATAAGCAAAAATTTAAAAGAAAAGTAAATTACTATTTAATTCATATATGGAATATTAAGAAACAAAAGAAACAGTCAAATCTCAACACAATTCATAGGATGCAAGACTGTGCCTACCAGTGGTTGAGAGAGAATAAGGAAGGAAGTAGGGACCAAGATGCGGGTAAAAGGCACTAGAAGACTGGTCTTGGATGTGGTATGAAATACAGAGATGGAGGTATAAATTAAGTGAGGTGCCATTATTTATAATAGCCAAGATTTGGAAACTACCTAAGTGTTCATCATCAGGTGACTGGATAGAGAAGATGTGGTACACAATGGAATACTACATAGTCTTTTAAAAGACAAAATTATGTCATTGGAAACAAGAAGAATGCAACTAGAGAAGACTATGCTAAGTGAAATAAGTCAGAAGAAAGACAAACACTGAATGATCTAATTTATATGTGGACTATAAAAAAACAACAAAGGAAAACACTAAACAAAAACTAATAGTTTGCCATTAGCAATAGAAATGAAGTTACCAGCAGGAATAAGGGTGGCAGGGGTGAGGGCAAGTGGTCATGAGGCCGATGGACAGTTGTAAAGAAATTTTAGCAATTTGGTAATAGGCATGGTAGGTTGTCATATATTTTAGGAATGGAGTACCTACACATATGGGTTTATAATATTTTGTATATCAAAGTTACCTCAATATATATTTTAAATATCCAAATGTACATAGAACTCTAAATTAAACAATTAATAAGGCAATTAATAGATAAATAACTAAATTCTCTCAGTTTTTCTCAAAGGTATCTATGACTTTGTATTGGGAAATGAAACGATCAAATATTTTGGGAATTTTCATTAATCAGTCAATTGCTTTCTTATTCCAAAATTCATTGTTTAATAATGGATTAAGTTCTGAAAAATGCTCCATCAGACTATTTCATCATTGTGCAAATGCCATAGACTATAATAACACAAATGTAGATAGTAGAGCCAAGGATTCATCTAAAATACATGGTATAGCCTATGCGTATCATTGCCATATAGTGGTTCATTTTTGACTTAAACGTAGCTAAGGGACATATAACTAATTATATACCATCAGTCAGAAAGCAGAATTTGAAATAGAAAACCCAATACCATTTATATTAGCACTCCTCAAAATTAAATGCTTAGTTATAAATCTAATAAAAGATATAAAATACTTATATGAAGAAAATATAAAACTCTGAAGAATAAAATCAAGGAAGAACTAAGTAAATAAGTATATGCAGGAAAATTCAATATTTTCAAGATCACTTCTACCCAACTTGATCTACAGATTCTATCAATACCAGTCAAAATCCTAGCAACTTGTTTTGTGGATATTAACAGATTGTTCTAAAGTTTATATGGAGAGACTCACAATAGACAACATTGCTGGAGAAGTACAAAGTTAAAAAACTAATTCAAGAGTTAAATTAAAACTACAGTAAACAATATAGTGTAGTACTGGTGAAAGAAGAGACAAAAATAGTCACTGTAACAGAATACAAAGTCCAGTAATAGACTCACATGAATATAATAAATTAATCTTTGACAAAGTAATAAATACAATACAATAGAATAAAGATTTTTTTCAACAAATGGTATTGGGAAAACTATATCCACATACAAAAATATCTAGATACATACCTTATACCCTTCACAAAAGGCAACTCAAGTTGGATCATAGAGTCAAATACAAAATACAAATTTAAAACTAAAATAAAACATAGGAGGAAATCTAGATGACTTCAGGTATGCATGGTGATGCATATCAAAGGCATGTTTTTTTATATACCAAAAGCATGATTCATGAAAGAAAAACAAAAGTGATAAGCTGGATTTCATTAAAATTTAAAAACTTTTGCCAGATAATATCAAGAAGACAAACCAGAAACTTGTGTAACTATTTACAAAATACAAATCTAACTGTAGACTGTTCTTTGAAACATATAAAAGCTCTTAAAACACAACAAGAAAACAAAAAATAAAAATAGATCAGAGATCTTTCCAAACATTTCACCAAAGAACATACACAAATGTCAAAGCGGCACATTAAAAGATGTTCCACATCAAATTATGTCAGAAAACTCAAATTAAAAAAACAAAGAAAAATAATGACACACCTATTTGATTGATCAAAATACAGAACACTGAGAACAGCAAATGCTAGGGGGAATATGGGCCAACAAAAACTCTCATTCAGTTTTGTGGAAGTACAAATTATACAGTTAATTTGCAAAACAGCTTGGAATTTAGTTACAAACTCAAATGCTTTCACCATGCAATCCAGCAATTATACTCATTGTTATATACCCAAAATAGTTGGAAAAGTTATGTTCACTGCACTTTAATACTTATAGCAGATTTCTGCATAATTACCAAAACTTAGGTACAACCAAGATGCCATTCATTAGGGGCACAGATAAATAGAGTGTGGAGTATGCAGACAACAGAATATTATTTAGAAATGCAAAGTCAATTATCAAGCCACAAAAATTTTTATTGAAAGGAGAAACTTAAAAGGGAAAACTTACATGAATATTACCAAATCAAATAAGCTAATCAGTACAGCTTTATACACTTTATACACTGTGGGTCCAACTATATGTCATTCTGGATAAGGTAAAAAAAAATTCAGTAAAAAAAATCAGTGAATGCCAGGGGTTGGCGGGGGAGGGGGTTGTTCGAAGGAATAATTAGGCAGAACATTGAGGACTTTTAGGTAAGTAAACATATTCTATACGATACCACGATGATAGAAATAGTTCATTAGACATTTCCACAAACCCCCAGAATGCAGAATATCAAGAGTGAATGATAATGTACACTGTGGACTTTGGTTGACTGTGACATGTAAATGGAGGTTCATTAATTGCAACAATTGTACCATCCGGATGTGAAAATGCTGGTAATGGGGAGGCTATGCATTTGTACAGGCAATAGGTCAAAAGGAAATTTCTGTGCTTTTTGTTCAATTTTGCTACCAATCTTAGACATCTCAAAAGAACAAAGTCTTAATTAAAAAAAGAAAAAATAGAATGCAAAAGAAATAGGCAACCTAAACAAAAAAGAACAGTAACAAGAACAAAAATTAAACCAGTTATCAAAAATTTGACAAAAAATCCCAGAACTAGATGACTTTACCAGTCAATTCTATCAAACATTTAAAGAAGAAGTAATCCAAATCTTTCAAAAACTCTTACCAAAAAATAGAATAGGAAGAAATGCTTAATACGTAATAGGTGGCCAGAATTACCATGAAACCAAAGAATGCTATCAAGAAAATTATAGAGTAATATCACATGAACACAATAAACATATCTTCAACAAAATATTAGCACACCAAATATGGCAGTATATTATACACATCATCAAAATGGGATTTATCCCAGAAATGCAAGCATAACTCAGCAAATAAATATCAATCAATATAATACATAATTTTAATGAAAAGAGAGAAATAAGCAAATGATTAGTTTTAGTGATCCATAAAATGCATCTGCTAAAATCCAATACCTTTTTCTGCAAGGAAAAAAAAAAACTCCTGACTACTACAAATAGAAGGGAGAATCCTCAAAATGATAAAAGTCAATAAAAAATACAAATCTCAAATCATACTCAATAGAATAAGATTGAAAATTTCTCGCTATGATCAAGAAGAGGTTATCTTCTTTACCACTTCTATCAAACATTGCACAGGGAGTTTTAGAAGTTCTAGAGAGAGCAATCATGCAAGAAAAAAATGTAAAAGGTATCCACAGAAAGAGTGAACGAAAATGCGAACTATAGGCATTCAGTGATTATAATCATCTCTTTTCATAAATATGTACATATGTTATTGTCATATTCCTAAGTACATATAACAGAAAATAATTGATTAAATTCAGTATTTTGAAGAGATATTTGCATTTTCATTATAGAATTATACAAAATAGTCAAAATGTGGCAACAAACTATATGTCTATCAACAGATAAATGGATAAAGAAAATTTATAAATGCAAAGGAACATTATCCAGTTATAAAAAGAAGGATATCCTCTCATATGCTTTAAAAATGATTATCCTTAAAAACTTGCTAAGTAAAATAAGGTAGTCAGAATAGTATAAGAGCTACATGGTTCTACTTATACATAGTATTTGGTCAAATTTAAAAAGGTAGAAGTAATCGTGGTTTCCAGAGGCTGAGGGGAGAAAAAAATGGGGAGTTGCTGCTCAATGGGTAGAAAATGTCAGTCAGGAAAGACGGAAAATTTCTAGACAGTTGCTATAAAACACTATGCTTATACTTAACAATAATGTACTGCATACATTAAAAATATAAGAATGTCAATCAAGTTGTGTGTTTTTACCACAATAGAAATATGTAGAGATATCAAGCAAGCTTAGTAAAGTTACAGAAGATAAGACCCGCATGAAATTGACACAATGGCAATGTATACACTAGAAAGGAAATTTTAAAAAATCCATCTATAATTGTATCAAAATAATAAAATACTTAGAAATAAAAATGGTGTGAGACTTGTACAGTGAAAATTACTAAACAATGGTGAAACTAAAAGTAACTGACACCAGTAGCCAAAGTTGCTGTCCCAATGTGGTACAGAGTTATCTGTACAATGTGATGGAGAGTAAAAACATGGATGTAACTTGGGGATATGCTAAGACAGGAAAAAGACAAATACTTTCTGATCTCATTCATTTGTAGAATATTTGAAAACAAAGCAAATGAAAAGGAAAAACAAAGACAGTCTCTGGACATTGACAAGAGAATGTTTACCAAAGTGGAAGGTAATAGGCTTGGCAGTTAATGGATGTGGGAGTCTAATGGACAATGGTGTAAGACTGTTGGTAATTTGATGGTAGATGTAGTGTGTATACCATATTTGATGAATAGTGAACCTGCACATCTAAATTTACATTATTTTACAAATCAAAGTTATCTTAATAAAGAGATCACGTATTCATATATTACCAATGACTATTCATTCCTTCTTGCAGAAATGCAATACCAATCAAAAATTGACCAGAATAGCCAGGGAATCTGAATGGCCATGTCAATCTTGAAAAATAACTTAAATTCACACCTCTTGATTTCAACTTAGTATAAAGCTATGTAATCAAAAGATTGTGGTAGTGCCATAAGGATAGACATGTAAATCAAGGTAACTGTATTGAGCGCTCAAAACAAATTGACACATCTAGAGTCAATTGATTTTCCCAGGGTGCCAGATTAATCAATGGAGAAAACTTCAATAAATAGTTCTAAGATAACCAGATATCTACATGCAAAATAAAGAAGCTGGAAATTACTTCATATCCCATATATATTAACTCAAAATGGAATGAAGATCTAAATATAGGAACTACAAGTATGAAACTTTTAGAGGAAAATATAAGGGTAAGTCTTTGTAATCTCATCCTTGGTAATGTTTTTTCTAGCTAAAACACCAAATATACAAACAACTAAATATGTTAGATTTCATCAAATTAAATACTTTTGTAACACAAAGTGTTATAAAGAAAGTGACAAGACAATCCACAGAATGAGAAAGGATATTTAGAATTCAGATATTTGATAAAGATCTAATATCCAGAACATAGAAGAATACTTATAACCCCCAAATAAAAAGTCAAATAACACAACCAAAAATAAGGTAATACCTGGAATAGATTTTTCTTCAAAGAATATATAAATATTGCCAGCAAACACATGGAAAGATACTCAACATATTGGACAATGAGGAAATGCAAATCAATAGCACAATAATGCACTACTTTAACAATAATAATTTAATAAAGCTGAGACTAGTAAGTTTTACAATGATATGGATAAATTAGAATGTTCCTAATTTCAGGTGGAAATAGAATGCTGGTGAGAATGTAAAATGGTACAGTCAGTGTGGAAATCAGTTTGGAGGTTACTCAGTAAGTTAACAAAGAATTACATATGATCCATCACACCTAATCATGTGTAAATAGACAAAGGAACATTTTTAAAACAGGTTCACACAAAAAACTTGTTCAAAAACCATCATGCTACCACCATATACAATAGCTTAAAAGTAGAACCACCCTAAATATCTATTAACTGATGAATAGACAACCAAATATGGTACAAGCCCACAATGGAATATTAGTCACCAAAAAGTTTCAATACTGATACTGGAAATATTATGAAATAACCTTAGGAGCATTATACTAAGTAAAAATGGCAGATAATAACAAAAATCACATTGTGTAATTCGATTTATATGAAATGTCCATATTTGCAAATCCAGAGAGAAAAAAAACAGATAGTGTTTGCTGTGGGTTGGGGGTGATGAGAATGGAGAATAACTTTTAAATTTGAATGGGATCTAGTTTTGGGGTAATGACAACATTCTGGAACTAAATATTAGTAATCGTTGTGTAACATTATGAAGTTAATGTCACTGAATAATATAATTTAAAATGGTTAAAATGGTAAATTTATTTTGAGTATTTTATCACAATAAAAACGGACAAAGTATCTGAATAAACATTTCTCTAAAACTCTATACAAATATCCAATAAGCACATGAAGCGAATCTCACCATCATTAGACATTAGGGAAATGCATCAAAACCATGAGATACCATTTTACATCCAATAGAATGACTATAACAAGAAAAAAAAATGAAATGACTTTCAAAGTCTTCATTTGTAGATGGCAGGAATTATGTTGAAGCTTTTAAAAACAGTTTGGAATCTCCTTCGAAAGTTAAACATAGCATTACTATATCACTCAATCATTTTGACTTCAAAATTCAAGAGATTTTAAAAACATATATCCACATATATTCTGCACATGGATATTCATAACAGCATTATTCATAATAGCAAACATTTTGGAAAAGCTCATTAGCTGATAGATGTATAAACAAAATATATATTCATATAATGGAATATTATTCAAACATAAAAAGAAATGAAGAGGAAAGAAGTACTGCTGCATACTGTATCATGGTTGAAACTTAAAAACATACTAAGTCATTTGAGCAGGAAAAATCCAGATGCCAAAGGCCACATGCTGTATGATCCCATTTACATGAAATATCGAGAATAGTCAAATTCATAGAGACAGAAAGTACAATAGAGATTATCAAGGGCTGGATGTTTGAGTAAGCAGAGTAATGAGTATTACTGTGTATTGCATTGCTTTCTGAGAAGCTGAAAACAATTTGAATTTAGTTAATAATTATGGCCAATTATGTTGTGAGTCTACTAAAAAACAACTAAATTTGTAGGCTTTAAAACAATGTACTATTATTTATTTTGTTTACCTCGTTATACACTTTTTAGGATATTGAGTTTGCACATCACTCAGTGTGAATTTCACACCAAACCCACAAAACAGAGTTCTACTTAACTTTATCACTACACCTTGTTAACTACTTCCTTCCCTTGTTTCCTCAACCCCTGTAGCCACATCTCCCACTCCCCAAATAGGAGCATCTTGCAGCCTGTGAATTTTACTATTATTCTGATTTTCTTTCTTTTGATTCTTTTGTATTCCACATATGATTGAAATAACACAGTATTTATTTTCTTTCTTTTTTTTTGGCTTATTTTGCTTAGCAAAAATATCTCCAGTTCCATGTATCTAGCTTGTTTCAAAAGATACAATTTCATCTTTGAAATGGCAGCATAGGATTCCATTGTGTATATATACCACAGCTCCTTTATTCAGTAATCTGTTGAGGGACATTTAAGCTGTTTCCTTGTCTTGAGCATTGTGAATTGTTCTGCTATAAACACAGGCATACATACTACACTCTATGATTAATGTTTTTGTATTCTCTTGTTATATGCCTAAATGTGAAATTGCTGGATAGAATGGTAGACCCATTTTCTCAATTTCCTGAGGAATCGATATATATATATATATATATATATACTGTTTTCTAAAATATTGCACAAATTTACATTTTTATGAACAGTGCAAAAGAGTTCTTTTTTCCTTTACACCCTCTCCAACATTTATTGCCTGCAATCTTTTTTAAATACGTCATTCTCACTGATGTGAGGTGATATCTCATGTGGGGTTTTTTGTGTGTTTTGCATTTCTCTGATGATTAGTGATATGGAGAAATTTTTCATGTATCTGTAGGCCATCTGTGTGTCTTCTTTATATAGGTGCCTATTCAGTTCTGCTCATTTTTGAGTGGGTCATTCGGTTTTATATTGTTGAGTTGTATAAATTCTTTACATATTTTTTGAGATTAAGTTCTTGTCCATTGTGTGTTGTGCAAATATCTTCAGCCTTTTAGCGGGTTGCTTTTTTTTAAATAGTGGTTTCTTTTACTGTACAGAAATCTTTAGTTTATGTAGTCCCAGTTATTTAATTTTACTTTAGTTTGCTGAAGGTGTGACTTCTCCAACGGATTCTCTGAGGCTGATATTAATTTTTGTGTATGGTGCTAAGTAATCTAGCTTCATTTTCTGACATGTGGCATCTAATTTTCCAAGCACTATTTGTTGAATACATTTGCATTCCACTCAACTCTGTATACTAGTGTGTCTTTTGTCATAGATTAACTACCTATATAGCTGTGGTTTTAAATCTGGGTTCTCAATTTCATTCCATTGCTCTGCTTGTATGATCTTAGTCCAATACCATGAAGTTATGGTGATAATCACTCTGTATTATAGTTTGAGTTGGCATGTGTGACTCACATTTTTTTGTGAGGATTACTTTGGCTATCTGAGGTCTTTTGTGGTTCCATACAATTTTAGTATTGTTTGTTCAATTTCCTTGAAAAAAATCCCTGTAATTTTGATAGGAAATGAATTAAATCTTTATATTATTTTGAGTAAGATGTTAATTTTAACTGTTGATTCTTTCTATTCATGACCATGGAATATTCTTCCATATCTTTGTGCCTTTTATTTTTAATCAATTGCTTATAGATTACAATATTGGTATTGGCATATTCAGCATATTCCTTTCACTTCATTTAAGTTTATTCCAGGTTTTGTAAAAAAAAATTTCCATGTTATTGTGAATGTGTTTGGTTACTGATTTCGCCATTGACATTTTTATTCTTTGTATATGGAAATGCTATTGATTTTCTGTATTGATTTAATACCTTGTCATGTTGATGCATTCATTTATTGTTTCTAAATTTTTGGTGTAGTCTTTAGAATTTTCTAAGTTGTAATACCATGTCACTTGCAAATAATGATAGTTTTAGTTATTTTATGATTTGGACTCCTTTAACATCTTTTTCTTACTAAGGTCTAGACTTTAGAACTATATTGAATAATAGTGATGAGAGTTGTCATCCTTGTCTTGTTTTAGATTGTAGGAGAAAGGTATCAGTATTTTACCACTGAATGTGACATTAGTTGTCGTTTATGTCATATATGTCTTTTATTATGCTGAAGTATGTACCTTAAATTCCTATTATGGTGAAAGTTCTATCATAAATGTGTGATGAATCTTGTCAATATCTTCTATCATCTATTGATATGATCATATGATTTTTCTCCTTGCTTTGGTTCATGTGGTTTGTTACAATAATAGATTCTTCTATGTCAGACCATCCTTTAATCCTAGGATAAATCAAACTTGATCATGATGGATGATAGTTTTGATGTATTGTTGGATTTGCTTTACTAATATTTTGTTGAGGATTTTTGCATCTATACTCATTAGAGATATTGGTTTGTAATTTTCTTTTTATGTCCTTATCTGTTTTTGGTATCAGTGCAATATTGACTTCATAGAAAGTTGTTGGAAACATTCCCTTTTCTTTAATTTTTTTGAAAAGTTTAAGAAGTTAGATATTAATTCCCTGAAGGTTTGATAAAACTAGTAAAGCTCTCCAGTCCTGGGGTTTTATTTTTGAGGAGATTTGTGATTACTTCTTCAATTTCCCTGTTTGTGATAGTCCTGTTCAGGTTTTCCATTTCTTCCTGATTCGGTCTTGGTAAGCTGTATAAAAATCTGTCCAGGTCTTTTATGTTGTTCAATTTACTGGCATACAGCTGTTCATTGTAGTCGCTTATGTTTTGTGTTTCTGAGGTACCTGCTGTAGCTTCTACTGTTTCATTTCTGAATCTAGTTATGAGAGCTTTCTCTTTTTTTTTCTTAGTCTAGCCAAAGGTTTTTCAGAAGAACAAGATTTTGGTTTCAATGATATTCTGAATTGTCTTTTTGATTTCTATTTCATTTATTTCTGCTTGAATTTTATTATCTCCTTCCTTCTACTGACTAATGGCTTCAATTGTTCCTTTTATAGTCTTTAGACATAGGGTTAGATTATTTTTTACCTTTCTTGGTTCTTAAGGTAGTCCTGGATTGCAATAAAATCCCCTCTTTGTACTACTTTTGCTGCATCCCATAAATTCTGGTAACTCCTGTCTTTATTCCCATTTGTTGCCAAGAACTTCTTAAGTTCTCTTTTGATTTCCTCCTTTATACAAGAGCCATTAAGAAGCATGTGACATTTTCCCCCATATATTTTAGAATCTTTCAGTTTTGTTTTTGTTGTCAATTTTTAGCTTTAATTCATTGTGATTGGAGATGCTTGGCATGATTTCAAACCTCGTAAGTTTGTTAATACACATTTTGTTTTCAAACATATATTCTATTGTTGTGAATGTTCCATAAACACTTTAGAAAAATGTGAATTACTTGGTCATTGGATGTAGTATTTGTATTAAATTCATTGTTCTAATGCTTAATTTAAAGCTATTATTTCCCTGTTAGTTTTGTCTGGTTGATTTGTCCATTCTTGTAAGTGGGTCCAATGTGTTTTGATCTCACTCAAAGTAAAATACAAATACCATATAGTGACATACAAGGCCCTATATGACCTGTGTCAAGCCTATTTGAAATAATCTCCTGTGTTACTTTTCCTTGTTCAATCCACATCAGGCACACTGAAAAGTATAAAATATGTTTAACAACCTAGGTATTCTGTTGTCTCAGGGTTTTCCAGTATCTTCCTTTTACCAGGAAAACTCTTTCTTCCTAAATCACACGGCTCTCTTCTACACCTCTTTTGAATTTTTGCTCAGATGACAATTTTCATATAGGCCTATCCTGATTGTCTAGTTATCTTGGCCCTCTCCATTACAGTACATTCAATCTCTTATACTTCTCATTTTCTGCATAGGACTTCTCACCTTCTAACATACTATAGAGAATACATATTTGTTTAACTCCTCCCCCCAGTAATTAAAAACACAAAAATTTTGTGTAATTCCTTTACTTTATTTGTTGATATATCACTAGTCCTAAGAACAGCATCTGGTCATAGTAGGTACTTAACAAATGTTTGACAATAGGCTAAATGAAGATTTCTATTTTGAAATTACTTGTTAATATTTATAGGGTAAACTAAGTGGCAAAATAACTGCTGACACTTGTTCAGCATTCTGTGTGGTACCAGACCTTAAGTTAAGATTTTACCATATAATTTAATCTTAAAATTCTATGTAGTTAGAATATCTTTATGCCTATTTGATGCTTGAGAAAACTGAGACAGAAATTGTTGCAAATTTTCCCAAGATTGCATATGTATGCAAAGATAAAACCACTTTCAACCATTTTTATGTGAAGAAAAACATGTTAATGCTATGTGTCTCATCTGCATATAACAGTAGTAATAAAAACAGATCCTTTTTAAAATATAATTATTTTATTACTATTTCTTTACAAAGCCATACTCATTTTAAACTTGATTCTCAGTCTATGGGTATTATATGCTGTACCCACCACCAGAGTTCTACTGTTCTCTACTAACACCTTTTTCTTTCTCTCCTTCCCTTCCCCTTATGAACTCCCTGGAAGCCATGATATTGTATCCTATGTGTTTGCTGGGGATTAATTTGTTGATTTGCTTAATTTAATTATATTCCACATATGAGTGAAACCATCCTATTTCTCTTTTTATTTTTGACTTATTTTGCTTAACATGATCCCCTCCAGTTCCATCCAGATTGTTTCAAAGGGCACAATTACATTTTTAATAGCTTCATAGAATTCCACTGAGTATATATACCTCAGCTTCTTTATTCAGTCATCTGTTGAGGGCCTTCAGGTTGTTTCCATGTCTGGTTATTGTGAACCATGCTGCTATGAACATAAGGGTGCAAATATTTTTCCTGATTAGTTATTCTGTATTCTCTGGACTTATGCCTAGAAGCTGGATTGCTGGAGCAAATGGCTGTTCCTTTGTTATTACTTTTTTTGAGAAATCACCATACTGAATAACAGTTCTTTTCATGAATACTTACACATACCAGGCACTGTGTCAATCACTTTACACAGTTATTAAATTTACCTCTTTAAATAATCCTATATAATAACAATACTATTATTATGTCCATTGCTTAGATAATATGTAGACATGCCTTTTCACATGATTAATATAGCAGAATATGGTTTCACATCTTTATTTATTTGACTTCAAAACCTATCTTCTTAGTCATTAGTCTAGGTTCTTTATTAGTATTTCTGTTAGGTGAAATGATAGCAAGGAAAAACTGCTCTGGAATTTTCTGGTGTAACTGTTCTCGTTTTCCTATTTATCTTATTTCCTTATACCTAATATTAAAATCTACTCCAGTTATAATTTTCTTTTTTATCAAGTCATGGCCTTTATTAATTAATATATAGAATTTGTGAACTTTATGCTTTCTTGGTTTATAGATTATAATTTTCAGATACATGGAATATTTTTTCTACAGTCATTGTCCTTTTTCCTATTCTTTCAAATAACTGAGGCAGTGCAACTCAGTAAGTGGATGTAGACAGATATAAAACTATCCTATAAATTATACCAGGCAACCACACACCTTATAATTAGAAAAACACCTGAAATTGATTCCACTAGAAAACTAGTTTCATTTAAAGATGAGACTAGCAGATTCAGAAAAACTTAATGCTATAGCCAATATTCTCTACATTTATGATCTCCACAAAAAAGTAAAAAGAAAGAAACAACTCAAATCTCTCATTTACCATTGACAAAATTTGTAATAAGAGGCTTTTGGGAGCTCTAGAAGAGCTACTTAAGTAGCAACTATGTGGAGCAATATTTTACACAGGAAGCATGGAGGAACCCATCAGCTAAAAGAGGGATCTTCAGCAAACTGGCCTATTTAATTTATGAAGGCTGAAAATTCGCAGACACAGAGCAGTCTTGCTTTAATGAAGGAACTCCTGGCGGATTGGTATGGGGCATCTGGACACCCACAGACACCAAAAGCTGGAAAGCAGAAGCAGTAGCCCAAAGGTAATTGAATAGTATCATATAATCCCCTTGATACACAGTAGGGAATGGTGATGGACTTGGAAGACTGAAATTTGCAGCAGCATCTGTGTAGATACAGAGTCACCATGACCAAGTAGAGTTTCACAATTGTAAGTCAATTTAGATTCCCACAAAGGTAAGTGATGCCACTCTCTGATTTTAACAAGATACATTGGAAGGAGATGTGGAAAATTCTTCTGATTTAATCATACATTTTAAGTTACTTATAGAAGACAGGATAGAGAACATCATTTATGAATTTGATAGAGCACTGAAAGGGGAAGAAATCATCAGTTCACCAACCACAGGCATAAAAGGTGTCAAGGAAAGTAAATTCAGTTACTTTCTCATAGAAGTTATGCTCACTTTCTGTGTTCCTACTCTGCACAAATGCAATTGTAAACTTTTTTAGAGTCCTACAGCTGCCATCAACAAATAAAAGACAAACGCTGCTTAATTTCCCTATTCCATTGAGAATAACAAGTCCTAACAACCGCATTATTTCTAAAGAATTGCAAGCCCACAATCAGGATGTCCTCACATTACAGGATTCATATCACATAGGGCTTGAAGTTGAAAAGAAAAAAGAAAACTTAAATTACATTTTCTAACTTTCTACATCCAGAACTTTTGTGTTATTCCCCCCCTACCTGGTGGTCACTTTTATATCTAGAGAAAGTAGGAGGGAAAAAGAGTTGTAGAGGAAAGGGCTTCACATAAGAGAGTGTGTAAGTGGTGTCATAAAGGGCACATTGGCATGGTCTGTTACCACTACCTCTTTGGGAAACAGTTAAATATCACTCCTCAAATACCCTCAAATTGTGTCTTTTAAATGGAAAAGGCAACCCATTTATTTTTATTCTACTACACTTAGATTTAGCTCTCCTGTATTATTTCTAGCTACTATTTTTTCCATGTTTGTTTCCCCCCTCTTTTATTCTATAGTATTTTTATCCTTGAATCTATTTTTCACTTTCACAATTTTAAGTTATACTCTTTTTCATTAATTTTTAGTCATTTCCTAGTAAATTTAAAAATGTTCATTGATACTGGTATCTTAACATTCTAAATCAGATATACTGTGATAATCTGACAACATTATGTGTTTTTTATAGAAAAACTATAGCTGTTACAACCAGAAATATGGTAACATGTCTGGGCTGAGATCTATGTTCCAATAACCTATGAACCATAATTTAAAAGCCTAACATCCATAATAAAATGGAATTCAATAAAATCTTTCTATTACAGACTTAGTCTTTTAGCATCTTGGGCTACATAATATATACTAGCCTTAGGAAGCATCATGACAATAAATACAACTATCTCATAAGATTAGAGGGGAGGAAGTTTGCGTAGTGAGTACACAGGCAAAACATACTTCTTAAATCAAAGATAAAGGGAAAATATTTTACTTCAGTATGCTGCTATTTTAACTGTTACTAAGGACAAAATCTTAATAAGATTTGCATTTACATTGTGTGATCTAGTAAAAAAAAGTAAAATAAGCTCACAGTTTAATAATTCAGCTACCTTGTTTAACTCTCCCACAGCAACCCATGAACCTAAGAAAGATCTATCAGGGTCACTGCAGGACTGCAATAGCATTTTTCTCTTGATGAATAAAATAAAGTAAAACTTTAAAATAATAAGCATCAGAGAAAATTTCTGAACATTCTATGTGAGAACTTAAGGTGAATGGTGGCTGAAGCACTGATAAAGCCACAGGTATAATCCAGGTTTACAGAAGTGTCACTCCATTCTAGAAGAAGGAGCAATGGTTCAGGAGTCTTGAAATAGGGAGGACACTTGGGTCCTAATATGTGAAAATCCCTTTTGTATTCAGAAAGTCATCTGTCTGTTATAAGTAAAGACATAGATAAATAAAAACAATGTCACTCATTCAAATTGGAAGCAGATTTAAACAACATACAACCCAATAACTATATACAGAAACAATTTCCACCTCAGAAAGGAGCTGTGGGAACAGAAGGCATTAAGAATTTCAGAGAATGCTGAGGACATACCTCTTCTCTTTTCTAATAATAATAATTATACCTATAATTATTAAGAATTAAATAGACGCAAGACTCACTATTTGGAATTTCACATATATTGATTCATTTAACATTTATGACAATCATATCCTCTAGGAACTATTATATACAAGTATAGATATATATACATACATACATACATATATATAATCAAAACACCAAGCAGTGAATAGATTTTTTCCATGGTTAAACAGATAAAATTAAATAGGTAGGGCCACCACTTCCATGTCTCTGAACCCTTAAAGTACTTATTGTCTCTTCCACTTACTTTGTACATGAAAATGAATTAGTTTATAACATGAGAAAGCTCCTGAAGATCTTTCCCCAAGTAACCATACCTCGCCTAATACAGACGTAAAAGCACAGGGTAAATAGCCAATAAATAGTTTTTAGAAAAAAGTGAACAAAAATGGATTAGGTGGGATATATATACTCATTCAACACTGTTTTGTAGCAAATGTTCTCTGATGAGTTTCCAGGAATAGTTTAGAGAAACAACTGATTGTAGTAGGGAAACCTGTGTTGTCTAGTTTATATATTAAAACCAAACACTATATTCATTGTTTATTTCATCAGGAACAACTGTTGAAATATTACAGGACCATCATTTTATTAGTAGCCCACTTTCATGTTAGAATAATGCTCAGGGTACTCACAGTTCAAAAAGAGAAAACAGTATTTTAGTAGTAGGCTCAAGACTCAATTTGTTAATCAGGTAACAAGATCTTTTCAATATAAAGAGAATAATAAAGTAAAATCAGCGGATTAAAATAGCAGCTGACAGCTTGAAGGATGTTTTCCCTATATTGCAATTATGTATGTCTTCCAATGAGCTCTTAAAGAACTATACTCAAGATGAAGGAGATGCAAAGAGATGGGTATCTCAGGTGGGGAACACTGAATGGAGTGACTTGCTATGAGGATTTACTGGTAAAAGACAGATAAAAGTCACCTCCATATCCTCATGGAGTTGATAATACTGGTCTACTCTTAAATAGACTGTGTTTTTGAAAAAAATCTTTCAGATTATAAAATGAATAACATTTTAGTGTGGCAATGTTAGAAATAGAATACTAAAATAAATTCAAAGCATTTATAATAAACTTATTACCCAGAGATCATCAGGATTAATATTTTGATGAATTCTCTCATTCTGTACTTTCAAATTTTAGTTTGTTTTAGATGATGATGCTTCCGGCCCCTTCCCCAATATAGGCCAAAGTTAAGGCCAAATCCATGCTCTAGCTTTAATGAAAACTATACACTAAACCATTGTTTCTCATGGTATGGTCCCTGGACCAGAAGCATCAACATCGCGGAGAAACTTGTTAGAAAGAAAACTTTTCAAACCCACCCCAGCTCTACTGAATCCATTATCCTGAAGGTGGGCCCCTATAATCTGTGTTTTAATGAGCTCTCAAGAGGATACTGATCAACGCAAGTTTTAGAATCGCTACTCTAAAAAAAATTTGCTACCCGAAATGCAGTCAGAGTGAGAATGATAGTAGTTAACACTTTTTGCATGACTGTGATTTGTACTAAACAAAATACATAATATAATTTATTATCACATATACATATGAGGCAAGCATTATTATTTGTATTTCACAAATGAATAAACTGTAGAGTTCGGTTAACTCGCCCAAAGTGATACAGATAATAAATGGTAGGGTTATATTTAAAATTCATGTCATGTCTTCAGAAATTTCACTTTAAACAAGTATATTACATTCTACCCCTGAATACTAAGACACAACTAGCCTGAATATTCCTACTTATATGCTGTAGCTCTTGTTATTTTATTTAGATGTTATACAATTTCTGAATTTTCCATTTTTCTATAAAAACTCGTCAGTGTCTTCTATGTAGAAAGTGTTTGAGAGGATCTAGAGATATGATCACTGTCTAAGGAAAAGCAATCTTTAATCATCCAAGTCTGACTCCATATTTAACTCAGTCAAATTTATTGCATTTTCTTCCTTAATTCATTAGAATTTTTTTGCATGATTCTACTTGGAAAATTTAAAAAGTTGGCTAACTGGAAGGAAATTTCATTATGATATTAACAGGAATATTATAGTTTGGGGAATTTATAATATCTATACAAATGTCTACTTTAGCTTTGGAATTTGATAGCTTCTACAAAGCTTTAGTCATCCCTCCACAGGGAATTTTGAATCCCCAGAGCACTGACCATCTGACAATTTAGTACTCCCAGATCTTTTGGGAGAATTAAATGAGAAAGATAATGGATATTAAGTACCTAGTTTAGTGCCTGAAACATAAGCATTAATTTAAAAGCTTTATATATTAATTTATAAAGTTTATTCCCCGTTTTTAATCAAAAAGGAAAATAATCTATTTTTCTCTATTAATTTAATTAGATTCCTATATATAATAGATATAACACATAATGAAGTACCTTATATTGCAGTTGCCTGCATTTGTTTCATTTCTCCTGTAAGCTCCTTAGGTCAGGAACTCATCTTTTTACCCCAAAATGCCTAACAAAGTGCCTAGATTACTATATATGAACCTTAAACATATACTAAATAAGTTCAGTAGTAGGATGCAAACCTGGTAACCTCAAGTATAATTTGAATAAATTTTATCATGTCAGTATACTTAAGTCTATTGTCTTATAAGATGTTACTTAAAATGTTGCAATATAAAATTTAACTACTTTGCATATAGGCATTTATAGCTTATTTATATAAACGACATAATTTGTCTGATGGTGACTAAAGTCAAAAATACTATGGAATAAGTAGTTACACTCTCATGAAAGATTCTTCAAAAGTAGGTAATAAAGTTAGATAGATAGACAGACAGAAAATGGGAAAACATAGCATTGAAGATAAATTTTTTAGGGCTCTGCATTCATTATTCAAAATAATGACTCCTTGTGTCTTTTCAATCCTCAGTGAGTTAAGATAGCATTTGTTTTGGAGTCAGATAATACGGCTTAAATTCCAGTCTGACTTTACTTCCGCCACTTAACTTAATACACCTCAGTTTACTGGAGGCAATATGCATTTTGCAGATAGCTGTGAGAATTGAATAGTATGAAAATATAGTCTAGTAAATATTAAGCTTCATTAAATTACAAAAATTATCATTACTGGAATATTCACATGTAAATTAAACAGTAAGGGGCTTAAATTCAAATCAGTTTTCTAGTGGGTAAACTGTTTTGGTAAATTATTTGAAGAGAGAACAAACTGAAATTTAGGATTTAAATTAGAAGGATTATATGTAAAGTCCAATTATCCTTATCTTTTGGTTCTTCCATAATCCTTCCTCATTATTTTCAGTTAATTGGGCTTTATATCCCCAAATTTTCCCAGAATTTGATGGTTTCATGAATAAGTAAGAAATCTCCTACAATACAAAATGCAGCTTTTACCAACCATAGTAGCACTTTTCATGGGTGAAACAGAAGAATCTCCTCATTCAAAATAATATTATATTAGACATTAGAGTTGGATTTAAAATTCAATTTATATTCTTCATTTTATGTTTTCTGTTCTCTTTGCTATAGCAGAGAAGGGAGAAAAAATGGCCAATAGAACAATCAAAGGATATATTTAGAGCTACCTTTCTTCCAAAATAACAGGCATTGTTACAATTTCTGACTCATTGTACTTAGCTGTCCAAACTTAAGTCTTCTATTTTTTTATGCTCACGCCCAAAAGCAGTGTATTATAATATTTCTGTGCTCACAATTACATGTATAACCTCTCTTCTCATATACATTTATCATTCTCAAAACAAATTCACCACTAGGGATAGATTATGGTTCCGTACTATATACACTTACAGAAAACTCAATGAAAAGAATATATTATACAGGAAATTACCAGCTACTAATATTATTCCCAGTACCAGAGTCCTTGGAATTATTTAACATGTGTCAAAACTACTTTCAGTGAGTACAGCATCAATGGAGAAAATTGAAAAAAAAGAAATGAACATAAATTGAAAGAAACTTTTTTGCCTTTGTTCACGTAATAACGTGGTTATGCAATTAATTAAATGAACTAGACAAATCGTTAGGCTGTTGTGAAATACAGGGTTATATATGTTATATTGGTATCCTGAATAGAATGAAGTAGAGAGCTTTACCACTCTAGGGTATTGATAAACAGTAATTCTATGAAGCACAAAGACATTTCTAAGGACTTCTCCCATGAAAGAACTTCCACACCTCAAAGTGTCTAGAAATTACAAGCAATAAGTTGCCATCCTGTGGTGATAAGCACTCAGGGCTCCCTGCCTGAAATATTTCTCTTCCAAATAATTAGAAATATACTCACTACCTACACCTTTAGAAAGATTTTAGAAAGTCTCTAGAGACCATATAATTTTATCATCCAAATAGATGCTCGTTTAAACATAATGGACTGTGAATTCTATTACACCTGCAGATGGGTTTTCTTTGACTAGAAAGTTAAAAAATTGTATACTAAGCATGGAAAACTTTTATCTACACATGTAAATTCCATACCTATTTTTAAAACTCATAAAATATAAGAAAACTAAATCCCTGCATAAAGAACCATGACTTTGGGCAAGTCACTTCATTTATTTTTGAATTTTAGATTACCAAACTATAAAATGACAATGATATCTAGGTCACATAAATAGCATAATTATCATTAAACATTTCACACTATCTCCCCACCATGCTGGATATAATAAATATTGCTTTATGTGCCCAAATAGCTTAAATAGCAATGCAAAATCACAATTGTACTTTATATTATGATTTTAACTTTTCTACCATTTTCTAATTCTCTTACCACTTTTTGTTAAAACCAGCAGAATTCTGGCATGGCTTTGGATAAATATTTGTTTTTCATATTGTTTACCTGATAATATATTCTGCTTTAGGCTGTCTTTAGGCATCTGTGATGGTGACAAGGAAGTTCATTTCTTAAAAATGATATATTTAAATAAGCTTGGGGTTTGATGTGGTAGAGGATAAACTACTATGAAATGTAATACCAAGAATGATGTATTTACTTGTCATCTCTTGAGTGAAAGAGAATTTGAACATGCAACCTCACCTTGTGTTGATCTGGAAAATGGGGAGCCCATCTCACTGCCAGGTATCATTTGTGTTTCTATACACATGGGTAACTCAAGAGACATGACAAAATGAGTTCAATATTCTTAAAATGGGATTTTCAACCATGGGATTTGAAGAAGAATGTACCAGTGGGCATTATCTTCTGCTTTATCCTCAACATCCAGTGAACACCCATGTTTTATGTTTCTAAATCCCCCTGAAACAGACCATTACTATGCATCCCCATATCACTTTCTTCAAGAGAAGTACTCTCATCCATCCTCCTTTCAATAAGTCTCTCTGCATCCAATATTTTCTAATTCCAAAATGTCCATAATGAAGCATCATTGATATTTCTAAACAAAGCACAAATTAATCATGTAACTTTGCCTAGCCCTAGTGTTTCCCACTGAGTCAAATTCAAATGTCTTAAGAGGTCATGTGTAAGTCTCATCTCTTGTAACTAACCTCCATCCCTATGTAGTTATACTTCCTGCTCTAATGATATCAGACTTAAGATCCACACATATTTATTTCCTCTCTCATATCCAGAATTTAGTAAATGCTAGCATGGAGCCTAATCTCAAACGTAGTCACTCTTGACAAGGACATTGAATATAGGGCCTGGAGACCATTATGGAGCATAACTTATGTATAAACATTGCAACTGTCCTCAAACTGAAGGAAGGTTTTGAGACAACTGCAAAATTGCAGACATCCTGGCTGTTGTCTGTTGGTCACCAACTATGAACTTTTTACTTAGAGATTAGTTTAGTAACCAATCATGTATAGTCAAATACAGGTCACTAATCATTAGTTTTCAAAACAAATTATGTAACACCCTCCCTTTTTTCCCCTTTTAAAGTGCCTTATTAGATGAGGAATTTCAGAGCAAATTTAAGGGTATTTTGACTTGTGTTTTCCAGATTGTGATGCCTGAAACTCTGAACAAAGTCTTATCTACTGTTTTCTCAAATTTCAATAATGTGCTCTCAAATCTAAACACTTATTATCTCCACTGTTAAGACTATAGTCAAAATAACCATCTTTTTTTCCCCAGATTACTGGTCTCTTTCATGATTTTTGAAGTTCATTAATGCTACAGCATGTATCAGTACTTTATTTTTATGTGTAAAATATTGCATTGTATAGATATACTATAATTTGTTAGTTTATTAATCTGCTAATGGATAGGAAAATTAACTTTTGAGTATTAAATGTATAACATCAACATTCATTTATCCACAATTATATTTAGTAATGCCAAGATTGTACATGGTGTGAAAAGACTGCTATGTAGAAATAATATGTAAATGATTAGTTAGCAGGCTTTTTTATAATTTTCCTTCTAGCTGTTCTTTTATTAAACATGTAAATGTGGCATTTTAATCCACCTCTTACCTTTGAGAACTTATATTTAAGGTGGGATTAGCCATATCTCTAGGACAATGATTTTTCAGTCCATGACTGAAAGAGTATTTCACGGTAGTTATAATGATGGATCTGATTCAGAATAAGACCACCAAGGAATCACCTTTAATAATGCAGTCCTCAGAGAAAACGCTTTTCCACATTATTTTTTTTTCTACTCAAATCAGTATTCAAAAAGGCACTCAACTCACGACAGACTTATGTTCTATGCTCAAAGATGGTGGGAATGTTCTGAGAGGTCTTTGAGACATAATGACATTCAGGGATCTGCCTAGGGCAACCACAGGGTCTGTGGTATATACTGTTGGAGGATATGTCACAGATTGGGATGTCAGGTTCATACATTCTGCTTTCAGGAGCTGTCTCCTTGCCTTTATGGTTGAACAACATCACTTTTCCAAATTTGTTTCATCTCTAGCTAAATATAACATTGTCTTGAAGTTTCATAATTAATATGATTAACATATTATAATGTTCATTATCTTAAAGTCTGCAGTCCAGGGCCCATAACTCTTTTATCTAAAAATCTCAAGAATTTTGGAAGCTACTAAGACTACAATATGTGATAGTACCCAGAATACAGCAAATAAATGACAAATGTTTGTGGATGGAAAGAAAGGGCAGAATATGTCCAAGGTAGGTTCAGTGTTATTACCTTCTCTCTTAGGATTGATTCTATTTCCATTTGTTTCATTTCTAAATGTTTTGATTCATGTGACTTTCAATGTGCTTCTCTCAAACTCCTAGGCTTGAGGGCTAACAAAAGAAGCAGTGAGGTCTCAGGTGTTCCTGCTTCATTACTTATACATGTACTGAAAATAAATAAATTCTAATATGTTTCTCACAACTCATTTAACACTTCTAACGTATTTTTCAAAGATTGCCTGAAAGATACAACTTTAGATTTCAGTGATCTCATAACTATACTGATTCTAATAAACTAGTTCATTAGGAAACAGGGGGATCTGGCTGAAATTGTATGATTGATTTTAAAAGGTCAGAAGGAGTGCATTGGCCCTTTATATAACAAAATAAACACAATTCAAAAATAAAATCAGGTATTTTCCTAACTTCAACTATAATCCACCTAAACTTCAATAGTTCCAAGGAAATGAAGAACAGGACTTGCTGGCTAAAAGAAAACTACAAATAGCAAATAATATATTTTCCCCTGATGGCCTCAGGAAAACTAAGGATTTACTCATTCTGGACACTCTTGAACTTCTGAATTCAGCATTATTTCTGATTTAGGTATCAATCCACATTGCTCTTTGCCTAATAAAACCTTTTTACCCTGTAAAGTCTAACTTAAATGCCACCAGTAGTTGTAATACAAGTGAGAGATCTTTGAAATGATACAGAAAAACAATTGTGGAGTCCTAAATTAAAAATAGGACAATTAGGTTAGTGTGGGTTATGTTTCACCACTATAAATTTACATACAAAATAGTCTTCCTTCATCCTTCTAACCAAAGGATTATCTCTGATAGCTCTGAGTCCAGGGCTGGCCTTTGACTGGACTATAAATAGCAAACTCTTCTATCTCAGCTAAAGCATGAATCCTATTCTTCTGGAATGAGGGGTTTAGCTTTACGCAATGTAAACCAAGCACACCAAGTTTCCTGATTTGTACCACAGCCCTGATTATTTAATTCAGCTTGTTTCAACCCAATAACTCTTAATCAAGCACTTATTAAGTGTTCTGTTATGTATTTGAAGCTATTGGGCACAATTTGAGGAACTCATAACCTGTGTTAACAAGCAAATACCAAAATTAAAGACTCACATCATACAATCAATGATTAAGTGCCCAAGTTAGTGGTACAAATTATACATTCCAAAGTTCTTAGAATGGGGAGACCCTGGTAAATTAGACCAGTCATGGAAGACATTGTAGAAGAGATGAAGTGTGAGATGGAAAATATATAAAGGAAATTAAATCACATACAATTAAAATATCATAGTTATTAATTGTAAATAGACTGATTAAAATAGTTGTTTATTTAAGTAATATTTTGGGATACAACTTATTTTAGAAACAGTCTAAAAAGATCTTAGGCAAGTTTTTAGACTCTAGACAGTAGGTTTTTCATTAATAAAAAGAAGGGATATATATATATAATATATATATATATAGATGATGTAAAAGAACCCTGAGAGCAATACCGCATTCTAACTGTGATATGATTCAATGATGATTCCATACTCTGATGAATAATGTGCTAGGGGAGAACAAATGCTTTTCTTTAAAAATTATTTTATCTTTCATCTTTTACTGATTCAAGCTGAAATTTACCCACATAGCAATCTTTGCAAGAATCTCAAGCACAGTTACTCACAGGGGCCAATCAAGTTAAATAAATATGCAAAGTGGACTAGGTGTTAAGAAATAGAAATTGGTAGAAACATTGTCAATCTTCAGTGTCCTCACCCTTCATAAAGAGGGGAAGGTGTTTCTTATTATTACCTCAAGCTTATTATTGCCAATCTCTACATGAGACAACTGTGGCAAGATAAATCTTCCATGCTTAAAGAAAGCCATAAGTGAAATCTCTAGATCTTCCATTTTTTAAGTCATATGTAAGTAATCAACCTTTTACCAAGAAATATGCACGTGTGTGTGCATGTACCAAAATACATCCAGAGACTGTCCATTTGAAAACTCTCTTGTACTATACACTATTATTCAGAAAAAAATCAATACACAGGCAGTTGAACACTATGATATTGCCAATACACACAGTTCAAAATGAAAACTTTCTTTCATACATAATGGTATAGTTGACTGAGCATCTAACAGTTAAGAAACTTATTTATGAGGCTGAATTTATCCCAAGTTACAATGAGCACCTGGTCATATCCATTTTGACGATTAGCCTAGACTTGTAAAATGACCGGCTAAAGTCAATATGGGAGAAAAAAGTTTTTTTTTCCCCTCCATATTACTCCATATTATAAACTAGAGTTCAGCACAATACATGTCATTCTAAATTATCTAATAGAAAAAATTCCTTGCATCACCAATGCTCTTTTTAGAGCATTAACTCTTAACTCTTAACTCTCTTTTTGTTCTAAGTGATTATTGCTAAAAGGAATGTGGAGGGATTCTTCCTGCCCAGTCCCTGTTCTTCAGTGCTTCCCATTCCATTAATAGTGCCTAATTAAAATAAATTGATCCTGATGTTAGGAAATCTTAAAATAAGATGAACTTCAAAAGGCAATCTTTGTTGAGAAGCATATACATCAGCACAGATGCTTAAGTCTATCATCACAGTTTCATTAATTGGCTATAATCAATAGAACTTATGGCCTGTAGAAAGGGGAGTAGAATATAACAAACTTAAATACAGAACAATGTATCTGAAGTATTAGTTCACGTTTTAAATTATATTTGCTTGATGTGATTGAAAAACAGGATAATCCAGTTTTGTTTCTTTTCTAAAAAATAATCTGTCTCTCCATCTCACAATCTGTCTTGGTTCATACTGTGTTTTCTATTGCTGAGTGGTCAAAAAGAAAGATTTCAGCTCTGGAATGCTGGTTGCACTTGCATTTGCAAGAACTGTCACTTGCAACATTAAAGGGATATCCAAGGAGCTTAGGTTCATGCTATTAGAGGCTGGGTTATTAGGAATATAAATCTTCATGACATTATCGTGATTCCTCTAAAGATTGCCGCAAACCATCTAAAATGTTGCTTTGACACTATAGCTCATTGTGCATTAAAATTCATCTCTCAAAGCACAATATACTACTGTGATCAGAAAAGGACACTATTTAAGATGGGATTGGAAAAGAAAAAAAACAAAAACAATAGCCCAGAGGAAATGGTGACTTTTAGTTTATTCCTAGAAAGAGATTTATATATGAGATTTGATTCAGGTATCACTCCCAAACAATGTGAGAAATAAATAGCTCCTTTGTATTAGTGCCAAAGGCCATGTAAATAATATATATTTGTATCACAACATCAGTGAAATGTAGAGTGAAGGTCAGTATAAAATTTCATCAAGTATTGTACAGTACACCAAGATTATGAAAACCTTAAATCTTTATAGCTATGATGAAATGTTCCTTCAGTAAAATTTTTTTAAATATTAAAATTTAAAAGATAGATAGTAACAAATGTTGATGATGACAAGGAGTAATTGAAACCCACATGCATTGCTAGTGGTATCGTAAAATTAGTTCAGCCACTTTAGGAAACAGTTTAGTAGTCTGTCAGTAATTTGAAACTAGAGTTATGATACTACTCAGTGATTTAATTTCTAGGTATATAAGATAAATGAAAACATTAATGCAAAATAATTGGTCATGGATGCTCATGTCAGCATTATTAATAGCAAAAACGTAGAATGATCTTAATGTCCATCATCTGATTAATAAATAAAATGTGGTATATCTGTATAATAGAATATTTTTTGAATATGAAAAATTAAGTACCTGCTACAACATATATGAGCCTTAAAAATATTAGGCTAAGTGCAGAAAAGTAATAAAAAACATATGCTATGTTATTATATGTATATGAAATGACAGTAATAGGCAAATCCATAGAGATAGAATCTAGATTAGTTATGGGCTGTCAGGAGCTGGGTGAGAAGGGGAAATTAGCAATGACTTTTAATGAATACAATGTTTCTCTTTGGAGTGATGAAAATTCTAAACATAGGTGTAGTGATAGTTGTGTAACTCTTGAATGTAATAAAAAACTACTGAATTTTAAAGGTTGAATTTTACGGTATGTGACTCATCTTGTAGGACACTTTTAGAACAATATTAGGAAAATAAATAATCATGGCATTTAACCAAACTAAAAAATGCAGGTTAAAAAAGCTTTAAAAGTGACAGAATTCTTGACAAATCCCTTTTACTATGTCTTTATCCATGCAAATGCAACCCTTTATCCATAATCAGAAATCACAATTACTAACTGTTCAGTTTCCAAAATAATATCTTCTATATTTGAGCCGTAGAATGACATAATAAGTTTCTATTGAAAATACCAGGATGCTAGTCCCACTTATTACTTTGTGACTATATACAAGCAATAAATTTCTCTCATTCTAACATTCATCAGAGAAACTGGATCTCTTGTACACTGCTGGTATAACTGGAACAGACACTGTGAAAACAGTTTGGTGATTTCTCAGAGAGTTAAAACATAGAGTTACCATATAACTCAACAATTTCACTCCTAAGCATATAGCCCAAATAACTGAAAACAGGTACTCAAACAAATATATAAGCATGCTTACAGCAGCAATATTTATAATAGTCAGAATGTAGAAACAAGTGTCCATCAATAGATGGATGGGTAAATACACTGCAGTTAAGTGTAAAATTATAATTGAACTGGAGCAAAGCCTGCTCCTTTCACGTATTTCTAAGTCCTGAAAAATCTGAAAAATGTCCAAAGAACCCCCTATACCTGAGATAAAAGAAGGTATAGGCTTCCAACAACTGAATACCATTTTTTTCTAGAAAGAAGAGATCTGACTGATCCAAATGAAGATGAAATCCAAGTTCAGGACCTACAATTATCATTTCTTCTAGTAGCCTTCAGCAGAAAGCATAATTCTAATGAGTACAACTTGAAGCTTAGTAATAATTTCTTTAGTTCTCACTCCACCATCTTCCATTGGCTATTTCCTTATTTTGATATTTCTACTTAATATTGTGATTTCACAGAAAGAAATAATGAGAAGGAAAGGGAAATTATGATAGTAATATGCATCTGATATACACATATTAATGATATATTTCTATCTTCTCTGGATGTATCTGAAGAGATTTATGATGAGTGAAATAAGTTCTTAAAAGGTTATGTACTGCATAACTTCATTTGTAAAATAGTCTTTAAATGATTACAGTATAGGGAGGGCAACAGATTAGTGGTCCAGGGAATAAGGAGGGTTAGAGCAAGGAAGGAATGATGGGAGTGGGTGGGGCTATGTAAAAGAACAAAATGACAGATCCTTAAAGCAATGGAAATGTTCTGCATCTTGACTATATCGATGTCAATATCTTGGCTATAGTGTATTATAATTTTGTAAAATGTTACTACTGAGGCAAACTAAGTGAATTATAAATGGAGTTTTTATGTATCATTTCTAACACCTACATGTAAATATACATTTGTCTCAAAATAGAAAGTTTAACCCAAAATGAATTACACACAATTGAAATATATATATGTCTATATATATGTATATATGTTATATATATTGCATCTTTATCTTTTGGCCATTGAGAATTGTGCTGTTATGAACACAAGGATGCATATATATTTTTAAATTAGAGCTTTCATGTTGCTCAGATAAATATTTAGAAGTGGTATTGCTAGATAATATAGCAGTTCAATTTTTAATTTTTGAAGAATTGCCATGTTGTTTTCCATAGAGGCTGCACCAATTCACATTCCAACCAACAATGTAAGAGTTCCTTTTTCTCCATACCCTCACCAACACTTGTTTCCAGTGTTTTTGATAAGACCATTTTCAGCTAAAAAAAACAAAAAAGATGAGCTCTTGCCATGTGCAACAAGTTCGATGGAACCTGAGGTGATTATGATAATCAATTAAGTCAGTAAAAGAAAGAAAAATACCAGATTGCTTCACTCATGTGGAATATAAATTTAAAAAGCATATAAGCTAGCAAAGCCAAACAAAAATACTTTTACATGCTGAAATGAAAATATGGTTACCAGAGGAAGGGAGGGGAAAAAGAGGAAGGGAAATACAGATAGAAAAGGTCAAACTGAGAGTGGTGAAGGGTACTAGTACTCTGGTGGTGGGTGTACTGTATTATACACATTGATTATTGTATGAATCTATCCTCTTGAAACATGTAGTATCATAAACTAACAACATTAATATAAGAAAAATTATATTAATCCTACAAACAATAGAAAACAATGAAAAATTCAAACAGAAACAATATTCTTAAAAGCAACAAACATGAAATATTGTGGGATAAATCTGATATACAAAGCCAATATACTGAAGACAATGAAACATTGCTGAGATAAATTAAAGACTTACTAAATGGAAAGAAATCTTATTCATGGGTGAAATTCAATATTATTAACTCACCTAAAATGTGTCTATACATTCAAAACATCTCCCTCCGAAAATTAAAAACCTCTGTAGTATTTTATGGAGAAATTGACAAGCTGAATATAAATTTAATTGAAAATGCAAATCCAAAGAATAGTCAAACTATCAATATAATAGAGCTATAATAATTAATACTGTGATATTGGCATAAAGATAGACAATTGCAATAATAAAATACAATAGACAGTACAGAAATAGTACCACACATAAATGAGTAACTGATTTTCAACATTGGGAAAAGGCAATTCAGTGAGAAAAAATTCATATTTTCAAATAAGTAGTCAGAAAAATTGAATACTTAAATGCAAAAAATAAAATCTAGAAACTAAGAACCTCATACCATATATAATAAAAAATGACTCAAATGGATCATAGACCTGAACACAAAACTAAAATGATAAAATTTCTAGAAGAAAACTTCATGATTAATTCAAATATTTCTTAGATATAATGCTGTGGTAGACAGATTTCTAGGATGAATCAATAAGATTTCTGTCTCCTGGTATATACAATAGCTTTCTCCAGTTACCCAATCAAACATTTGTTTGAATATAATTTTCTTCCTAATCTATTATAATCTGCTTTTCGTATCCATTACTCTACTGAGACACTTTTGCCAAGATCACAGATATCCATATTGAATCTACTGACTGCTTTTGCGATCTCTATCTTTAGAACCCTTTGATACCTTTGACTCACACGTCCTTTTGCAGATATTCTTCTCCCTTGCTTTCTGTGAAACCATATTCTCTAGATTTTACTCCTTTTCAATCTTTCACTGGTTACTTTTACTATGACTCTCACTTAAATGTGAATGCTTAGGGCCCTGTTAGGAATTTATTTATTGCTACCCTTTATAATTTTCCTCAACTCAAATGACTACAACCAACACCTATATGTTGATAACTCTTATTTTTATATCTTTATGTGAAATTATCTATATTCTCCTCTATATTCTACACACATATCCAATTACTTCATAAACAATCTCAAAGGGGTGTCTTGAAGGAAAAATTAAATTAACATCGCTTCCATTCCAAAATACTTCTGCATAACAGATGCAGAGACAACAGTGTTGCTTCTCTCAGTAAATCCTTACCACATATTAGTGAGATCATACAATGCTTGTCTTTCTCCTTCTGACTTAACTCACTAAGCATAATTCCCTCTAGGTCCATCCATATCATTGCAAAGGAAATATTTCATTTTTTAAATTATTGAATAGTATTTCATTGTGTGTGTGCATACATATTTGTTATATACTGAGAAACTAAACAAATTAAGCAAAAATATACTTTGTCATAGAATCAACTTGTCATTTATAGAAAGAAAGGCAAAGGAAGTGAGTAAATGGGTTAAAAGGTCAATTATAAAGTGAAGAATATAACTACTATTGGTGGTAACATGTATAACATATTATATACAGCTGCTGATTTATTATGATGCATACCTTAATTTTAAATGATTTATGTTGGAATTTTCCTTCAATAAACAGTTTAATGATATATACTAAGTTTTCTATGACAGAAAGTAGGATTCATTATTGAGTGAATGTGTAGTATCTTACCTTCTGCCCTAGCTGATGCATCACCAAGTGTGAACTGTAAATCCCAAATCTCCATATTCACTGACACAACACTAGTCCATGCTTCCATTTATCTTTCACATAGATTGTTTTAACATATCCCTAAATGATGTTGAATTTATCTTGTTGTCCTCTCACTTTGCCCTGCTGTGTTTCACACAGGAGAGTGAACATTTTAAATGTGTATCTGGTTATGACACTGCCTTCCTTAAAACCATTCAGTGGTTTATCATTGAAATCAATAGTATCTGTAATACATGACTTCTAAATCTTTATTTTTAGCTTCTGCTTCCCTTCCAAATCTTAACTATTACTATTCTCATGTTTAGACTTTCTGTATCAGAATTGAATTTTCATTTCCTGAAGATTCTGTGCTTGCTCTCATTTTCAAACTTTCATGCATTGTTTCCTATACCAATTCGCATTAATTCCTTCATTCATTCCTTTCTTGACTCATTTCTCATATATATGTTAGATCCCTCCAGAAAGTCTTCCCTGAAATATGAGTATCTAAAGCTAACTTGCAAGCTTTCTCTATCTGCTTACATGTTATGCTGTACTTCTATCTTAGCACTGATAAAACTATATCATAATTTACTTGACTATATTCTTTATTATACTTTAAGTTCCAAAATAACATGCATCAGGCTCTTATTAACCATTAAACCACTAGATGTTAGTACAAATATCCAATATACATTATAGGCCTAATAAAATGTTTCTGGTGAAGGAAAAGAGGAAAAGTGGGGATAAGGAAAGAAAAGACTGAAGAGTCAGTCCAGAAGATTTGCTGTCCCGTTATCTGTTTATTGGATACAATGAACAGAAAAAGGGAATCTGATATGTTTTTAAATAACAAATATTTTAACTTTTCCTATTGATGGAAGGAATAATAAGCCCTACTCTTGAATTCTTACCACTGTTACTGCTAATATCTGATCAAAAAATAAACTCTTCCATCAGCATGATGTTTCCCAAGTCTGTCTAAAAGAATGTGTTGCAGAATTCTCAACATCAATTAAAAGTTGTGCTTTTCTTGGTCAAGATTTTATTACTAGCAATATAGTTCACCCCATATGGTCGGTCTATCATATGAGGGCATGGGGAATAGCACTAATTCCTTAAATATCAAATGTTATTTATGGGAGTTTTTAATGTGTAATTACAAATTTCCCTAACAATTTTATTATAGTCATCAGTTATTTAATCTTTATCTGCCTGCTATAAACTGGATTTGTGAATTTCACAGGTTAATTTTATGTTGCTTAAAATATTTTAATTCAGATTTCAAATTTAACACTAGTAATTCTATTTCAAAATTCTCATTAAAAGCACTAAGTGAAAAACATACCTATCCAAATTCATAAACAAATAATCAATTTACTATTTATCTCTCAAATCATTTTCCAGTGTGCATTGCAAAACTTCTTCACTGTAATGGATTCTGTTCAACCTTTATTCAGATATTTAATTCTGATTATTTTTGAAATTTACTTCATTCCTAACAATGCACTTCTTAATTAATTTAACTGAAGGAACATTGCATTATAACATTAAATAGATTTATGGAATACATCATAATAAATCCACATCTGTATATAATACATTAAGTTCACTATATCAGTTTCCCCATTCACTATACATTTTAACGCATTTTACCTCATTTGCTCACCCTCCACCTATTCTCTCCCTGCAACCACTGATTTGCTATTTTTAACTACAAGTCTATTGTTGATTTAGTTCAATTTTTAAAACTATTTTTGCTTCATTTAATTCATTTGTTTGCATCTCTATTCACCACATATGAGTGATATAATAGGATGTTTGTCTTTCTCCTTCTGACTTATCTCACTAAGCATAATTCCCTCCAGGCAGGATTTCATCTTTTTTGATAGCCGAATAGTAATACATTATATATACATATATATATAAAACATCTTCTTTATCCAGTTATCTCATCTTGATGGGCACTTAGATTGTTTCCAGCTCTTCTCCATTGTAAACAATTCTGCAAAGAACATAGAGGTGGATATATCTCTGTAAATTAATGCTGCTGTGTTTTAGGGGTAAGTATCCAGTCAAGGAATAACTTGATCATATGAGATTTCCATTCTCAATTTTTTGATGAATCACCATACTACTTTCCATGATGGTTACATCATTTTAAACTCCCATCAACAGTGTGTAAGTGTCCCTTTTTCTCAGCAGCACTTGTTTTCAATCTTTTAGATAATAGCCTTTCTCACAGGTGTGAGAGAAATATCTCATTTTGTTGGCCATCTGTATGTCTTCTTTAAGAAATGTCTATTAAGATCATCTTCCCATTTTTAATTGGATTATCAGTTTTACTGTTCAGTTTTATAAATTCTTTATATATACATATATATACACTTATAAAGCACATTAAGAAATTGTCAGATATATGATGTACAAATATCTTCTGCCACTCAGCAGGATATCTTTCACTTTCAATGAGTTTCTTTTCATGTGCAAAAGTGTCTTAGTTTCCTGTAATCACATTTGTTTATTTTGTAGTTTATTTATGTGGTACTGGAGTCAAGTTCCCTTAGGTCAGTGTGAAGTACTGTTTTGCTGTGTTTTTATGTGTTTTTATGGCTTCTGACCTTATATCTAAGTCATTAATCCTCGTTGAATTAAATTTTAAGTATGGTGTTAGGCAGTGATCTAGTTTCAATCTTGGTTGTTTTCTTAACATCATCTAATTAAGAGAATGTCCTTGTCCCATTCTAAGATTTTGCTACTGTGTAGTAAATTAATTGTCTAAATATGCATGTTTTCCCAGGCTTTCAATTCTATTCTATTGATCTGTATTTCTTTTTTATTCCAAATCATGCTGACTTGACTACTGCTTAGTAATAGTGTTCGAAGTCAGGGAGCATGCCACCTCTAGTTTTGTGCTTTCTATGTCAGGATCACTTTTGCTATCCAGAGTCTCTTTTTAGTTCTACCTTTTTTTTATTGCTGTGAAGAATGTCATTGGGAATTTTGTTGGGGATTATATTAAATCTGTATATTGTTTTAGGTAAGATGGCCATTTTAACTATCTTAATTCTTCCAGTCTATGAGCATGAAATATCTTTCCATGTTTTGTGTGTCATCTGTCTTACAGTTTTCAGAGTATAAGTCTCTCATTTCTTAGTTAAGTTTATTTCAAGGTATTTCATTCTTTTTCATGCAATTTTAATGGGATTGTTTTCCTGAGTTCTCTTTCTACAATTTTATTTGCACACAGAAATGTTACAGATTTGTGAATATTAATTTGGTAGCCCGCCACTAAATTGAATTTGCTTATTTTAATCAGATTTACTAGTTTTGGGGGTGTTCTCTATATTACTGTGTTATTTGCAAATAGTGACAGTTTCACTTCTTCCTTCCCAATTTGGATAAATGTTATGTCTTTTTCTTGTCTAACTGCTCTGGCCAGGACTTCCAATACTATATTAAATAGTAGTGATAAGAGTAGACATCTTTGCTTTGCTAGAAAAACAGCTTTCCAATTCTTTCAACTGAGTGTATTCCATTTATAGCTACTTTTTGGAGAATTTTTAACTTAAGGGAGTGTTTATTTAATCTTATCCAATGCTATTTCTGTGACTATTGAGAGTATAATGAGTTTTTTGTTCTCCTTGTTGATGACATAGTGTATCACATTTATTGGTGTGCCAATGCTGAACCATCATTGCATCCCTGGAATAAAACCCACTTGATTGTGGTGTATGGTTCATTAAATAAGTTGTTGAATCAGTTATGTTTTATTGAGGATTTTGATCAATATTCATCAAAGATATGAGTCTGCAATTTTCTTCCTGGTGATGTCTTTGCATGGTTTTGGAATCAGGGTAATGTTGGCATCATAAAAAGTACTTGGAAGTTTGACAGCTTCTTCAATTTTTGGAACAGTTTAAGAAGAACTGGTATTAACTCTTCTTTGAACACTTGGTAGAATTCACTAGTGAAACCATCTGGTATTGGGCTTTGTTTTAGGGGAGACATTTAAGTACTCTTTCAATGGCCTTGCTTGTTATCAATGGTTAGGATTTCAATTTCTTCCCAATTTAGATGTGGAGTGTTATACGTTTCCAAAAACGTGTCCCTTTTTGTCTAAGCTATTCAATTTGCTGCCATACAGGTGTACATAGTAATCACTTATGATCCTCTGTATTTCTGTTGTATCAGTTGTAATTAGTATTCTTTCATTTCTGATTTTCTGTATTTGTGTTTTCTAGAGTCTCTGTGTGATTCTAGTTAGAGGTTTCTCTGTTTTGTTTATCCTTTCAAAACACCAACTCTTAGTTTCATTGATTTTAAATATTATTTTTGATGTCTATTTCAGTGATTTCCACTCTAAGTTTTATCATTTCCTTCCTTCTACTAGATTTCAGTTTATATCTTCCTCTTTTTCTAGTTTCTTTAGGTGAAGGTTTAGGCTTTGTAGTAGTGATATCTCTTGATTGAGGAAGTAGAATTGTATCATTAAACATTTCCCACTTATTACAGCTTTTATTGTATCCCACAGGTTCTTAGTTCTCCAACCCCCTTTGCAGTTTTGACCTTCTTCCTCTTTTGGTTGATCTCTAGTTTGATGTCATTGTGATCTGGAAGGATTCTGAATATGATTCCAATCTTTGTAAATTTATTGAGACTTTACGTGTCCCAATATATGGTCTATCCCTGAATAATCTTCATGGATGCTTGAAAAAATGTGTAGTCTATTGTTTATATATTGTAGTCTATTGTTTGTGTGTATATGTGTGTGTGTATCTTTTAAGTTCATGTCTTCTACTTTGCTGTTTAAAGCTATTGTTTTGTTATTGATTTTCTGACTGGATGATTTGTCTTTTACTGTGAGTGTGATACTTAAGTCCCCTACTGTTGTGTTGCTGTCAATGTGTCCTTTTAGGTTTGTTAATATTTGCTGATATATTTAAGTACTCCTTTATTGGGTGTGTTTATCATTATGTGTCTTGTGTTACATTATTTTGATAGCAGTCTATTTTATCTGAGATGAGTATTGCAGTTTTTGTTTTTTCAGATTCGCCATTGGCTTGGAGTACATTTTTCCATTCTTTCACTTTAAGTCTATTTCTTTAGATCTTAAATGACATTCTTGCAGATATAGTTAAGTTTTATTTTTAATTCATCAAGTCACTCTGTGCCTTTTAATTGGTGAATTCAGTCTATTTAAAATCAGAGTGATATTTGAGGACCTGCTACTGTCATTTGACTTTGGTTTTCTGCTTTTATCTATGTATTACCTTGCTCAGCTATTCGTAAAGTTTCTCCTTTTTATTGAGTTATAAAGTGTCTTTTAACATTTCTTGTAGGGGACGGTTCATGGCAACAAATTTCTTTAGCTCTTGTTTGTCAGGAAAACCTGTAATTCTCCCTCATATCTGAGAGAGTTTTGCAGGATATAGTATTCCTGTCTGTATATTTTTATCTTGAAGTATTTTGAAAACATTATTTCATTCTCTGCTGTCCTATAGGGTTTCTGCTGAAAAGTCTGAGGATAGCCTGGTGGGAGTATCTCCATGTATTACTTATTGTTGTGTTTGGTTTTTTTTTTGGCTTTGTATTCCTTGACCACCTTTAAAATTCTTTCTTTGTGTTGGACTTTTGATAATTTTACAGTTACATGCCTTGATGTAAGTCCTTTTTTTTCACTTTTAGATAACTTGGAGTTTCGTTGTCATCATTGACTTGTGTGCTATTTCCTTCCTCAGCTTTGGGATGTTTCAGCAATATTTTTTTTAGTGTGTACTGTGTTCCCTTCTTTTCCTCTTCACCTTCTGGCATAACCATTATTCTTATGTTGCTTTTCCTACTAGAGTCAGATAGCTCTCAGAGTGTTTCTCCTCATTTTTTTTCTTTAACTCTCTTCTGCCTGGCTCCTTTCAACATTTCTATCCTCCATATCACAGATCCTTTCTTCCGTTTGATCAATTTTTTTTCCATAGTTTGCTCTGGTGCTCTTGATCTTATTTATTTGCCTTCTTTACTTCCTGAATCTCTGTTAATCTGTTTTGTAAAACATCAATTTCTGCCTTCTGCTCCTTAACTGTTTTTTGACCTCATTGATATGTTTTGCTGGATTCACTTGTAGTTCTTTAATTTGCTTTTCTGAATTTTCCTTTATCTCTCTGAGTTTATGATTGAAATTTTGAATTCCCTATCTATTAAAGTGAAAAAATCATCCGTTTCTTCTAAATTAGTTTCTGATCAGGTGTAACAATCTTAATATTTCAAATACATCGAGATCTTTTATTTCCCTTACCGTGGGATGGATCCTTATTGCTGAGCTGTTTATTTATTGTTGTTTGGCTCTGGTTTCATCGTATATTTCTGTCCCTCACAGGCTTCTATTTTATGAGTCTTTTGTATATTCAGAGTGGAGGGTGTCTGCTAGGTAGGCAAAAGGGGTAGTTGTTTTTGTGGACTGGCAAATGTGGGGGAAACTGTTCCTGTTGGTATCACCTGGGACAGCCTCTTCTCTGAGTTTCCAGAATTGGATCCAGGAGTCCACAGACTGAAGCATTGGAACTCCTCTCCACTGGGCACCAGTCCCATTGGATTAGGGAAGAGACATGCCATCCTCTCCCTTGTGTTCTTTGCTGTGCCTACATCAATGTGAGTGCTTCGTTTCCAAGCCCACACCCCTTCACTTTGGGCTTCCCTCAAGTCTAGTATATGTGCCACCAGCTATCTTCACTCCTTCCTTCCTGGGACTTGAGACTGGGTCTGCAGCCCTGTCATTTGGTCTTCTGGCTGTGTCTGCCCCCACTGCCACTTTTTCAGTTGTAGCCACAGAAACCTCCACTCAACTATGGCAACCTCTGTACCTCTCTGCATCCACCTTCAGATTCTCAGATGCATGCTGTTCTTCTGCGGATGCCTCAGTGTACTTGCTGTTGTTCCCAAGATGCTGAAAGGTGCTGTGGAGCTCTCTACTAGTGTTGCCTCTGGAGAAAATCCAGCTGTGTTCCTCAAATACTAATCAGGGAATAACCTCAGTCATCATCTTCCAGCAATCTCTCCCAGTTTAGAAGTCACCTTTCTGGGGCTTCTTTTCTATCCCTTCCTTGGAGTCTTGGTCCTAAAATTGCATTTAATGCAAGAAGTTTCAATTTTCTTAGAGGGTGTTTTAAGATTACTATTTAGAATCCAAACTGGGTCATTTAAGATTAACTCCAGACAGGCAAGGCAACTCTGCAAGTATTATTATAGATCTTTGAATGACATCAGAAAACAGACACATATCTGCTCCTTATTATGTTATCTCAAAATCCTTCATGGCCTAAAGACCTGAGAGAAGAACGACAAATGCAGTATTTGCTACTTCAGTCTCTTAAGACTAAAGATATGTCTACAGGAAACCAACTCTAAGTGCCTAAAAAGAAGAAAACAAACTATTAAACTACTACTTTGATTTATTAATTTGTCCAGAGGATCCAAATAATCAGATTTGCTGAGAGAAGAACGACAAATGCAGTATTTGCTACTTCAGTCTCTTAAGACTAAAGATATGTCTACAGGAAACCAACTCTAAGTGCCTAAAAAGAAGAAAACAAACTATTAAACTACTACTTTGATTTATTAATTTGTCCAGAGGATCCAAATAATCAGATTTGCTGAACTCTACAATCGAATTAGCCAATTTCTTACAGAAGCCGCAGGTAATAAGAACACCAGATATTTTCAACTACAGTAATGAATTGTTTCTGAGTAATGAAACAATCTCCAGACAGTTGACCTGACTGAGTAGTCCAGACAATTCAACCTTGTTCATTTGAACACATTCTTTTGGGCAGAATTTGGCAAATAAGATTTATATATCCAATTTTATTCAGCTAGCTAATACACATACTCAACACTGGTGTATAGAAGACTTTCCACTCTTTAAATAGTCCTTGTTGATTATGTTCCTTCCCACTCCAACTTATCACAGTCATTGCTCTTCTATCTGATCTTATGGTTTTTTTGTTTCCAAACCTAAGTTTCTCCAAATAGGATAATATATTGTTTTGACCATGTCAATATATTTCATTAATAACCTCCAAGTACTCTTGAGAATTAATAATTTTAGCTATACTATGAAATTGGAAGAATTTACACAAAGGTAATGTGATGGCATAGAACAAATACAAATATTGAAAGCTATACCAAATCTCAAATCTAAGATTGGTCACTAAACTGTAGAGTTCTAAAGGAAGTTACTAAGTTTTCCAAATAATCATATTATTCATCTTTAAAATGGGAATAATAATGATCTCATAAGAGTTTCTATGAGCATTAAATACAAGCATATGACAAACGGAAAACTCATTGTAACTCAAGATTCTTTCCCTTCCTATTTTATAAACTTAGTTTTCTAAAGACTTTACAAAGTAGTAGTGTTTTCTCATTGTATGTGACCTACACATTGCCTACTTTTGATAATGTATACTAACACATTGAGGTACACATTGAATGAAACTTTATTATTGCTTGAATTCTACTAGCTAAGCATTTTTCTTGCTCCTTCTGTTCCTGACATTTCCCTTCATGGTGAATAGGTGAATAGTTCTGGCAACATTGATGTTCTTCTGCAGCTCCAATCACTATGAAGGAGCAATTTAGAAAGTCTAATAAATAAACAACCATTCAGCCATGCTTCTTTAGTTTTTATTTCTCTAAATCCAGACAGTAGCAATAATTGAAATCTCCTATATGTTAGATCAAGGAAAAATATGAGACTATCTGTATGGCAACTTACTCAAATTTACAATTGCATACTTACAAGCAAAAATCTCTAGATCTCATAATGAACTGGTGTCTATATAAAGGTTTTGACTTAATTCACTGCTGTGAATGTATGCAGAAAATTATAAACCCTACTCAAGTACAGGAATATAGGATATGCATGGGATTTGGCATCCAAAGTCAAGGATTATTATTGGGAGACAATTCTCCATGGGTTTCTGAGTTTCTACACATCTTCTAATCAGAGGTATGGAGACTTTCTGTTCCGGACTAAATTTTCAAGCATGTTTGTAGAGCAAATACCTTTGGATGATGAAAATGGTGTCTTATTTCAAAGTAAAGGGCATGTTTATTTTATTTTTAAAATTAATTTTATTGAAAAAAACATTGCAGTACATACATATGTTTAAGGTATATATCATAGTAAATAAACATCTGTATATAATACTGTAAGTTCACCACTATTTAACATTTTCCTTCACAATGTAATTGACCCTCTTTATCCCATTCCCCCCACTAGTATTCCCTTCTCTTACTGAAATCTCTGATTTGCTTTTATTTACCTGTTCAATATATTTAGGATAATATCTTCCTCCAATCTAAATGGTGAGATTAAAATATTGGGGTTTCCTAAACCCAGATTTCCTCAATTGTTGAAGCACACTCACTGCATGTGCAGCACCTACCTGAATATTTCACATTCCTTTCATGGTCCTTGAAAGGTAAACAATGGGAAAAGATGTGAATAGGATCATCATGCTGGCTGAGCAATGATTAACAAAGTCCTTTGTCTATGTCTTAGATGCCAAAACTTTTCTTCCAGCCTCTGTGAAACTATAGCAGACTAATCTGTTGGCCTACAAGTAGGGAAACCTTCTCAGCGATAAAAGCTTAAGTTCATTTGTATTCATAAAATATACTTTATCTTACGAAGCTATGATATTGTAATTCATACTCTATTTTATAAAGCTATTATGAAACTAAGTTAGATAAGTGTTGAAAGTTACTATTAGGATGAGGTTTGACTCACAAACTAGTTTCCAAGGTCCTTTCTGAGTTGATCCTTGCTTCTCTAACTCACATCTCCTATGGATGACACTGCATGATATGCTTTTGTTGTACTGAATTCCTTTCAGTTTCTTTAAAGTATCATGCTATTTTACATTTCTGATACTTAGCATATACTGCCCCATCTGGACTGAACTCATTGTCATGTTTCCAGCCCTGTTCATTTATCTAGTATCTGCTATATCTTTGGGCTTCAAATTACACAAAAAAGTGATTATTGATAAGCAAATAACAAACACTCAAATACACACATTTCATATAGAATGAATTGCTCTGGATGTGTTTTATTTGTTCCTTCCTTTTTGTAATGATATTCATCACCACCAACAAAAGTTTGTTTGTTTGTTTTTCACAGCAGTAGTAATGCTGCATCATTGCTACTTAGTAATTTTACTATGATTGCATACAAACAAAACTGTTATCAAAAGTTCTCTAATCTGAAATCATGAATTACACTCCCATTTAAGACTGTTTTTTGTCCTAAGGGAATCAAATAAAATGGTATCTATCTCTTTGGAAGCTATTGCCTTAAAAAAGAAAATGCAATAAGCCTATTAGAGTAAGAAATAGTTTTCCTCAACAAGATTTGTTCTTTACTGACACATTCCTTAGTCTGATACTGTCTTAAAGTACAGCACCCATGACCTCAGCATTTGGGGAGAACTTCAACAAACAAGTGTATCTCTCACAAATCATGCTTGAGACAATTCTTATGTAACTGCTGTCTCAACAGATTAGCTTCATTTTCTTTCCCCTGAACTTTGTGCTCAGATCCCAGTTGCTGAGAAAAAGAGTAATGCTGCTACTCAAAATTCTTCAGTGCCTGCCAACTCCCCTCCAGCTAAATTTTCATTGAGAGGCCCTATCACTGGTTCTATTGCATAAGACAACCGATATTTCTTTATCATGGAATGTGGATTGAGGTTACAAATTGTCTAATGAACGTGAGAATTGGTTACACAACAAAGAAAAAGGTTTGAATGGCAGACACTAACATTACCTACTGAGCAAAAGAAAAAGTATGGCTTTTTTTCTGGAAAAGCATATTCTCAAATTCCAGAATCACAACTGAGTATAGATATAGAGAGACAAAAAAAAGTACATAACCAGGAACCATGCCACATCTCGTCTAAAGTTAAGATTCAAAATAACAAAGTGGTGGAAGAGAAAGAACACAATTGTTGATCGTTCAAGGTATTGATTATTTGCATTAATGAGGGGGAACACCAGTGCAGAAAATCAGAAATTACAGATAATTCACTAAATATCCTAGCTATTTCAAGTCTATATCAAGTTAGAAATAAATAAGTTAATATAAAATAACCACTCAGACTTTCACTTATTATTAAGCAGGGCTTTGTTTACCTTTCCAAATGGTCACTGAAAAGGAACTGAATAAATTATGAGTCATAAAATTGTACCAAATTAATTATGAGAGAAAATAAATACCCTGTAAAAAAAGAATGTAAAATGCATTTTGTCCGTTTGTCTGTCAGTGCAACATATCCCTAATGAGAGGGTTGACCTCATTTTCAGTTCAATTTTTGAACTTCAGTCCAAATGTCATGGATTCACTTGCAGTGTCATCCTTAAACTTATAATGTTCTAGCTAAAATGTTTAGAATCCTTCCTATGCCTACAAATGTAAGGTGGTTCAGATAGTGTGACTCTATAAGATATACGCTTTGCTCTTACAATACTTCATATCAAAGATTCTTTGAAATACTTTAATGAGCTAAATTATCATCTACTTCCTTGTCTAAATAGGAGATATTTTTTCATGAATAAAAAAACACATATGATATCATTGAGAAATGATATCAGGTTTAAGTGATATAACTAATTTTAAAAAAATCATGATTTGAAGGGTGTGCAACAAGTCTCACTACCCAATCTATTCCATACTCATCATCATTCAGTCTCACCACAATACTGCTTACGCATCCAACCAGTTCATATCAGCCACTTTATGACTTCATGAGTTAGGCCAAAATTTATTTTGTCTTACAAAAGCTTCTGTTTAAAAATGCCTCACAGATCATTATATCAACTTAGTGTGTTTTCTCTTGAGAGGTAAAGAGAGAGCTGCTAATTGCGAAAGACGACAAAAGACTGTCTTGGGGGGAGGGGCAAGATGTATGGAGGAGGCCATCAGTCTGCCAGTAAAAGAGAAGCAAGTAAGATGATAACTATGAAAAATAGGACAAAACACTGTCAAGATCAAGGCTACATACAGTAAGGTAAATGATCATGGCTCTAATACAGTTGCCTCTGAATTTCAAAGAAAATTTGCATGTGTAAAATCAGGGACTCATCTCATAATCTGACTATATTTTTAATTCAGACATTGTAGCTGGTATAATCTCTTTTCATAAATTTAAATGTGTCCATAGTATTCATTTAATATAAAATACTGAATCAGTTGGAAACAAATTTTATTGCTTGTCAAAGAATCTTAGCAAAACTGTCATAATCTACTTGATACATAAATGGGTTTACTGCTTTATTAGTTCTGATCAAGTCAGAAGCAAATTGACGTTACTTACTCGACAAACTAAAATACAAAATAATAGAAATTAAAATTCCCTTGCGATTATGCCATATTGTAACACCAAAATGTCAACTTGTCTTCCAACTTGATAGGATTCAATATTCAACAACCATGACTATTTACAGAATGGCAATGGCAGATTTCTGCTAGTACACTATATAATATATATATAACTTCCATAAAACCTTTTAAACATGTACTGTGTAATTGTGTAATGGTGGTGTATATTAAATGAAGTGAATACACAGTATTTTTTTCTGTTCCTGAGTACTGTATATATGTGTGTGTGTGTATGTGTGTCATGTAAGCACATAAATGGACATAAAATGTTTATATGTGTATATACATAACTATACACACAGGCACTTGTTTGTTAAAAATAAGCATTTAAATGTATTCAGCTCTTCAGTTATTTGTTCTCCCAAAATTCTTTCCTCACATTTATCAACCACTATACTACATAATCATTCCAATTAGAGGAAAATATGAGTAGTCTTGATGTTCATTTTATGAGATATTTAAATTCATTGTGTCAAATTCAACATTTCAAAATTAAATAAGTTTCTCCTTATTTTCTGGGGTCTAGAAACCTTTTAGGAATAGTAATGTGTTTGTGTCTGTATATAAGACCAATTTGTACAATGCAGATTGTAACATGGTACACCATTCCTCCTAAAAATAGCTTTGTTAGCATATATAGCACAATACATATGAATTATGAATATACAACTACTGGCACTATTTAATTTTGCCCAAAACAATCTTTTTCCCCATCTCTACTGCAATGCCCATTTGGATATACTGATTTAAATACTTTTTGTATATATTCATTTTTAGCCCCAGGCTCTTAATTCTGAACTTCTCTTATCAGTCTCCACAATGGTGAGATGAATGCTTTGAATTAAATTTTCAATTGCTGACTCAATGTTATTTAAATACTGGAAATACAGAAATTAATAAGATATATTATTTCCCTTGAGGAGATATGGCCAATTGGTTAGAAAAGAAAATATATAGACTGCATTGCCTAATAAGTAACAGGATGGAGGGATAAGAAGGTGCTATGGGATCACAGAGGTGATATACTACACAGACTAGGAATGTAAGATTTCATTGAAGACTTACCAAAAGAAGCGTGATGATTAAACTAATTTTTGAAATGTAGAATACAATTATAGACAGAAGAGTATGTGAAAATGGATACACATAAAATATGACACACTAAAATTATAGCTTGCTAAACTTATCACAAGATTGAGATAAGATCATGTAGGATCTTGTACTCTCTCTATAAGAAGGACTACAATAAAATTTAAGTTATCTGCAACAGTGGGGCCTAAGGGAAAAGAAGAAATCAAATCATTTCTCTATAACTTCATGAATGGGTATTAATACTATTCAATTATTTAGAGCTTACTGCAAGAAAAATTTTTGGGGGGATAGATTGTGCTTGTGTATGTGTGTTTACATGTTTATTTGGGGAAAGCTGGAAAACATCCAAGAGAAATTGTCTAGTAGGGAGTTAGAAATACATATCTAGAGCTGGGAGATTTCTGGACTCGAGATATAATTTTAGAAAGCATTAAATTACAAATGGTAGAGATGATATTAAAACTGTTGGAACGAATAAATCATTCAGACAAAATGCATAAATTGAGAATGGAAGATTAATATGGAAAATTGGAAGATACAAATCCAAGATAGGTTAAGTAAGGTAAGATCTAAAATGTACTCATTAATTTAATAAATGGGAAGATAAAAACACAGTTATACTTGAAGTCACTCATCAGCTATAGTTGTTAAGAGAGTCCCAAGGAAAATATCATCTGGTTTACAGAAACTGAACATTGTAATAGATTAACGTCATGGAAACATTGATGTAATTCCACTTATGAACCTATTCACAATACTACATATAAGCACACCTCTCTGACAGTGAACACAGTGATTTCAGATCCAACCCATATCAAAAGCAGATATATTTAAAGAGCAGATTTTTTTAAAAGATAACATGTATCAGGAAGATACTCCAACATATTTTAGTCACTTGGTAAACATGAAAGTCTTGGTGATAAGGAAAATAGAGTCATTCATAACAAAGCAGAAATGTATCCTTTGTAACAACACCAGACACACTGGACAACGAAAAAGAATTAAAATCCCAGAAATAAATTTATAGATATATGGGTAACTAATTTATAATAAAGGAGTTAAGAGCACACAATTAAGAAGGATAATTCTCTTCAATAAATGATGTTGGGGAAACTAGACAGCTATAGAACTTGATCACTACTTCGTATCACACAACAAGTTAACTGAAAATGGATTAAAAATTTAAACTAAGACCCGAACCCCTAAAATGCATAGAAGAAAATATAAACAGCTAATTAACATTATCCTTTAGTGTTGTCTTTGTGTATCAATTCTAAAAGGCAAGAGGAAAAATTAATGAAACTACATAAAGTGAAAAGTCTTCTGCACAGCAAAAGAAATCATCAAAATAAAAGTGAGAGCTGCTGAATGTGGCAAGATATTTGCAAATCATGTGTATGCAAGGGATTATTATCTAAAATATATAAGCAACTCAGACAACTCAATGACAAAAACTCAATTAAAACTGAGACAGAGTATCTAAACAGACATTTCTCTCAAAAATATATACCAGTATCAAATAAGCAGATGAGATATCCCTAATTACTTATTAGGGAAATTAAAAGTAAAACTAAGTGATATGCCATCAGAAACCAATTAGAATGACTATTATTAATTGACAAAAAACATAAGTTTTTGAGAGAACATAAAGAAAAAGGAACCCTTGTAAACTGTTGTTGGGAATATAAATTGGTACAGCTATTATGGAAAATACTAGAGATTACAAAAAAGTATGAATAGAACTATATACAGCTGTCTCAATTATATATATATATATATATATATTCAAAGAATATGAAACACTAATTCAAAGAGTGTCCGGATCCCACTACTTATGCAAACAGACTCCAATTGTCTGGGATACATGTAAATACAGCATCAGAGAAAGGGTAAAAGAGGACCTTTTCCCACCCACAGCAACTGACCATCTATTCTAGCAACATACAGAATCTCCATAGACTCAGTGGGCAGGAAGCACAATCTGCTAATCAAAACAAATGGAAGACCTCAGAAAAGAAGTGACAGATCATAAGGACTACTTCACCAAGAAGAGATTTGGTATAAAGACAAATCCTAACAAAAATACTATCTATAAAAAATACAGTCAATGAATTGGAAATAAACATGGAAAACTCCATAAAACATTCAATCTTGAAGAGAAACAAATCTCAGAAACTGAATAAAAGAACATGGAAGCAAATTTCATGGAAGAGGAGAGAGAAAAATTAATGAGAAAAAAAGAAAAAAGCCTGCAAAAATTGTAGATGCCATGAGAAGAACAAGCATAAGGATAATAGGTATCCCAGAAGGAGAGTAGAAAGAAAAATTAAGAGCAGAAAATATATTTAAAAAAATAATAATGGAGAACTTCTTAGAATCATTACAAAAAGTAACCATGGAGGTCCAAGAAGTTAAGACAAACCAAAAATTTTAAATACAAAATGATTTTCTCAAGGATACATCATAGTAAAACTAGCAAAATCCAATGATAAAAATTACTAAAGGATGCTAGGAAGAGAAACATAAACAACAAAGGTACACCAAGCAGCAGAAATTCTATACACCAGGAGATATTGGAAAGACATTATAATACCAAAAGACAACAAAATAGCTAAGAATATTCTAACTAGCAAAATTTAAATTTAAATATGATGGGGAAATAAAGCTCTTCAGTGATTAAAAATGATAAAGAGTTTTTCCATCACCAAGCCATTTTTCAGGCATGTTGAAGAGAGTTCTAAAGCAAGGAAAATTAAATAAAAAGATAAACTCAAGCCCAATAATGGTGACAAATGGTAACATAAAATCAAAACAAAGACAAGACCAACAAGAGAGAACAAAAAAATACTATAGAGATAAAGAAAATTATAGACATAAAATTATGTTTGATATGGCATTAGCTCACAGAAGACTATCATAAAGTGGTAAAATTAGAGACAATTAACATTAAAGTGACAAAAAAAAACTTTAAAGAGAAACAAAGCTGTGAAGAAACTAAACTGAGAGAACCAACATCAAAAAACGACCAGAAGTAAAATCAAACAAAAACAAATGGGAAAAGAAGCAAGAGAGATAGAAAACAAAGGTACAAATTATAGCAATAAATCCCTACATATCAGTCATCATCTTAAATGTGAATGAACTGAACTCACCAATCAAAAGTTACAGAGTGGCTGGATGGATCAAAAAGCAGGACAGATCAGCATTATGACTACCAACAACTCATATTAGATCCAAAGACAAACATGTTCAAAGTGAAGTTCCATGAAAGAAAGCAACAGATATAAAAGGAAATCAGAAAATGCGATACAAATATCAGACAAAATAAAACTTCCAACTAAAAAAAGGTAGCACAAGGCAAGGATGGAAACTACATAATGGTAAAGGACAGAACCCATCAAGAAGAAGTAACTGTCATTAATATACATGCATACAATGCTGGGTCATCAACATATATAAACCAAAAACTGACAGAGCTAAAAGGGGACATTGGCAGTAACACAATAATAGTAGGGGACTTCAATACCCCACATACATCAGTAGATTACCCAGGCAGAAAATCAGCAAAGAAATGACCTAAATGAAGCAATAGATCACATGGACTTAACACAATATACAGAGCATTCTACTCCAAACAAAATGATATCACATTCCTCTCACGTGCAGATGGAATATTCTCAAGGATAGATCATATCCTTTGGACATAAAAAAGTCTTAGTAAATAACAACATAAAATTATTGAAACATCTTTTCCAACCACAAGTGAGAAATCTAGATATGAGTCAGAAAAACAAAATTGGTATAACTACAAAGATGTGGATCAAACAATATGTTCCTGAATAACCCCTGGACTACTGATAAAATTAAAGATGATTAAGATTTATGTGGAAACAAATGAAGATAAGAGTTACCAAAATGTGGGATGTGGCAAAAGCATTTCTAAGATGAATGGGTATAGTCATACAAATGCATATCAGAAAACAATGGATAGACATTTCAAATATCTAGCCACACCTGAAGGAACTAGAAAAAGAATAGAAACTGAAAATCAGTAGAAGAAAGGAAATTATAAAAATTAGAGCAGAAATAAATGAAACTGAAATAAAAGACCATCTAAAAAACCAATGAAACCAAAAGATAGTTCACTGAAAAATAGAAAAAAAAATTGATAGACCCTTAGATTCATGAAAAATGTGAGAAACCCAGTAAGAAGAATCAGAAATAAAAGAGCTGAAATTACAACAGACACCACAGAAAAAAAAAAGGATCATGAAATTCTATTATAAGCACCTATATGTCAACAAAATCATCAATCATGAAGAAATGGACAGATGTTTAGAATTATGACCTTTTAAAATTGAACCAGAAAGTCATAGATAACTTGAACCGACCAATCACAAGCACATAAATTGAAGTGGTAATCAAAAGTCTCCCCCAAAACAAGATCCCAGGACTGAATTATTTCAGTCGTAAATTCTACCAAACATTAAAAGAGCTAATCCCCATCCTCCTTCAATTCTTCTACAAAATCAAAGAGGAGGGAAAACTCTCAAATATATTCAATGTGGCTAACAAAACCCTGTTTCCAAAATTAGAGAAAGACAGGACTATAAAAGAAATTACAGACCAATGCCACTGATGTATATGGATGAAAAAAACTCAGTAAAAACTTGGCAAGTCAAATTCAGTAGCATATTAAACATGTACAAATAATGATAAAGTGGGACTTATTCCAAGGATGTAAGGATGGTTCAACATATGCAAATTGATCAATATAAAACACATCAATAACGTGAAAAGCAAAACTCATATGATCTTATCAAAAATACAGAAAAAGCATTTGACAAGATTTAATAACCAATCATGTAAAACTCTTCACCAAACATGGAATAGGAGGAACCTACCTCAACATAATAAAAGCAATATTTGACAAACCCACAATCAACATCATACCCAACGGTAAAAAGAAAAAAGAAGTAATCCCTCTAACTAAGATCTGCAGCAAGACAAGGATTCTCATTCTCACCATTACTATTCAACATAGTTCTGGATTTCCTGACCAGAGCAATAAATAAGAAAAGCACATTCATTAAAGAAATCCAATGGGAAAAGAAGAAATGAAACTAACATTATCTACAGATGATATTATATTTATAATAACCCTAAAGACTCTGCCAAAAATTGCTAGCAACAACAAATGAATATACTAATGTGGCAGTATATAAAATCAATACATTAAAATTAGTAGCACTCTTATATGAAAACAATAAACTAGATGATAAGAAATTAATAAATAAATCCCATTCACAATGGCAAAATAAAGATAAATCCCTTGAAGTAAACTTAATAAAGGAGGTGAAAGACCTCTACAATGGAAAATGCAAGACAAGAGAAATTAAAGAAGACACAAAGAGATGGAAGAATATCCCATGCCCATGGACTGGGAGAATCAACATAGTTATCATGGTCATCATAGCCAAAGTGATATACAGATTTAATGCATCTCGTATCAAAATTTCAGGAACATTTTGTAAGAAAATAGAAGAGACCATATGTTTGTATGAAACTGCAGAAGTCCTCAAATAGTCAGAATTATCATAAAATGGAGTAGGTGATAAATCATGCTCCTTGACTTTAAATTATACTACAGAGCAATAATAATGAAAATATTATAGTATTGGAATTTAAAAACAGATGCACAGATCACTGAAATAAAATCAAGAGCTAGAAAAAAGGCCTAATTATACAGAATATTAATCTATATCCAAAAAGTCAAGTGCATACAATGAAGGAAGGAAAGCCTATTCAATAAATGGTACTGGGAAAATTGGACAGAAACTTATAAAATAATTGAAACTAGAATACTCAGCACCTATAGAGTAGTCTGAGAACATGACCCATGCCCAAACTTGAAGGTGAGCTCAGAAACTGGCCAGTGCTGAGCAGGGACTTGAAGTTAACAGATGGACTTTCTGAGATGCTGACTGCTTCTCCCTGTACAGACTATACCCAGATGTCCTGCCTTCAAATTTTACTGTCCTTGCCTACATGGCTGTCCTTTGTTCTTGTCCACTTGGCTGTTCTTGCCCATACACTACCCTTCCTCTGCTGAAACTCCCTCTAAAAGAGCCCCTCTCCACACCAGTGGTGCAGTAGCTCTCTGGAAGCATGTCCAACCCATCGCCATCAGAACCACCTACCCTGAATACAATAAAGGTCATGTCCTTGCCGCCTGTGTCTTCTCATGATTTCCTCAGACTCTCTACTAGGCAGGACATTAGTCTGTCAAGATGTCAACACCTACATAATAAGATCATCCACAGAAATTTACTCAAAATGGATCGAAGACCTAGACATAAGACCCCAAAATATAAAATACATAGAAGACAATGTAGGAGGGCTTTTCTTCCATGATGTCAACTTCAAAGATGTCTTTGGAGAAGAGACACCTATGGCAAAATAAACTAAAGTAAAACTAAACAATTAGTACTTAATAAACTAAAAGCTTCTGCACAGCTAAAGAAACCAACTATAAAATACAAAAAGAAAATTGTAGCATAAGTAAAGATATTCACAAAACATATATGACAGGAGATTGATATCCAAAATATATAGAGTTCATACACCTCAACAACAAAAAAATCACAACATACAAAAAATGGGCAGAAGGGCTAAATAGACACCTTTCCAGAGACAAAACACAGATGGCCTATGGACACATAAAAATTCTCTACATCACTTACCATTAGAGAAATGCAAAAGAAAACACTAATGAGATAAAAAAATCTCACACCAGTGAGAATGATCTTTATTAACAAGACTAGAAGCAATAAGTGCTGGAGAAGATGTGAATAAAAAGGAACATAAAAAGGAACCTTCCTACACTGTTGGTGGGAATGTAAATTATTTCAATCTCTCTGGAAAACACTATGGAGATTCCTCAAAAAATGAAAATGGGCCTACCATTTGATCCAACAATCCCACTCTTAGCATATAGCAAGAAAATGCAAAAACACTAATCAGGAAAAATACATGCACTGCCATGTTCAAAGCAGCACAATTTACGATAACCAAAATATGAAAACGACCTAAATGTTCATCAACAAATGACTGAATAAAGAAGCTGGGGTCTATATACTCAATGGAATTATCCGTAGCTATTAAGAGAGGAAATTGTGCCCTTTGCTACAACCTTGATGGAACTGGAGGTGATTACACTAAGTGAAGTAAGTCAGAAAGAAAAAGTAAAGAATGATTTCACTCTTTTATGGAATATAAAGGAACAAAGCAAACGAAGAGAAAATTTTCAACAAAATTCACAGGATTGAAGACTGAGGCTACTAGGGTTATGGGAGCAGGGAGACTAGGAAGGAAGCATCAAGGTGATATGGTAAGGTGCACTAGAACTCTGGTACTGGGTGTGTTGAGAATTACAGATGAGGCACAGTTTTAATATCTTAAGGTGACTATAGAATGCAAACAAAAGAAATAATAAAAGTATTTTAAAAGAAAAAATATTTTTAAAATAATAAAGGTATTTTCACTGTAGACCTGTTCACAATAGTCAAGACATATAAATAACCTAAATTACCATGGACAGATTAATGGCTAAAGAAGATGTGGCATGTATGCATAATGGAATCATAGACAAAATTTTGCCACTTGTAACAACATAGCTGAATCTTGATGGGTTTATGCTAAATGAAATAAGTCATAAAGAGATAGACAAGCTATGTAATTACATTCATTTGTGGAAGATAAAGCAAACAAAACAAAACTGTAGTTTCTGATGATAGAATAGTGATTACCAGCGAAGAGTGATAACGGGGTGAACACAACTGTTAAAAGGGGCCATTCATATCATGATGTATGGAACCAGACTTTCACTGATCATTATGCAGTACATGTAGATGTTGAAATATAAAGCTGCACAACTAAATAAAAATAAACAAAACAAAACAAACTCTTGAGATTATGACAACAGAATGGTGGTCAACCAGAGGGGAAGGGGATGAAAGGTAGGTAAGATCGTTTGAGGGGTTCGACTGTATGGCAACGAATAAAACTTAGACTTCTGATGGTGATCATCATGTAGCAGATACAGATGTGGAATCATAATACTGCATATCTGAAATATATATATTATTATGAATCAATTATGCTAATATTTTTAAATAGATAAAATATGGAAAAATGTACAAAATACAAATTAATAAAATATTAAAAATTAAAGGAAAATTGACAGAAATGGTCAATTTATATTGACAAAATATAATGCAGTGTTTATTTCCACTTAAACTCTTCAAAATATATATTATTCTTGAAAACAATTATCATATTGTAAGAGGAAGGACCTTACTATATGTAAGTAAAATAAATACACTATAACATAAAAGGGGAAAGGTAAAGAACCATATATGGTTGTAAGACTTCTACATTTTACTTGAAGAGACAAAATATTAACTATAAATAGACTGTGAAAAAATATATATGTATGCATGTGTGTATATATATATACAGTAATTAAAGCAACCACTATGAGTTTATTTTAATGTGTAAAAGTAAAAATTAAACCTCAAAAATGAAATACCATAAATTCAAAAGGAAAAGATATAAAATGGAGTATTAAAAAGCTATTGAAACAATCAAAATGAAGGCAGAAAATAAAGAACAGAGAAACAAAAAAGGAGATAAACAGAAAACAAAGAAGAAAACTATAGAACGAAGCAAGGAAACACAAAAATCAAAATTAAGTGATGTGAGAATACAAATGGATATCATCAGATTGAAATTATAAAAAAACACTATGTTCTCTATAAGACTCAATTATATACTCTATAAGAAACCCATATTAAATAATAAATAGATGGGCTAATAATAAAATGCTGGAAAAAGAGATGCTGAGCAAATATTAATGAGGAACATTACCAGGGATAGAGAAAGATGTTGTATAATTATAATAGGGTCACTTTATCAACAACCCTAAATGTGTATGCATGTAACAATCATTTTTCAATACACAACTGGAAACTTGAACATTCATAGTAAAAACGTAAATCTCAATTGGTTCCTTACATCCTATCAAAACAATAACTCAGAATGAATCATAGATGTAAAATATAAAACTTTTAGAAGAAAACATCAGTGCAGAATCTTAATTTGCTTAGATATGCAGATTTTGTAGATATAACACCAAAAATTCAACCAATTTAAAAAGAAAAATTGATAACATGAACTTCATCAAAACATCATTTGCTCTATAAACAATTCTATTAAGATGAAAACAGAAGTTTCAATCTGAGATAAAATAATTGAGTATCATACATCTGATAATGGATTTATATTAGGAATATATAATGAACTCTCAAAAAGCTAAAGTAAGAAAACAAAACATTTTTTTCTAAGCAGACAAAACCCATGAAGAGATACTTCGCAAAAGAAGATGGATGGATAGCAAACAAGTATGGAAATACCTGTTCAGGTTATTAATCATTAGAGAAATAAGCACAAATAAAGATCATGATGAGATGCAACTACACACCAATGAGAATGACAATGCCAAATGCTGGAGAGAATAATGAGTAACTAGAGCTTTCAAGTATCACTGATGAGAATGGAAAATGGCATAGCAACTGTAGAAAACAAATAGTTAATTTCTGGAAACATTATGTAATGCATTATACACAATTCTGATTTACAGTGTTGCACACTTCCATATATTGTTATGATGCAATCTTCCTTCAATAAAATTAATTTAAAAATACACTCCCCATTTCACCCAGCAAGTCTATGCCTAGGTGTTTATGACAAGAGAAATGAAAAGTTATACCCACACAAAAAACAGTATGAAAATGCTTCTAGAAGTTTTATTTACAATCACTGATGCTAAAAACAACCCAAATGCATACCAACAGGAACTAGGCTAAATTCATAAACGGAATACTACCTTGCAATACTGACAAATTACTGAATCAATGTATAAGCATCAAGAATATATTTCAAATGCATTATGTACTTAAGTGAAAATATTCTGAAAAGGCAATATGCTAGGTATGATTGCAATTGTATGACATTGTGGCATATACAAAACTACAGGGTCAGAAAATGAATAGGCAGGGTTAAGAATGGGAGAAGGGTTTGATTGAAAATGGGGAGAAGTGAAGGAGTTTTAGGATGTAAGAATTATTCTGTGTCATAACCCTGGCAATAGCTACATGATTTCATGCATTTGTCAAAACTGATAGAATTACCCCATAAAGAGCACATGCAAATTTAGTGCATGCAAATTTTAGAGAACTGTGGTAGAACTTGAGTGGATTATAATCATGTCTACATTTATATTTCAGAAGAACATCTCTTGACAATTTTGGATCAGATACAATTGCACATTGTAATTTTATTGCTTTTACTTTCATCCTGTATCTACCATTATACTTTCTATGCTACAAAAACTTAGTGGTATTGAACATTAACTAGATCATCATAAACTAGCTCTCTAGCCTTTATTTCTGTCATCTTGCACTGAGTAGATAATGTGCTCCCCTGTCAGTTAAAGTATAACAGATGTTACTACAATCTATTAGATAAAAACACCTTCTACAAGGAGGGCCACAGCAGTCCAGAACAGCTCTAAATGCTTTCAACTCTTTGTCAAAGACATTATAGGGTCAGTAAGGACTTTACTAAGAATAAAACAAACAGTTCTAAATTCACCTGATGTTTGGCAACTTAATCTTCTTTATAACAAAATGATAATATTTACCATTTTCAGTTTTATTATAAACATCTTAAAACAATTTCCACTACTGCAATAACTTTCATATGAGACTCTTAAGGAACTTGCTGCTCAAGTATCAAGACAGGCCTTTATAATGCCTAAGCGAGAGAGACAAAGCAAATAGTACGTGTATCACTTACAGGTAGATTCTAAAAACATAAAACTTATAAAAGCACAGAGTAAAATGATGGTTACAATGGCGTGGGATATGGGTGTGTAGTACAAACTTGCAAAGAATAGTAAATAATGCCTAGAGATCTAATGTACAGTGCAACATACATTATTGTATTATACTCATCAAGGAGAGTACAATTTAATCATTCCAACTTTTTTATATATTGACGAAAATATTTAAATCAGCACATTCAGTATTAATGGATTCTCCTAACACAACTCCAAATGTTAGAGTCAGTTTTAGCATCTATTTCTTTCTTCCCAATTTATTTTTAATTTAAGTTAATTTTATTGAAAGAATATTGCATCATGAAGTGGTAGAGGTTTATGGTAAATCTAAATCTATATATAATACATTAAGTTCACCACCATTTCATTTATTTCTTTACTATATAATTGATCACCTCTATCCAATTTACTTATATCTCTTTCCCCTTTCCTTTATGCAGTCATAATTTGTTTTTATTGACTAAAATTCTATTTTTGTTTTATTTAATTTGTTTGCTTGGTTTCTCTATATACCACATGTGAGTGATAGCATATGTCTTTCTCCTTTTGGCTCATCTTACTAGGCATAATTTTCTCTACGTGTATCTGTGTTGCCGCAAAGGTCAGGATTTAATTTTGATAACTGAGTAGTATTCACTGTGTGTATATATACCATATCTTTATCCATTCATATGTCAATGGAAATTTATATTATTTCCAGTTATTAGGTATTATAAATAACAATGCAATGAACAGGGGTGTGCATATGCTTCTGCAAATTAGTGTTGTGTTTTTAGGGTAAATGCCCAGCAGAGGAATAACTGGATTCTCTGGGATTTCCATTCAAAGTTTTTTGAGGAATCTCTATAATGGTTGCACCATTTTATACTCCCAACAATAATGTATAAGCATTCCCCTTTTTTCACATCCTCACCAATACTTGCTTCCAGTCTTTGAGATCATAGACATTTTTACAGGTGTAAGGTGATATCTCATTATTGTTATAATTTGCATTTTCTTAATAACAAGAGTGTTGGCACATCTTCTCATGTGCCAGTTGGCCATCTGTATGTCTACATTTTTTTTTAATAGATGGAAACTGAAGTTCCAAGAAGGTAATTGATATGAATAATATCACACAGTTCAGGAGTAATGCAGCTGGAATAAATATTCAATTCCTGGGATTCTGATGGATTTTTCAGAATATTTTAATATAAAATGAAAAGCAATTCTAGATGTACCTTTTCTTGAAGGTTTGCTTCTCTTACATTTGAAGGGAATAGCATACTAAAAATAATTGTATTCAAGAGTTTCAGAGTCCTCAGTTATGTGATCATAAACTCTCATAATTTCACCTATGGTTATTTATCATAATGGGCAAGCTAAGAGCTTGAAATCTCAGATGCTAAATTAGAGGTTATGGAGATCAATTCTCTGATTAGTATAGCTATAGTTTGCCACCTACCTCAGATGACCGGGGTTTCTTTGACCTTTGTCTCGACTCTTGCTTTATAGCTCTTTTGCTTAATTATAATCACATCTAGTACACTGGACTCTACATTACAGTTTTTCAGTTTGTGAATAATGTTCTTCCTAAAGTGGAACTTCAGCCTCCCCTCAATATTAAGAGGTCAGAACCCCTACTGATACATTTTCAATCAAAGATCTACCCGACTTCTTAATAAGCTCAATGTCATAGAAGTACACCTTCCTTATTATAGCTCCAGCACCTTCTAGAGTACTGGGTTTATAATAAAAGTCAAATGCAGATTTTTTCCAGTAAATCAATCAATCAATCAATAAATTAAGCAATGAAATATAAAGAGTTTTTATCTGAGAGCAGAAAGTTGGTACTTAAAGTTATTCTGATAATTATTTGCTGCTAAGTAAAAGGAAATGGTGGCCACTGTTAAGGACATTAAAATATATTTATATGTGGTCAGGTGATCAAAAACAAACAAAATCAAGTAGCTATATTATGCTCTTAGCCAGGCTGGAAGTGAGGTCAACAATGTAAGATCACAGTTCAATAGTTATTTTTAATGAATATAAGCCTAGAACAACATTGTATTTTCTCTATTTGGGTCACTGAGAAATGACACTCACTTTCTAATTTTCTCTTTATAAAATCCTCTTGGGAACTTAAGAAACACAAATGTTGTCAATCTAAACAACTCTGATTGAAATTTTCCTTCCTGAACACTCATTGAGGATTATGCATTTAGGGGCTTTTTATAACTTAATCTGCATAACCTTGAAGAGTCTCTTCATCCTTTAGTTGATTAAAAATATTTTTCACAGCCCGTAAAGCAAGCTATGACTCCATCTATGTGTATTTAATAGAGGAAATATGCTTTATGTGCTCCATTAAGTCATTTGTGAAATTGCATTAGTGCCATGCCATTAGTAAAACTCTTTCAGATACATCTGTGGTCCTTTCTTGATGGGTAAATTAACAGTTTCATCAATCTACACAAAGATTTGTAATGACCTTTTAAACTAAAGAAAAATATCTACCTTATAGGGAATGACAAAAGAAATTAAACATTTTTCAATACAATACCAAAGCAATTAATGGGACAAGATAATATAATACTTCCTGATGGATTATAATGGCTCATTTTAGAGATGTTATTAAATTATATCCATTTATGAGGCAAACTTTAAAATATAAAGAACAGAAATAGATGATAAAAGATTATTGTTTAAAATATGGCAACATTTTTAAAATTTAAAAAGTTAGTATAAAAGTCATGTTTCAATAACACAAAAACTATTAAATAGCAAACATATTGTTAAATGTTGACATATCCATACAGCAAGTTTTACGTTTTAAAAACAATATCCTCACTAATTCTAATCTTTTTGTAGTTGTATGAAAAGATGGTATTATATATACTAAAGTAGTATCACCTTAACTCACCAGTTCAGTGCTTTTATAGTCTCATTATTTAATCTTTTGTAGATGGATTTCAGATGTCATATCTCATTTTCTTTCAGTCTTTGATGCCGGGCTTTGAACATTTACCATCAGTATATATTATTTCCATAATAAATTACAACAAAACAAAATCTTTTCCAATATACTCTAGTCTAATATCATCTAGCATGTCTCGTGGGGTCAAATGCTAGTCTGCTATTTGACTAGCTATGTGATCTTTACAAGTCACTTCACCTCTCCAAATTTTTTCCTCATTTGTGAATTGAGAACAATGTCATGCCTATATTATAAGGTTATAGTATCCACGCCCACAGAATTTATCACTGTTACATATGTAGATGAAACACTGTAGATATTTGAAGACAGTTTTATCTTCCAAAATATATAGATACAAAATAATATAATTGGAAACATGTTATTTCATTTGTTAATTCTATAACTTTGAGTTTCAGTTTCATCTAAGACCATTAACTAATCAGAGACTACCAGAAGAAGTATACTAAGAGCATAGGCTCTAGAGCTAGTCTATCTTTACTTCAGTCTGAACTCTGTAATTCACTATTTTGAAGACACTGGATAATTTGCGTAAACTCTGCAAGCCTCATTTTCTTTATATATCATCAGTGGTAATAATAACATAATAATTATATAGATAATATTTTATGTATTAAATTAGATAAAGAATGTAAGGCATTTGGAACATCACCTGGCACAAATAAATTATTGTGATATTTGTGCCACTCTTTCAAATATGTTGAATTCTCAAATTTGCTTCCATACGAAATAAAAAATAAATAGTATACAAAGAAAAATTAATATGGGAAACCTCATAAAATGAATGATAATTAAAGAATATTATCCCATTTGTAGATTCAGGAATCTAAGTGGTCTGAGTTTTAAAAGCTTATTCCTAAATTATATTTTCAGTTATTTACATCTGTTGTCTTATGTTTTTCAGAGTGATAGACTGAACAGCATTTTATTAGTGTTCCAAAAATATAATACTTATCATTATGATTTAGATACGATCCATTCATTCTCTAAGACCCAGATTAAGCGCCACCTTTAAAAAGAAATACAACAGACCAGCTAGTATCCTTCTGAAGATTCTAGAGTGCTTTTACATCTATAACAGAAGTTGGATAACTATATATCTCGATAAATCCAGCTGTAAGCCTATTTTTGCACAACTTTCGATTTGAAAGTAGTTTTAATATTTTAAAGAGTTGAAAACAAAAATAAGAAATATGTGAGACTATATGTGGTCTCCAAAATCTAAAATATTTACTAAGTGTTTCAACACAGAAATAACCTTTGCTTATCACTGATTTATAGTCTTCATTTGGCACTTAATCACACACTGTTTAAAGACATCTGTGTTCACTATTATTGGTAGATAATAACCATAATAATCAAATCAGCATTATTAAGTGTTTACAGTGTTTCATGTACTATGCTAAGTATTTAACTATATTATCTTACTTTTTCATCACAACCTTATGAAGTAGGTTATATTAATTTTTATCATCTTATAGAAGAAGAAAATAAAATTAGAGTCAAGTGTACAATTGTAAGGTCACACAGATAGTCAATATTTGAAATTAAATCTCTCTTATACAAATTCTCCTGCTTTTTCTACTGTGGTTCATTTGTTGTTTTTGTTTTCTTAAATAATTTAAATTACTTGCATGTGCATTTAAATGTACATTGTAAATAAATTCATTTTCATGACTATTTAAGCCTATATTATAAACTATTTAAGGTAAAGACCCTGTGTATTCCACAACACTTAGCATATACCATATGCACAATGATTGTTCAATAAATATCTACTAAATTCATGAATACATAGATATACATAAATATTTAATCTTTTACAGGCCCAGGTCCACTGATAGATATATTATTAAAGAACATAATAATGCTCATAAATTAGGGACATACTTAATACTTCACAGGTTTCCCCAAATGTCTAAATAGATCATTCTATTTGAACCTTTACTTTCCTATGCTAACCAGAAGTATTGTTTGGAATAATGTAATTCATAAGTTTCATTTTTTCCTGTTATGTCCCTATTCTCACCCTATTTCCCTTCCTTTCTCTTCTATTCTTTAAAAAATATTTAGCACGCTGCTTAATATATGTAAGTTAAAGTGGAAGACAAAATAAATATGGCCATGTTCACTACAGTCAAGGTTCCTTGGTTCTTGCTTTTATCTATCTTAGATTAATTATTTTCAAGTTTTAAAGCATGTCAATTAGTTCTCATTAACATCTAGATGTCAACTGCAAATACGGTAAATTTAGCTTTAAAGGCCAAGTGCTGTGGAAATCTAATGTATGCCTGCAATATTTCTGCATATCCCGTGGACTGGATTTTTGCTAATCTTCTGTGACTCTGATTCATGGTTTTTGCTTAACTCTCATTTCTACTGTGTATTATGTTACTACTTCTTTATCACAGATTAGTCTTCAACCAGTTACCAGATACTGTTTCTTTCCCTTATCATAATCCAACTTTTTCATTTCTTATCACACCCAGTGTTATTCACAAAAGGCAAGTGAGCAGAATATACATTACTAGAGACATATACACAGTAGTATTTTAATTTCAACTAAACAAATATAGCATACACTCTCATGTATCCCAGAATCTTTTAAGAGGACTAAGCATCAGCTATAAAATTATAAAATTGCAAAAAATAAATTTCATCATAAACACTACCAGAAATAGAAATTAAGAAATCTCATATATAATCATATCAAAAGGAATAAAGATCCAGAAATAAATTCAATCAAGAAGGCAAAAGACCTGTACAGTGACTATAAGATATCACTGAAAGAAGAGGAAGGTAAAAATAAATGAAAACATATTCTATACTTATGAACTAGAAGAATTAAATAGTAAAAATGCCTATTTTCCTTAAAACAATCTGCATATTTAATTTCTATCAAAATCCCAATTGCATTTTTCACTAAACTAAAATGAAAATCTTAAATTTGTATGGAACAAACAGAACCCAAATAATTCAATCAATCATGACAAAAAAAGAACAAAAAATGAGGTATCAAGCTCCTTGACTTCAAGTTATACTACAAAACTATAATAAAAATAGCATGGAATTAGAATAAAAACAGACCCTCAGAGTAATGCAACAGAACTGACAGCCCAGAAATAAATCTATACACATAGAGAGAGCTAATTTACAACCACAGCACAAGAACATACTATGAAGAAGATAAAAGTTGTTTTCAATATGGTGTTGGAAAAACTGGTTATCTACATGCAAAAGAAAGAAACAAGAACACTATCTTATATAAATTGTCATGCTAAATTATTAAGATAATGTGCTTAATACACAAATTTAATTAAAAATGAACATGAATATAAGTAATATATAAATGTAATTTTTTCAGCTACTTAATAAAGTAGTATTAAATTTCTCAAAATATTAAAAATAGAAATAACAAATGATCCAGCTATTCCACTTCTGGATATTTATTCAAAAACATGAAAATGCTAATTTGACTATATATATATATGTATACAGACACAAACACATACACTCGCACATATATATCCTTATATTCATTACAAAATTATTTGTAATAGGCAATATATAGAACGACCTAGTGTCTACTGACAAATGAATTAATGAATGAAGATATGGTGTATTGTATGTATGTATGTATGTATGTATGTATAACCTTATAATTATACACAGAAAAAGTACAATACTGTTCAGCTACTAAAAATGAAGTTTTGTCATTTGCAACATCATTTCTAGAGAAAGATATATGATATCCCTTATACCTGGAGATAAAGAAAAAAGTAAATCAAAAAAATTAAAACTGAATCTTAGATAAGAGAAAACATTGGTGGTTACCAGAGGATAAGGGGCTGGTGTGGCTGAAATGTGTAAAGGTGGGCGGGGGTCAATTGAAACTAGACATTTGGTAGTGATTATAATGTACTATAACCATATGTTGAATTATAATGCTGTGCACCTGAAACTTATATAAGAAGTCAACATTACCTAAGGAAAAAATACCAAAAATAAACAAACCAATCTGTAAATTTCCATCATTTCAGAATTGGTTTAAAAAAATTACGCTATACTCGCACAATGACGTGCTAGAAAGTCATTCTAAAATTATGAAAAGATAGCTCATGAGAGTTTATACATACCTAGAATATTTCATTTAATTTTGATGTAAAATTATTTACTTTTTGCTAATTTTTATTAAATGATACAAATTATAATACAAAATTATGACTATTAAGATAAATATTCACAGAACAAAATGAAAATGGTAACATAATGGTATTAGCAATTGCATATTGGATATTTTTTTCTAAAATATTTCCCAATGAGAAAAATGAGTATATAGCTATTATAGTAGAAAAGTAAGATACTACTTATGCATTCATTTAATTAATCTCAGGTATTCTCTTTTGTGTGTGTCTGTTTTTATTCCAATAACTTACTAGGTTTTGTTTTCCTTTTTAATTAATGTTTGAATAGTTTACAATACTATATAAATTCAGGAGAATAATTTCAAATCTTAGTCAATGTATATGTCATGTCACATGATACTCACCACCAGAGTTCTTTCCCCGGTCACCACTACCATATATTCTCTTTCAACTCAATATTCCTTCCTGTCTCCCTCACACTTGGGTAATCACAGTGTTGATTTCAGAGTCAAAGAAATTTTGTTTCGTTTTGTAAGATTCAGTTATTTTGTTTCTTTATATTCTACATCTGCATAAAACCATATGGTATTTTTTTCTTTCTTACTTATATTGCCTAGCATAATCAAAGTTCCATCCAAGCTGTTGTAAAAGACAAGATTTCATGGTTTTAACATCTGAATAGAATTCCATTATATATAGATACATCTTTACCTAGTAATCTATTGTGGGCATCTATTGAGGTTGATTCCATGACTTGGCTATTATAAACTGTGCTGCTATAAATATAGGAGTGCATATATCTTTTCTAGTTAGTGTTTTTATATTCTGTGGATATATACCTAGAAGTGGAATTGCTGGATCAAATAGTAATTTCATTTTGATTTTTAGAGGATTCTCTATACTGCTTTCCATAGAGGTTATATAAATTTGAAAAACAATGGCATCTGCAGCACCGCTGTAATAGAAATGAAGTGGATGAAATCTAAGCATCCATAAGTATTCAGATAAATTCAGTATGCATACAGGCTATAATGGCAATGAAGGAGAGACAGATACCATGACAGACAAAACAGCACTTGAAAAAGTTCACTATCAACACCACAATTATTCTACCTTTGCTTTCTTTGTCAATCCTCTCACCAACAGCTTGTTCAATCTCCTCTCAGTTTCAGTCGTATGTGAATTATCAGTGAAGTCTACTTAAAAATATCAAACAATGAGGAGTATACAGAAAATTGGCACAGAAGTGACATTGAATGGGGAAACCTAACAGACAAATATAGGAGACGTAATTAAAAAACAAATGCCCTATACATTCCACAACTAGTCATCCAAAGATGAACCCGAAAACTCAGAAGAAGAGTGGAAGATTTTAAGGACTACTTTACCGAAATGATTAAGACCAAATGTCCGTAAAGAATTCCTAGATATGAAAAACATAGTCAACAAATTCAAGACAAACATGGAATTTCCATAAACCCTTTCAATCTCATGGAAAAACATATCTCAGAAATTGAAGACAAGAACACAGAGATGACTCTTATGGAAGAAGAGAGAGTAATAAGATGGAGGAACAATGAACACATTGTGCATTAACTATCAGATACTATGAAAAGATAAGGATAGTGGGTATCCCTGAAGGTGAGGCAAGGGAAGAAGGAGCAGAAAAAGTATTTAAAGAAAATCAGATACTTGTCAAAATGTAACCATGGAAGTATAAGAAGCCAATAGAACACCTATGTTTCTAAATACAAAAACACAATCACAAGGACACATGATATAAAACTAGCAAGATCTAATTATCAAAAATTACTAAAGGCTACAAGAGAAAAGAAGTATAATCTACAATAATGTTAACCCATCAGGTTATCATCAGACTTTTCAGTAGAAACTCTAGAAGCCAGGAAAAAGTAGAAAACATATTGAAAATACTGAGACAAATAAGGCTATCAGTCAATAATACTCTATCCTGCAAAATAATCTTTCAGATATTACAAAAAAAAATATATCTTCAGGGATAAACAAAACTCAATGGAGTTCTTCATCACCAAACATGCCTTTCAAGGAATGTGGAAAGGAGAACTTCAACATGGAAAACAAAAATAAAGTACCATCAATCACTGAGCAAACAGGTAAATAGTAAAACAGAATTAGAAGCAAAAGGCAGGACAAGTAAGAGAGAACAAGAAAACATAAAAGTGGGGATGAAAAACATGGAATCTGTACAGGCACAAAAGTATAATTCTATGTCAGCTCAGAAAACACTCTTAGATTGGTAAAGTTGGATGCAAATTATAAGATAACCACAAAACCCAATTGTAAAAAAGATACATAGCTGAAAGGAGGGAGAAACAGAAAGAACCAACATTGAAAAACATCCAAGGGAAAAGGTAAACAGAAACACATGGGAAAGAAAAACAAAGCTATAAAGCAAACAGAAAACAGAAGATTAAATATCAGCAATCTCACATCAATAGTCACACTAAATGCAAATGGACTGAAATTACCAATCAAAAAATAGAGCAGTTGATCAAAAAATAGAACTATACCTGTAAGAAAATATGCTATACCATGAAATGTATTAGAACTACAGGAAACCCATGTCAGATCCAAATATAAACATAGGTTGAAAGTGAAGGGCTATGAAAAATAATCAAAAGAAGGATGACAGTAAATCAGAAACTAGAATACTAATGTAAGACAAGACAGACTTTCCTCTATAAAGGGTAGATGTAAAAAAATATGACAGTACATTGTGGACAAGAGTTCAATCCATCAATAAGAGAAAATCATCATTAATATAGAGGCATCCTAATGCTGGACCAACTTAATATTAAGCAAATATTAACAGATCTATAGGGAGACATTTGATATCAACAAAATAATAGTGTAAATGCAATATCCTGAAAATATTACAGTAATATAAACAAAATAAATAATAAAGTAATTTTTAAAAACCCTAAGATTCAAATAAGGTTGCTATGTGGACTAGAATATCAGTTGTTTGGGTGAATGGTGGCCATTATTATCTACCATAATTTCAGATGAGACAAATTCAGGTTTCTGAGACATTTTAGTTCAATTGAGTAAGCAGAAGGGCACTGTGTGCTCATGAAAATACAGTTCTATTGCAGTCTTGGAGCCAGTAGTTCCTTGCTGTACAAATATTGTTTAGTTTGTCACAACAACCCTTTATGAAGTAGGTATTATTGTCTTCGGAGAGTGATTTGGAGCAGTTAATTTACTTTTTAGCAACAATGTAGCAAAGGTAAGGTTGGAAAGCAAATCTGACTTCTACAAAAGCTAAGTACATGCTATTAAGGTCCTATGTTTCTCTTTTATTTCTACATCTGCTGAGACAAGTCACAGTTATGCTCATGCCCATTATTTGTCACTTCAACTCATCCATCAAATATCATATTATCTATGAAAAATTTAAAGTTTTGGGAAATTCTATTAGATATGATATTTCAAAATGGCAAATTAATCCAAAAGTCAAATGCTTAGGTTTCAGGACAAATTCAATTTTAATAAAGTTCCTAAAAAGTAATAGCATTGAGCTGAAAAAGATAAATTTTATCAACAAGGGATAAGGGATTTTTAGTAATCTACCTGTTCTGAAATAAGAGCGCTACTATGTAGCTCAGCTGATGTTTAGAACAAGTAGAACAAAAACTTATAATAGTTTATACCAATAAATCTTCATGTAAGTAAAAATGCTTTTGCCTTAGGAAAGGTAGTTTCCTTCACTAAGGATGATCCCCTGCTGTCCAAGAGAAGTTGTTAAAATGAGTAACTCCAGAAATCAATAGCAGGGAATGGTTTGGGATCATTGCTTAAATTCTAAAAACCTAGCTCACAAAAAAGTAAAACTTTTCATGTAATATTTTATCTCTCTTGGATGAAATGCTTGAAAATAAAAGAAACCTCCAAAAATTGGACAGATTCAAGGTCAAAATTACATTAAGATATTAGTGTCACTGGGGGAAGACCTCTTGCTTTGTTTTCCATGTTTACTCTCAGTAAGAGCAATCAGAAATAAATTCTAACAAATAAAAAAATGAAAAAGCATGCACAAACACACATTCATAGAGGTTATATTGGACAGCTAGGTTGGAGCACCAAATAAACAAAATTCATCATAATATATTTGAACAGCAATTACCTTTACATGTATTTAGAATTTTTCCTAGACACATCTTAGAATGCCTAAAAGTTAGAAATTCCAAGAATTTCCTTGTGTGATGCTACCAGTTACCAGTATTCATTTGAAGGCAGTCTCTGAATACATATCCTGACCTACGGAGCTCATGGAATTTATTATCACTCTTGTCTGAACTACTATGGCCATTGGGAAAGACATAACAATAATCTTCACATTTAAAGGAAGGAAGGAACAGATAGCACAACTTTGGAAATATGAGGTGGAGAGAAAAACAATAAGAGTATTATGAGTTTGTCTACATCTGGGAAATACAGTTTAAGTACAATAGGTATCGTAACCCTCAAGTATTTTCTTTTCTGTCAATTATTTCAATCAGTGGTTCTCAACTAGGTGCCCCCCCTCACCAAGGAGACATTTGGCAATGTCTAGAGACATTTTTGCTTAATGAAAACTCACATTAAGCAGAGTACTATTGGTACCAAGTGGCCAGAGGCCAAGGAATGCTATGAAACATTCTATGGGATACAGGACAAACTCCTCACTCACACACACAAGCATTGTCCAATTCAAAATGACAACAGTGCTGAGGTTGAAAATCCTGCTTTACATTATCATCAACATGACTATACCAGTATTCTCTAGAACAAAATAATTACCATTTTTCACTAGGTTTCATGTCATAATAACTTCAGATTCATCTTCCTTTAGCTAATTTTGTACCTCCTTACTTTTCTACTCACTAGACCCTCTCTTATATAACTTTACATCTCAGCTCTCAATTTCTATAAATTCATTTTGATTTGAGAGCTGATTTCAAACTGCTTTTTCTGATAGTGAATATTAAGACTATTGTGATACCTATCCTATTTTTCAGTCTTAAGCAGGAAATATTCTACTTCCACATTCTCTCCAGACCAGGCTACCAGTGCCAGAGTGAAAATCAACAGTAGAATCTGGAATATTGTCTGTCAATGAGAAAAACAGAAACAACCAGCATTTCAAAGGAAAGGAAATACATTACTAAGGCACAGGGTACATTAACACTGAAGCCCTGACAAAGATAGTAATGATTCATATAAGTATCAGAAAGAAAAAAAAAAAAAACCCACCAGAGAAACAAGCTGAGTCTTTTAGAAAGAGGGAGAAAAACACTATTTAACTCTGTATTGATGAATCTTACTATTTTTCATAATGTTTTTTGTTCTTTAGGGGGGTTATTGACAAAGTTGTTCTTAGAAAAATAATATGCTAAGTTTTAGGGTAAAATGTTTCTTCTTCAGTCATCATTTTCCTAACTTCTAGTTTAGAATAAAAATTTAACTGAGGTATGCTATGGGAGATCTTTATATGTCAATGTTAATTCACATTAGACCCAACAAAATATTAATCATGCTTCTGTTATGAAATGTATCACATTTTATTATGTAACTTTGATGTCAGCGTCCCAATACCTTCTAGCCTTCTAAGATTATTTCACCAGTATGTTTCTAATAGAAGGCAGGAGTTTGTTATACTATCTGGCCTTTATTCCATGTGTTGTTAGTCACTTCTAGAACACTCTTGCTCCTGAATCAAGACTCCAATCTCCACAACCTCTAGCAGAGTTGATATAGGGCAAAACAATTCCCTTTAAATTTGCACCAATTCATTCCTTGCAAATAAAATGCACAAAATTATATGAATATATCAGACTTTACTAAGAGATTTGAGAAGGGGTAAGAACTTTATCTTATGAAATTATAAAACTATTATGTAAACAAGACAATGCACAATATTTAATTTTGTTTTTTGTTTTTCTTCAACAACTCTGCCATTGGACATATCCTTCTATAGGCTCTAGCCTTCTACCACGTTTCCTAGCTTCTTTCTCCCTTTTGTTTCATCTTGCCTCTTCCACCTCCAGTCGCAGACACCTTCTAAAATTTCTTAGACCAAAGAAGCTTAGCAATTTTTGATGTCAAATTTGCTCCCAACTCACATTCTGAGATATTTGACCTTATACTCTAAGGTGATATAAAGAAATTTCCATCAAAACCATATTTTCCCCTAAGTAATTTCTGGGGTCAATTATTCAACAATTGAATATGCCAAAATCTATCACTAGAATTATGTTTATTCAGAATTCTTATGCATTAAAGTAAAACACCTTGTGCATAGCAGTCACATGATAAAAAGAGAAACTTCCATATAATAGAATATTATAAGCCATTAAATATAATATAGACAATAATTATTGACATGAATATTCAAATATAATTAAAATCAATTTCAGAATTAAAAAGTATAAAATTATACCACTCTAACTCAGCTTCAAAAATTAAAGTAATATATCAAAAATCTGGGTAGTTATTTATGAGTATGTACTATTATGGATGACTATGTTTCATTACATTTTCTGTACCTTTAAAATTTACCATAAGTAAGTTCAAAAATATTTGCTACTAGTGAAATATTTTTGATAAAATGTAAATAAAAGAGAATGCTCTTTAGAGGGAATTTTCCTAAAAATGAATCAAAGGGTCAGATGAAGAGGAACCTGATTACAAAGAAGCAAAGTAGAGGGAAAAGTCAATCTAATAGCTCATATATGCTAATCTTTATGCATCCAAAGGTAAGAAAGTCAATAACATCTATAGAAAAAAGAAGCTAAAGTTACTCTATGAAAAAATTCTTTAACATATACAGAGTGAGGGCTAATAATGTACAAGCTCAACTAATGGTGTTTTTTCTTCTAGGGTTAAAACAGGAGGAAACAATGATTTCCTGGTGTTAGAGAAGCAGCAGATACCTGGATCCTTGATCCTCATGGAATAAAAAAAGGCATTTGTTAAAGAGTACTACACTTGCTTGAGCGGTTCTACCCTTTAAACAAGTGAACTTACTTCTTTGGGTTTCAGTTTTCTCTTTTATAATTCCCACAAAGCACAGTTACAGTCGTATTGTCTTTGGATCTACTGTGAACAGAGTACCTGGTACAGAGTAGTCACATTACACATGTCTATTGAGTTCATGAACTATAAAATGAAGAAGTTGAAACTGAGATTCTTAGGGTCCCTTCCAATGTCTAGTTTCTGTAATTCATGAAATATTTGTTGGAGAGTTACCACTTATAATGTAATATATTGCATATAATATTATGCATATAAAAGTATGTGTTACATATAAAACTATGTTATTATTATTTTCAAAACTATACTTTGCTTGGAGTAACAAAACACCATGGTAGTGCTCTAGGAGTTACTGAGAGTTCATCTGTCTAGTTGTTTATACTAAAAATCTTGAAAAAGTAGCCAAATGAGTATCTTTGGATAAAGAGAGCTTCTGCCCTTCCTCTTACCTCCTACCCTGCATGGAGAGTCTAGGCTGATTGCTTAGAGAATTGGTAAATTCTCATTATTGCTCACCTCACTCCGAAGCCTGAGAAGGGCTCTAAAATAAAACCTCTGCATCAAAAGTGCCTCTGAAGCAAAAGTCAACCTTAGATCTAACTGTCCATTTCCAAGTCTAACAGACCAAACTGCTGCTCTTAGGAAAGAAAAAGGAATAATATTAAAAAAAGATGAAGAGAATTTTTATACTGACCACGTATGTCACCAAAAGCTTCCACTAAATATTATTTCAATGTCTTGATATTCTGTAGATAGAAGAACTGAAGGACTATGTTTGCCAGATCCTCTGCCTCCCAGGCAACGGCACTTTTTAATTTTTACATCTAGTTACACTTGAAGTATTCACGAACTTTTAAAATGAATTCTGTCTTTTGCCAAGCATAAAAAATACCATGAATTCTCTGTACTTTTTATAATAAATGATAATATTTTAAGTTCTTTAAACATCAATATCTTCATATACTTTCTTCATGGCAGATATGCTTCTCCCCAAGTATCAACACTCCCAATTCTCTGATAGTGAGCAGAAAGAAGGGACAAATTATGAAGATAATAACAGATCCTCACATGATCAAATTACTATAGAATTATGTAATAAGTGATGAAAGTATTGTGTGGAACACATTAGTAAGTGTTGTAGAAGTGTAAAGGAGAAACTTTGACAGGTCATGAAATCATTTGAGAAGAGGGAGGGATATGAATCAGGCTTTGAAAGATGAATGGAATATAAGTAAATATAAAACAGGCCTGAACAAGGATGACAAAGGAAAGAAGTCCAAAGTGTATGTGGAGAACAGCAAGCAGACTGGTTGGACTTTAGTTAAGTTTTATCTAAAAGTGTAGTCTAAGATAAGGCTATTCCAGAGGTAGAAATCAAGAACTAGAACACTCTTTTCTAAACTGTTTTTGTTCAAAATTCTTAAGAGAAAAAATATATATCCATCAGAAACAGACAACAGCAAATCTGACTTTGGATAGTTTGTGGGTTGGTAGAATATATACCACCCTGGGGCATATAACAAAGCTATCCTAAAGAAACTGTGTTTACTTGTAAAAGTAGAAGCCCCACTCTGCCCCCACCAACACAATGATAAAGCAATGCAACCCTCTACAAGTAATTGCTCTATAATAGACATTTTTCTACATAACAGGGACACAGTGGTAAATAAATAGACTGATTATGACCTCACAGAGCATATAGATATGAGTAAGAGAAAATAATCAAATAATCCCATAAATAATTGGTTTGGTCATATGAAACTGACAACACTTGACTATGTTTGACTTACATAAGCAGCAGTTTCACAATGGTCAACTTAATAAAAAGACATCATGTGATAACGACTATAAATGTAGAGGGAAAAATCAGAGCTTCTACTGAGAGAACTTATTCTGGGTGTCAGAGAAGGGTTCCCTGAGAAATGATGCTAAAACTGAACTCTGAACATTTAGTGTCCTCAGTCAAAAGTGGTGTAGCATATGAGTGTTTCAGATCAAGTGAAGTCAGTATGGTAGGAGTGGCACTCATTCTGAAGCTCTCTCTCTTTTCCTTTTGACAAAGCTAATAACAGGTCTGCTGCAAGAGTCAAGAAATCAAGCCAGATTGATGTGAAGATTGATAGCAATGAGCATTTTAATTCATAACAAGCTTTAATTCCTGAACAAAAATTTTAAGCAGCATTATTGAAATCATAAATCATGAGTCACAGGAATGATATGCTCCAAAATAAAGAGCTTATTCCAATAACATCAAAAGTGGGAGTTCTCTTCAGTGACTATACAAATTCTGATTAAACTCCAGCTTATCCCATACACAACATGTTGTTCATATGAAAAGAAACTGAAGCTACAGTTTTTGTTTTTTTGTCTATCTCCTATTAGATTGACAGGCTTTTTTGTTTTGAAGATCTACCACAAAAGAAAGGGGGAAATATTTAATTGTCAAGTATTCTCTGGCAAATGCATGTTTGGGAAAGTGCAAGGGTTATATTTTCATGAGAAATAAACTACTATTTTGGTGTGACTCATACTTTTTTTCTCTTTCATCTCCTCAAGCTGTGAGATGTATTTTTTCTCTGGTAAAGAGAACCACTTTACTTGTTGAAAAGAACTCCACATAAGATAGGGCTAACTTACATCTCACACAAAAGATTTTCAAGCAGAAATACCAAACACTGTGCTACAAAGCAGTCTTCACCACAGTGGAGTTGCACAGCACAGCTTACTGCCGTCTCAGTGCCAAGGATGATTCTACGCAGAAGACTGGTCAAGGGTGCATTTCTTAATATGTTCATGTTGACTTACTTTTTAAACCATGAGGAATGGGGTTTATTTATTTATTATGGTATTCTATTTTAATTTTATTGAAGAAATGTATTATCATGTTATAAAATTTCAGGTATGCATTTGAAAAATAACATCAGTATATATTTTATTATATTTACCAATAAAAGTCAATTTCTATAAATCTGCATGTAATTGACCCCTTTTATTGATTTGTCAACTCTATTTCCTCTTCCCTTCTAATAACCACATCATTGGTCTTATATTCCAAAAGTTCATTTTTATTCTATTTAGTTTATCTGTTTGATTTCTCTATAAACCTCTTATGAGTAAAATAATTACATGTTCATCTTTCACCTCTGATTTATTTTAGTAATAATACTAAGTTCAGTCATGTTGCAAATGGCAGAATTTCATCTTTTATGTTTTAGAGTTGAATAGCATTCCATTGTGTGTATATATATATATATATATATATAATGTATACAAATATATACAGTACGTATATATGTATATATATCACACCTTCTTTACCTACTCATCTGTCCATGGACACGGATTTATTTTCCAGCTCTTGACTACTGTATATAAGCTTGAAATGAACATAGGAACAGATATATATCTACAAATTAGTGGAGTTTTTTTTTGGGGGGTTGGTGGTAAATATCCAAAAGTAGCATAAATGAATCATATAGAATTTCCATTTGTATAAGTTTTGAGGAATCTTCATACTGCTTTCCAAAATGACTACAACTATTTACATTTCACTTATAGTGTACAAGGCTTTCTATATTTCCATATCCTCTTAAGATTTGCCATAGTAGCCTAGTGGATAAGACCACCAGACATAGTCCACACATATTGCAAGGACCCAGGTTCGAGACCTGGGGCCGGGGGAACAACCAAAACAAATAATGTTTTCTCCTCCTCTCTCTTTCTACCTGCCTACTCGCCTTCATTCCTGCCTGCACCTTTCCTTTAAAAATGATTTGTTTTTGAATTTTGGATAATAGCCATTCTCACAGGTGTGAGGTGAAATCTCATGGGCGCTTTGATTTGCATTTTCCTAATAATTAGAAATGATGAACACCTTTTTGTGTGCCTGTTGACCATCTGTTATCTTTAAAGAAGTGTCTATACAAATCCTTAGCCCAATCTTGTTTTTGGTTTGTTTTGAGCATTAATAGTTCTTATTATTCTTTAGATATTAACTTGTCAAATATACAGTGTGAAAATACATTCTCCCATGCAATAGGATACCTTTTTCTTTTGATATTTCCTGTCACTATGCAGAAGCATTTTAGTTTGATATTGTCCTATTTATTTTTGCTTCTGTTTCCCTTGCTGTTGGTGTTGAGGTTTAAGCACCTCTTCTAGGTTGATGTCAAGGAATATATTATGGGTGCTTTCTTCTATGTCTTTTGTATGATTTCAGATTTTACCAACAAATCTTTAACCCATTTTAAATTAATTTGTATGTATAGTGTTAGATACTCACTAGTTTCATACTTTTGTATGTGCTTGTCTAGTTTTTCCAGCACCATTTATTGAAAAGACTTTATTTTCTCCAATGTATGCTCTTGGCTCCTTTATGAAAATTAGTTGTCTAACCCCACCCTTTCCCCTCTTTCCATCATCCACCTACCACCCACTGGACACTGGAACTCTGATGGAGGGTGTGGTGTGAAATATAGATTGAGACACAATGTTAATACTAAAAAATGAATAAAAATTCTAAGATATCAAAAAAATCTCTAAAAAACACCCAAAGGGAAAAAGGAGAATTAAAATTTATATAAGTATTAGTTGCCTATATATGTGTTTATTTATTTCTGGGCTTTCAATTTTATTTCATTGATCTGTGTGTTTTTATTCCATTAACAATCTGTTTGAATACTATCATTTTGAAACATAATTTGAAGTCAGGGAGCATGGTCCCTCCATTTTTGTTCTGTTTTCTGAGGCTTGTTTTGCTATTTGGACTCTTTGTAGCTCTAAATAAATTTGATGATTTTTTTTTATACCCATGACGAATGCTATTGGGATTCTGATGGGGTATTTCATTGATCTATATATTGCTTTAGGTGATATAACCATTCTAACAATGTCAATTCTTCACATTCACAAGAACAAAATATATTTACATTTATTTGTGTCTTCTATTTATTTCAACAATGTCTTATAGTGTCAACATATAGGCAATTTATTCCTGATTAAATTTATTCAAAGTTATTTCATTCTTTTTAATGGTTTCCAAGTAGAATTATTTTCCTGATTTCTCTCTGCTAGTTCATTATTTGCATGTAGAAACACAAGATTTTTGTGTATTAATTTTATATCCCAAAACTTTGTTATATTTATTATTTTAAATAGTTTTTTGCAGATATCTTTCAATTTTTGTATGTATAATATCATGTCATTTACAAATAGTAGCAGTTTTATTCTGTTCCAATTTGAATGACTTTTCTATCATTCTCTTGTATAATTATGCTGTCTAGGACTTCCAACACTATGTAAAATAGTAGTGATAGTGAATATACTTTCCTTGTTCCTATCTTAGCACAAAAGCTTTCAGTTTTTCACCGAGTACAATGTTAGATAAGGATTGCCTTTTATAGTCTTTACCATATTGAGGTATATTCCTTGTGCACCCATTGATCATAAAAGGATATTAAATGTTGTCAAATGCCTTTGTGTATCTATTTAAATGATCATGTTATTGATAAGGTGTATCACGTTTATTGATTTTATTTGTTAAAAAATCCATATTGCCATGGAATAAATGGCACTGCATCATAGTATACAATTCTTTAAATGTAATGTTTATTTCAGTATGCTAGAATTTTGTTGTTTTTTCGCAACTACGTTCATCAATTATTGTTCTAAAGTTGTCTGTATGTATGTGTGATATTTTGTTTTGTTTTGGAATCAGAGTAATATTACCTTCATAAAATGTGTGTGAAACTGTCCCTTCCTATTTAATTTTTGAAAGAGTATGGAAAGAATACAATTTTTTAGTAAAGCTAGAAGGTCCTGAGCTATTATTTGGGGAAATTTTATTAGTGTTTTGAATTTTATATACAGTCTTTACAGATTTCTTATTTCTCTTTATTCATTTAGTCCTAGATTTTTTTTTTAAATCGTGTCAATTTTTTACAGGCTCTTTCATAATTATCAATACATATTAAAAGTATTCTCCTATGATATTTTGTATCTATTGAAATTTCTCCTCTTTCATTTCTGGACTTAAAAAGAAGTTAGAGAAAATGTGAACTTACCCCTTTAAAACTATTAAGAACAGTCATATCTTCATAATTACTTCCTGTAGCACATATAGTACAAGAAGCTATGTAAAATGTACATTTTATATTACATAGTCCATGTTTCCACATATTTACTTCAACTAAGAATTTTTTTCACACACACACACTCAAAAAAAAAAAACCATTACAGAAACATGTGTATTATATACCAGCAAATTTAGTTCTGTACTGAACTTATTCCTCAAAGTAATTTTTGAGGCAGATGTTTTATCCCCATTTCACAGATGGCAATAACAAGGTTCAAAGTAAAGATACTTGTCCAAGATCACAAGTCATTTAGTGTCTGAGCCAGGATTTGAACTTGGGCTTGGCATTTTCTAATACGTCATACTGCTGAAACCACACCACTCTGATACAGAGAGATAGATATTAAGTCCCGATCTTCAGAGCACATAATTTCTAAAAATAATTGTATTGTTTCTTTTGTTTACAGTTCCATATTCATTTTAAGATATTGAAATGAAAACTCAGACTGTGTGTATTTCACACCACACCCACCACCAGAGTTCCAGTGCCCTTTGCCACTACCTTGTTCCCTGTTTCCTTCCATCACCCCTCCCACCAACTGGTAGCCTCTGTCTTGTGTCCTGTGAATTTTGTAAGATTTTCCCTGTTAATTAATTTTGTTTCGTTATAATCCCCATGAGTGAAACATTCTGCATTTTTTCTTTTTCTTTCTGATTTACTTCATTTAACATGATCCCTTCCAGTTTCATCCAGGTTGTTGCAAAGGGCAATATTTTGTCTTTTTTAGCAACTGCATAGAATTCCATTGAGTATTCTTCTTTATCCAGTCATCTGTTAATGGGCATTTAGGTTGTTTCCATGTCTTTCCTACTGTGAACTGTGCAGTTAGGAACATAGGGGTGTAGACATATTTTATGATTAGGAATTTTTTATTCTCTCAGCATTCTCCTGGGAGTGGGATTGCTGGATCATATGACAAATGAATTTTTTCTTTAAGATGACTCTCCATACTGTTTTCCAGAGAGGTTGTACTAGTTTACATTTCCACTAAGAGTATGAGGGTTCCTTTTTCTCCACACCCCTTCCAACAATTTTTTCTAGTCTTCTTGATATAGGCTACTCCTCTTCTGTAAGGTAGTATCTCATTGTAGTTTTTACTTGCATCTCTCTGATAGTGAGTGATGTAGAACATTTTTCATATTTCTGTAGACCATCTGTATCTTCTTTAAATAGGTATCTATTCAGTTCTTCAGTCCATTTTAGTGGACATTTGTCTTTTTATTGTTGAGGTGTATGAGCTCTTTATATATTTTGGAGATGAAGCTCTTATCTGATGTGTCATGTTAATATCTTCTCCAATTTGGTGGGTTGTCTTTTTGTTTTAGTGGTGGTTTCTTTTTCTGTGAAAAGCTTTGTGGCTTGATGTATCCCAATTACTTTTACTTTGGTTTCTTTGGTCATAGCTATTTTTTCTCCCAAAGACTTCTTTGAGGTTGAGGTTGCAAAGCATTTTCCTCACATTTTCTTCTAAGTAGTTTATGGCTCTGGGTCTTATGGCCAAGACTTTGATTCATTTTGAGGTAATTTTCATGTATGGCACTAATGAGCAATCTAGTGTGTATGTGTGTGTTGCAGATGTCTTTCCAGTTTTCCCAACACCATTTGTTGAATAGACTTTCCTTGCTATATTGTATACTGTTGAATCATTTTTTAAAGATTAAATGTCCATGGATGTGGTTTTATTTCTAGGCTTTCAAATTTTATTTCACTGATCTGTGTGTCTGTTTTTGTTCAAGTGCCATCCTGCTTCAATGATGATCACTTTATAGTATAGTTTGAAGTCAGGAAGTGAGATTCTTCTGCTCTTCTATATTTTTTCTCCTGTGGATAGCTTTGACTATTTGCGGCTATTTGTGGTGCCATACAAACCAGTATTTTTGATCAATTTCCATAAAAATTTTCCTTGAATTTTAATGAGAATTACATTACATACATATGTTGCTTGGGGTCACGTGACCATTTTAATTAAGTCTTCAAATCCATGAGCATGAAATGCTAGGCCATCTCTTTGTGTGTTCTTCTATTTCTTTTATCAAAGTCTTATGGTTTTAATTTAGAGGACTTTCCCCTACTTTGTCAGGTTCAGTCCGAGGTATTTGCCATTTTTGGTGCTATCATGAATAGGATTTCTTTCTTAAACAATTTTCTTCTACTTCATTGTACATAGAAGTGCTACTGACTTTTGTGTGTTGATTTCATATCCTGCCACTCCACTGCATTAATTTACTGTTTCCAGGATTGTTTTGGTAAGAGTCTCTAGAACTTCCCATGTATAATATGTCATCTGAAAAAATGATAATTTCATTTCTTCTTTTCCAATTAGGATTCTTTTAATGTGCCTTTCTTACCTAAATATTCTGGCCAAGTCTTCCAGAACTATGCTGAATAGTATTGGTACAAGTGGAAAAACTTGTCTTATTTCAGATCTTAATGTAAAGACTTTCAGGTTTTCACCAGAGTATGATGTTGACTAAGAGTTTATCATATATTGCTTTTATTATACAGAGGTATGTATCTTCTATTCCTATTATGGCAAGGGTTTGTATCCTGAACGAGTGTTGAATCTTGTAAAATGCTTTTTCTGCATCAATTTATATGATCATATGATTTTTTAATTTCCTTTTGTTGATGTGGTGTATTACATAGATTGATTTGCATATGTTGAACCATGCTTGCATCCCTAGAATAAATCCCACTTGATTGTGGTGTATTATCTTTTTAATGTGCTGCTGAATTCAGTTTTCCTTGATTTCCTAGAAGATTTTTCCATCTAAAAATCATATAGATTTAAATTTTACCTTAGAAGTCCATTAACTAATCTTCTATCAGCACATCTTTCCAAAACAAAAAGGCCTTTTTCTGTTCTGTAACTGGAGCCCTTAATAAAAGGTACAATCAGACAATGCAGCCACTTAGAATATATATGCTAAAGCTGTTTTACCACTAGAGAAATACTATTGTTTAGTAGTAGAATTAGTGTTCAGTAGTAAAATCCCTTCTTTAGAAAGAGACTTGCTTGTTAGATGAATTGGGGTAAGATAGAGGGTGGGGAAATGGGGATAAACAAGTCAGCTAAGCAATAGAAGGCAAAAAGGCAAGAACTCACAGGAGCCAAACTCAAATTATAATTGAACACTTGTTAAGCTGTTTTCTAGGAAGACCAGGTTAGTAAATTGTAGAGCCTTTATTTCACTAAAAGGTAAATCACTGTTGGAAAGAATTTACTCAGACAAAAAGGAAGATTTAAGAGTTTGTGTGAGGAAATGGGGCACAAAAGGGAAGTGAGTCAGGAAACTGCCTGGTAGAATGTTTAATGAGAGAAAATAAAGATCACATGGGAAATTTTGGATTAAATTTGCTGTGTAGTATTATGTAGAATTTTCTGTATCAGTCTATGAAAAAAATAGTAGCAATATTTAATAATAATACTCCTGTTGTTACTGATCTCTTTATGTCCAGCTCTTAACATACTTTGTATCATTTTATCTTTATTATTGTCTTATAAGATATGTACTTTTATTATCCTCATTTGGCTTTGAGGAAAGTGAGGCTATAAAAAGGTTAAAAATCTTTGCCCAAAGCACAGCTAGGAAGTAGCTAAATCAGTTTACACAGTTTTGGGGGTCAAAGGAAAAGTTCCCCCATTTATCTGAGGTTCTTCATAGGCTGGACAAATGAATAAATTAACATTAAGCACAATCAGTAAAATAAAAGCCCAGATTTAATAACATACTTATGGAGACTTTACATAGTGGTAACTTTTGAGGTAGCTTGGGCAGACCAATGATTTATATCCTGCATTGAGTGATGGAAAGGGGGCCTGGGGTCTCAGGGGAGAGAAGAGGGTTTTCTCCTTGGTAAGGAGGAATGACTCATCCTTACTCTTACTCTAAAAATATAGATAAATAACTCATCTTTCTACATTATTCTAGAGAGTAGGGACAAGAGATCATTCAGAAGGGTGGAGGTCCAGAGGGAGAAGATGGTTTCTTTGATGAAGGGAAGGACTACAGGGTTATTTGAATAAGAGTTTCTCCTTTACCTCTGGGTCTGTCCTTCACTGTCCTTGGCTCTTCATGTCAGAATGAGATATATACAGGAGAACAATTGTCAGAAACTCAGGATGCCATGTTTAAGTGCCATCAAAATCTAATCTGTTTTCAAAGTCTAAGCTACTAGCGAAAAAAATGTCAAGAAGCCATGGAAATGAGGAATAGGCAGGAAAACTCCAACTCCTTCCACCTTCTCCTCTTTCCCTACAGTCCCCTAATTCTGTTCAAGAAAATCTTATATTGAATCATATTATAGATTAATTTGTCTTACAGTCAACAAAAAATAACCAATACCATTTCTATATGGTTTTCTTAGGGGTTCCTTCTCAGTCTTCATATCTTGTGAAAACTCTCCACAAATTAAGCTCCTTGAAGGAAAACCAAAAACAAAAATGAAATGCAAAATAGACTTGCATCTGCCATATACAGAATTCATAAGATTATTTATCTTGTTCTGTACAAAAGTAACTAACCATTCAAGTTTAGGTCTATCATAATGGCCTGTTGTTTCTACAATATTGATGTAGAAAACATGGACTCTGAAAAGACAAGAAACAAGCACCAATTCTTCACAGGCAATGTTTATATATATCAAAGCTGAAAAATCTGTCAAGTTAGCTAACAAAAAATGATTACTTCAAAAGTTATCAGATGGAATGAATACAGTTTAGCTAATGATGGTATTGAAAAAGACCATGGAGATTTATTTGTCAACATTTTAAATTCTGATACCTAAAAATGATACAGTGTTATTACATGTCAATTACAGATCATTAAAACTGAAAAAGAAAACTCATTCCTAAAAAAAACTTTGTGGATTTAGAAATTTAAATTTATTCTTATCTTTGATTCCAGGATTTCTTGACTCTTAGCAAATATTTAAGTTTTATGAAAGTTTATAAAACTGTTAGCTCATATTTCTTATCTAAGAACTTTTAAATAATTGGTATACCAAATAAATGAATACATTATATTTTTCTCAAAATTATAATTTTCAAATGTATAAAAGATCCTTCTAAGTATTTTCTGCACAAAGACATAGTTAAAACTTATATCTAAATCTAAAACATTATTGTGGACATTCATAAAATATCCAGAAAGCTAAATATGTTACAATTGAAGAGTTGATAAAAAAATCAAAACTATAGATTTTATAAGGGCCAGGAAGGTATATAAAGCTATTATAGTCAAATTTAATTACTTTACAGTTGAGAAAGTTGCTGATTAGAGAGTAAATTGATTCTCCAAAGATCACACCGTTAGATAGTGCCGGTGATATGTGAGATGTAACTGGGAAAGTGACATGAAATGTATATGGGACAGGGAAAAATGTAGGCACATCAAGAGTATCTGAAAAAACTTCAGAAAATAGGCTAGCTCCTGTGGGACTTTGCAATCCATTTTAAAAGTTTAGATTATAACCTTAAAACTTTGGAAAACTAGTGCTTTAATCAGGGAAAACAAACATTTAGATTATATTCTAGAAAAATTTCCATGGAGGTTGAAGAACTTGTTGCAAAGGACAAAAATATTAGTTAAAATATAATTGTTATGTCAAAAAAGAAAAAGAGGAAGAAAGGAACAACTCATGAAGACAGAACCAGGAACTGAGTAATGAAATGACTAAGCAGATGGAGAGATGGGAAAAAGGCAACATAATTTCAATTTGTTATTTAAGTAGAAGTTACACAAAATAAAATGGACACACGGAAGGTATCAAAGGTGAGCATAAGGTATGGCATTACGTGGTTAACCAAAGAGACTCATCCAGGCAGTCTAGGTTCAAATCTTGGGATTTTCTACTCACAGAATATGTGATTATGTGAAGACAGCAAAGCTCTCTATGATTTAATTTGCTCATTTATAAAGACAACATAATTATACTTAAGTACCTCAGAGATTATGAGGATTCATGAGTTAAAACTTAGAAAATATTAAAAACTTTATGTTACATAGTAAGTACTACATAATTGCTCAATACAATTTTAAACAATAACATGCTTTGAGTACTGTAATCGCTGAGTTTTCAAATGTCTTCATACATGAAGATCATATATTTTAATGGACAAAGAATTCAAAGTCACAATCATTCAAAAACACAAAGAGAAAACAAAACTCAGAAAAACATATTAAAGAAGTACAAGAAGCATTAAAACAAATTAATACAAAAATAAATTTAATGAGAAGATTAAAAAATGAAGTTTACAAGAAAAAATAACAGAAATTCAGAAGGTGAAGAATGCAATAAACAAGAGTACAAAAGAAAATATGGGAAAATAATTGACTGAATGGAAGAAAATATCAGTAACATAAAGGATAGAAATGCAGAAAAAAGTCAGATGGAAGAGAGAAATTAAATATTAAAAAAAAAGGATATACCGGAGAGCTATCTGCCTCCAGTAGGAAAAACAAGGTAATAATAATGGCTATTCCAAAGGATGGAGAGAAGGAAACAGAGAACATATTCAAAGAAATCATTGCTGAAAACTTTCCAAACCTGGGGAAGGAAATACATATATAATGTTTGGAAATCCACAGAACTCCTTATCTAAATGCTAAAGGACTTACATCAAGATATGTAATAGTAAAACTATCAAAAGTCCAAGACAAAGAAGGGATATTGAAGGTGGCCAGGGCAAAAAAAAGCAAAATATTAATGTACTTCCTTCAGGTTATCATCAGATTTCACAACAGAAACTATAGGCTCAGAGAGAATGTAATAATGCATAAAAATGTTTCAAGATATAAACAAAAAGCCAGCCTATAATACTGTATCCTGCAAAAGTCTCTCTCTGATATGAGGAAGAAATAAAGACTTTACTAGATAAATAAGAGCTGAAGGAATTTGCTGCCAAAAGACCTCCCTTAAAAGAACTGTTGAAACATGCACTTCTACCTAAATCAAAAAGAAGAAAATTCACAAAAAAACTTTTAAAATGGCAACAGAATGAAACAGAAAACAAAAGCCAAAATGGCAATCAAAAGTCTTAAATGTCAATAATCACCCTAAATGGAAATTAATTGAAGTTACCCACTAAAAGACACAGAGCAGCTGTCTAGCTTCACAAACAAAACCTAAGTATATATTGTTTGCAAGATATTCACTTAAAATATAGAGACAAAAATATACTTAAAGAAAAATAGAAAATGGTACTCCAAGTCAAAATGCAACTAAAAAAGCAGAAAACACTATACTTAGATAAAATAAATATTTCTGGTCAAAAAAGAAACAAAAGAGAAAGATGCTCAAATATAACAACATAAAGAAATCAATAGAACATGAGACATACCACATAGCAATGCATATGTACCCACCCAAATATATCAAGCAAAAAATAATAGACCTAAAGGGAAACAACATAATAACAGTGAAAGACATTAACATCCCACTCACAGTAAAGGACAGATCATCTGGACAGAAAATCAACCAAGTAATGGTATACTTAAATGACAATCTAGACAAGGTGGACTTAGTAGAGAACCAAAGTGTATTTCACCCCAAAACAATAGACTACAAATTCTTTTCAAGTATACATGGAAAATTCTCAAGGATATACCATATGCTGGAACACAGATCAAGTCTCAATAACTTAGAAATATTAAAATCATATCTAGCATCTTTTCAGATCACAGTGGCATGAAAGCAGAAATCAACCAAAAGAAGATAGAGGGGAAAATTCCAAAGAAGTAAAGAGTAAACAACATGTTACTAAACTAAACAACAATTGAATCAATAGAAAATCAAAGGTTAAAGTTTAAAAAATACCTAGAATCACATGAAAATAAAAATACAAATTATCAGAACCAAAGGGATTCAGCAAAAGCAGTACTAGGAGGGACATTTATAGCACTACAATCCTACCTCAGTAAACAAGAATCACAAATAAAAAACCTAAACCTTCACATAAACAAACTAAGAATGAAGAAAAAAGAAATCAAAATTTAGCAGAAAGAGGGAAGTAATAAAAGGTAGAAATAAAGGGAATCAAGTTATAAAAAGATTATTCAAAAAAATGAAATTAAGAGCTGTTCTTTTTAATGCAAAAACAAAATAGACATATCAAAAACCAGAATAATAAAGAAGAGAACAAGTATGAATAAATAAATTAGAAAAGAAAGAGGAATAATTATAACCGATACCATAGAAATACAGAGGATCAAAAGAGAATACTATGAATATCATGATGACAATATACTGTATAAACTAAAAGAAACTTACATATTCTTACAAATATATAATATTCCAAGATTAAATCAGGAAGAATTAGAAAACTTAAACAGGACAATCACAAATAAGGAAATGGAAACAGTAATCAAAACTTCTCAAGAACCAGAAATCCTAGACAATACAGTTTCACTAGTCAATCTATACAACTTAAAAAGAATTAATATCAAACCTTCTCAAATTGCTTCAAAAGTTGAATAAAACAAATTTCCAAACATTTTGTGATGCCAATATGATTCTAAAAAAAGATATTACAATAAAGAAAATTACAGAAATATATATTTGAGAAATATTAATGCAAAAATCCTTAATAAAATACTAGCACACCTAATCCAGTGACCCATTAAAAAAGTCATACATGATCAAATGGATTAGTACCAGTGATGAAAGAATGGTTCCATATATGCAAATCAATAAACGTGGTAGACTACCTCAACAAAAGGAAATACGAAAGTCATATGATGTTCTCAATAGGTGCAGAAAACACATAAAATAAAATTTAACACATTTTATGCTAAAATTCTTCAAAAATGGATATAGATGGAACAATCTTCAACAAAATAAAGACTATAATGAAAAACCCACTGCAAACATCATTCTCAATAGAGAGAAACTGAAAGCTTTCTTCTAATATCAAGATAAGGATGTCTACTCTCCCCACTATTATTTAATAGATTGTTGAAAGTTTTGCAGAATGCAGTTAGACAGCAAAAAAACATTAAGTTTATATAAGTCTGAAATAAAGAAGTGACACCATCACCATTTGTATAGTACATGATAATATATAAAGAGAATCCCAAAGATACCAGCAAAAAGCTGTTAGGAACAATAAACAATTACAGCAAAGTGACAGGACATCAAATTAGTGTTCAATTTTTTTTGCATTTATATATGCAAGTAATGAACTCCCAGAAAGAGAATTCAGGAAAATAATCCCATTTATAAAAGCAACAGAAAATTGAAAAACCCTGGAATAAACTTAATCAAATAAGTGAAATATCTATACTCTGAAAACTATAAGACATTGTTAAAAGAAATAGAAGACACAAAAAAATAAAAGGCTATTCCATGCTTATTGCATAGAAAAATTAACAGTGCTAAAATAGCCATATTACTTATGGCAATGCATATATTTAATGCAAATGTAATCCCCATCAAAATCCCAAAGACATTCTACACAAAAATAGAACAAAAATTAAGAAATTTAGTTGGAACTACAAAAGAGCCCCAAATAGCAAAAACAATCCTGAGGAAAAAGAACAAAAGTGGAAATGTCATACTACCTGACTTCAAACTATACAAAACATACTACAAAGCAATAGTAATCAAGTTAGCATGGTACTGGAATTCAAACAGACATAAAGATAAGTGGAATAGAATTTAGAGCCTAGAAATAAACCCACACATAAATGGACAATGAGATTACAACAAAAGAGCCAATGTAATGGGGCAAGGGCAGTCTCTTAAATAAATGGTGTTGGGAAAACTGAACAGTCGCATGAAAAAGGTTGAAACTAGATTGCTACCTAATACCATACACAAAAATTCAAAGTGGATTAGAGACTTAGATGTAAGATTTGAAACTAAAATACATCAAAGAAAACATAGGTAAAACATTCCTTGACATTGAGGTAGATGTCTTTGGAAACTTAGCTCTAATGGCAAGGGAAATGAAGTCCAAAATAAACAAGTGAGATTACATCAATCTGAAAAGATTCTGTACTATGAAATAAACCTTCATTAAAACAAAAAGACGTCCTACTGCATGGAAGAAGATATTTTTGCATCATACTTCACAAATGGGTTTAATGTCCAAAAGGTATAAATGATTTACAAAGCTCAACAACAGAAAAACAATCCAATTAAAAATGGGCAGAAGATCTTAACAGACACTTCCCTAAAGAAGACATATAGATGGTCATTAGGCACATAAAAAAGATGTTCTACCTCTCTTGATATTAGAGAAATGCAAATCAAAACAACATCTGCAAGAATGATTATTTTCCTAAAGACTGGGAACAAGTGTTGTTTAAAGAGAACTCACACAATTTCTGTGGGAATGTAAAATGTTGCAGCCATCATGGAAAGAAGTATGGAAATTCCTAAAAGATTTGAGAATAAAAATGTCATATGATCCAGTTATTCCTCTTCTGGGTATTACCCAAAAGAAACAACAACACTAATTTGCTGGAAACCAACTAAATGCCAATCAAGGAACAAGTGGATAAAGATGTTTCATATATAAACCAGGAAACACTACTCAGCTATCAAAAAAGATGAAATCTTGCCATTTGCAAAAACCAGAAAGATACAGATACACATTGTATGAAATCACCCATATGTGGTATGTAGAGAAACCAAGCAAATAAACTAAATAAAATTAATATGGACTTTTAGTCAATAAACTCAAATTAATGGTTGCAGGCAGAGAAGACGAGCAAATGAATTGGGTAAATGGATTATTTTTATATATAGTGAAGGAAGAACTGAAATGGTGGTGAAATAAATTTATGGAGATTTGGTTTATTATGATGCACACCTCAAACTTATATGATTTTATGATGCAATGTTTCTTCAATAAAATTGATTTAAATAGATAAGATAAAAGTATCTTTTTAAAGTTAGGAATATGAAAAAATATTATGAAAAACATACATTTTAATGTCAGTATTCATTCTTTGGAGGGGCAATTTCGCTCACACTATATGTTATTCTAGTGGCCTGATCCTTCCTTAAATGTACTAATGGGCATGTTATCATGGCCCTACCAATTGTGTCATCTTATTACCTTAACCAAAGAATAGGTTCATTAATAAAACATGAATAATCAGAATTCTTAAATAAACCTATATGCACACTGGAAGTGCAATAAACTATGAGTTACAAACTACAATGGCATATTGACTTAGGGATGACTATAACCATCTTACTTATAAAGAAGGCTTCTCTGAATATGACACTGATTCACAGAGAGAAATAGAGTTCTATATATAGTTATTAACTCATAACTACTTGTAGGTTTCCCAATTTTGTTAACTAATTAATTCATATTTTGCTTAAATTAAATTTAATTGTGTTATTATTTCTTTAACCGCAGTCTTCGTAAGTAAAATATGCTTAAAGGTAAATGTTCAAGGAATTATTAAAAGATTATTGACTTTGATTAATTAGCATAAATTTACATATGCACAGATATTTATGGAAAATAGGCAAGAGGGGGAAAATATCAAATAGAACAATGACTCAAAACGTGGTTGAAGGAAAATTAGACAAATTCTTGGTATGCAAAAACTATCTAAACTGATAAATATGAAAGAAGAACAAGCAAGAAATTAAATGCAGAATAGGGGAACACTATACTCAAGCATAAAAAATAACTTAATGGAAAAGGGAATTTAGCAACAGTTTCTGGATATAGTCCTGTCTCAGAGATTGTTCAAAAGGATAGTATATGATGGAGATTTATGCATTATTACACAGTGTTAAGAAACCAGAGTTATATAAGCTTGATTGACCCACTTAATTGGCTGGAACTAAAATACAACTGAAGTTGAGAACAATTCAGGCATCATCACAGTATGGCACTAAAGCAAACACCACAGAAAAGAGTTAAACGATATCCAAGATGGATACACAGGTACGAGAATATCAGAAATGCTTCCTAGGGTCAGATAAAATTATTATTCACCTGATTTTTTCCATAACAAGGTCTGCAAGGAAAAGACATGCAGAAACAAATAGTGGTTAATAAAAACTACCTGCAAAAGGTTATAGAGCTGACAATGTACTTAATATTCTTTCACAGGTCTACTCTGGATATAATAGTTGAAAATGGTCTGCCAAGTATCTGTTCAGTTGAGGGAAAAAAAAAAACTTCAGAAGTGGTTTCAGATTGGTGTCTAATAGCTCCTGATGAAATCTCTCAAGGCTTAGAAAAAAACTGACAATGTCACATAACACTGAGACTGAAAATGCAACTATAACTTTTTACTGTATTTGGGGAAGTATTGCTCTTACACCATAGATTTAAGAACACATAGGTATATAATATAAATTATTTCTCAATAAAACTGGAAAAATAGGCCTGGATAGATGTTGAGGACAATATACCAAGTGAGATATATATTTATATATCTATATATATGCATATATTCAGAAACAGAAAGATATATATATAGAGAGAGAGAGAGATTGTTAACAAGCCAAACATATGAAAAGAATAAATTAGTGATTATCAGGGGACAAAGAGGAATGGGAAAATAGGAGAAAGGTTGTTTAAGGATATAAACTTTCAACAATTAGACTAATGATTTCTGGAGACCTAATGCACAGTACAGTGAATATAGACAATAATATTGTATTATAAGCATAAAATGTGCTGAGACTAGAAATTAATTATTCTCACTACAAAAGAAAATGATAACTATGCAACTGATAGAGGTCTTCTCTGTCATTATAATGGCAATCATATTACAATATATAAATGTATCAAATAAACATGATATATACCTTAAATGTGCACTTGTATATCAGATATACATGCATGTATATATAAATATGGTGATAAAAATATACAATTAAGAGGTAATCAAGTAGAAAAACAATAGGGCCAAAGATGGGATTGGGATTGTTCTAGACTCATGGCTGCTCAAGCACTCTCTCATTACTGACTACTCTACCATTTACTCTCAGTAGGTTACCTTGCCTACTACTTCACAGAAAACAGGAACAAAGAGAAATAGGATTGGAACTGTTATTTTTTATCACTATATTTGCAACTTTTCTTTCATTCTTTTCCAACTTTTTCTTCTACCTTCCCATTACAACAAAAAGTTACCTCTTGCTCTGCCTAAAACTCATTATTTATTCTTTGTATCCCATCTTCTCTCAGAAAACTTATTAAAATGATTGTCTGCTTTCTTTTATCTTCAACCTATATCTACTGGATCCTTTCCATCAGCATATAAACTCAATTTTTCCTATCTTCAAAACATAACTCCTAATCATCTCCAGCTCTTTTCTTGTTTGTCTCTTCTAGGTCACAGTCAAACTTAATGTAAAAATTATCTACAATTACTCTCTCCACCTCTAATATATACTCAGTGCCCATCCAGTTACCAAATGCAATGGGTCCTTTCCCTTGGTGAATGTTGTGAATATGTGAATTAGAGTGAATTTACATTAAAAAACTATGCTGCAAAATTTTTAAAAAATACTAAATGTAAGAACTGAACATAGAGTAAAATTTCATGTCATGGGCACGTACACAGACTGTCCTATTAGACCAAGATTTGGGGGGCCAGAAATAGGGAGAGTGCCCTGGAATGACCCATAATTGTAGGAGATAACATCCACATATGTGGATGTTTTGATCTAATTAAACTTAGCAGACTTTGAAAATTCCTCTACCTTTATTTGTGTCCTATTTGAGTGTACTTCCCCAGGTTAGATTACTCCTCTCTGATTTGCATTAACAACTTGCCCTTGTACCTTTGATTTTTGACTGCATTCATAAAAGTTCATCCGAACACAGGCCAGCTCCTAGTCATCTGTGTATATGAATGCTATGGTAGGAAACTCTGACCCTTTGCTGGGGAGAGTGAGCATTAGTCAAAAGACACATTTAAACAAGTAAAAGTATATTACTTGCAGCAAGTGAGGAGATGGCAAGATAAGGTACTGCTTCCTGAGTGCTCTGATCAGGGCCTTTATTGGGGCTAAACTGAGGAAGTGGGTTTTGATTGGTCAGTGGGCTGCTGAGAAAGATTCCAAGTTTACTGTGCAGGTGCCAGTCTTGCTCACGACTGGTCATGTTTGCTCATATATCAGATGTTCAAAAAGTGGCCAAGAATCCCCTCATCTGAGAAGTGATTTCCAGAAGATTCCCATTAGGTCAGTCATAGTTATGTATTTACTCAGGCCTTAAGATGAGTCAGAACCACCTAATGTGGTAAATATTCTATTTATTTTTCCCAATGCATTTATCTGATCTACTGTCTAGAAATACATTAGCCAGGAAATCAAGGGAGATTATGTTTTGAACAGTCATTCAATGGCCAAGGCCTGAAGAGACTCCACCAGTTTGAAGGATGACCTAATGGAGTGTTTTCCATTATAATCTTAGGCTCTCCTGTTGTTGATCTACTAACCTCAACATAATTTGGCTTCTACCTCCAGTAATTCATCAAAACTTCTATCAATAAAAATAAAAGGAGCTTCTGATACCAAAGGCAATGAATATTTCTCATTCATTGCCATACATGTCCCATCAAAATATTGTTGAAAAATCTTTGTTTCAAGAAATATTCTATTCCTTTGATTTACCTATTACCCTTCTCACCAGTAATTATCCTCCTCTTTCATCACCTAATGTTCCTCAGTATACTGTGCTGAGTCCTCTTTTTTTATTCTACTACATTTTCATTTGGTGGGAAATCTTGTCCACTCCATGGTTTCAATTATCATGGATATGCTAAAAACTCCAAAATCTATTTCTCTATTCTCTGTACAAGCTCTTTCTCTTTACTTTCATGTATATATTCAACTTCTTACTATGCCTTGTTATTTGAATGTAGAATGTGCATCTCATTCACCACATATACAAAAACACACGTCCCCGTTTTATCTCCTGCCAAAATCTCATCCCTGAAATCATATCCTAAACTGTTTTTAGAACTTCCACAGTTTAGAGTATCCAACACAATCTAAAACTCATCATATCCAAAACAGAACTTTTGAATCTCTCTCCTAAGTTTCCTACTCTTTGTGTCTTAAGCAACTTAAAAATTGGTATATATATTCAGAAGCCCAAACCAAAAACAAATTACATCTTTAAAGCCTGCTTTCCTACATCACTTCATGAAAGTCTGTTTGACCACTTATTTTGGGGGAAATATTTTATCTTAAATCACATTTTGATACTTTTATAGTTAAAATAACTATTCTAAACTTGCTAATCAAACTGCCAGTGTGGGATAATCATAATTACCTGACAACTTAGCTTAAAAAGTCCCCTCTCTTTGGCGCACCCTGGTGGTCTAGTGGATAACACTATCAGTTGTAGTCTTGTCACATACATTTTAATATGTTTTAGCATAACCATAAATGTGTCTCCTATATATGACAGAGATCCCTATATATCCTATATTACCCATTATTCTTTTTCTCTGTTTCATCTGGGAATATAGTTAGGTAGCCAGAAAATATATTCCCTAGCTTCCCTGAAGTTAGGTATGTCTAAATTACTAAATTGTGGACAATGGATGTAGGCAGAAGTACGGTATGCAGCTCAGAATTCATCTTAAAAACAAAGTGACTTTCCTGCCCTGTATAGTCTTGGACCATTCTGTGAAAAACAAAAGCACTTTTCTTGTATTGGAACCACTGTTTTTAACTATTATAAAAGCTTAGCCCATTTCCTAATCAATAGATTATTAGATCATGTTAGCTGATGACAAGTATTACAAAGTCAATTACAAAGCCCCAAAAAGTGTCACTAATTTCAACTTGAAAGTTTCTATTTTGAATTGAATTTGAGATGTGTCAGGATTGACAACCAAATATTTAGTGTTTCAAATGTGGACAATTGAGAACAAGAATCTATTGTATAGTATCTAAGATGAGTGCTTTTTATTAAGTTATTAACTGCTTGACTTTTCATGACTGTTTTAAAAAGATTTTCCCGAGAAATTTATTTATTAAATTGATTTCCATAGCTCACTAAAATCCCACAAGAAACAAATGAGCATTGTACTTACCAACACCCATGCTTAAACTCACATATGCAAAAGAGGCAGTGACTGTGATACTGGGAAAGGAGGATTCTGTTGTAATATTTGTGAAACACATGGTAAATAGCTTTTAATTATAATATTTCTCAGTCTTTAATATGTATTAATATCATGTTTTTTTTATTACTATAGTTGCCATGCAAGGATAGATATGATATATAATCTATTAGAACAGTATCACAATCTTACTTGAATTTGTTTAAAATTTGGATACACTTTGTCAACACAGACTTGACCATTACCTAAAATGTCATTTCTAGATAATTTTTTGGTCCTAAAAGTTTAAAATTTGTGTCCCCAGGTTTAAACAATAATTCTAAATTTAAGTCTAGTCTACTTGACATTACTTCATCTCCAGGTCAAATTAATTGCTAGGAAAGTTTCCATTATAGTTTAAGAAACCAATACAAGTGCTACTCTTTGAAGGCCTCCTGATAAACTGTGGAAAACCCTGGCTTTGAACACTCAACACTCCCTTGTTTGGACATTTTAAGATAGGAAAAAGGGAAGCCATCCCATTTGTCCCCATACTTTAACCTTCACTAAAATCTCTTTGTTAAGATGACTGACTTTAGAAATCATTAACTCCCCCAATGTGAAGGGGTCTACATGCCAGGTTCCCCTCTTTCTCTCAGTGAAATCACAAAAATCATTAAACTCCCCATTGTGGTCATTGCCTCTATTTTGATTATCTCATTCCCTGTACACCCTACAATTGTGTATAATCACCAGTAAATTAACTTTGTGTTCTTTGAACATCACTATAGGAGGTTGTCACTTAGCAAGAGACTATCAACTACCCCCATACACCTATACTGCATTATATTCAAAGGAACAATGTGGGGTCTCTGACATCTGATCTATAGAAATTTGCAGTTCTGGCCAGAAAATCTTATCTATCACTGGCATCACCCAATATCTAACTAAACAAGTGCCACCCAATGGCTTGGGAGTTCCTTTGGGAGGAAAAACTCCAGAAACCTTCCTGTCTTGACACTTTACCATCACAAGTTTATACTCCACCAACCAACCACTGGTAAAGGGTAGGGATATTGAATAACCTGTGTTATCAGCAGTTTTCTCAGGTATTCTTGAAACAGGAGAAAAAAACAAAGGGTTCCTGAACTCCAGTCAGAATCAATCAGTACTGTGATTGCAGCAGGAAGACACTTCATGTGCTTTTAATTGTCTAGAAAATGCTTTAAAGACTCCAGGACTGTGACCACTGAATGAGCACTTTGAATGCTAAACCCTGGCTGTATTCCCATATATCTATCTCTCCTAGCATCACCTCTTGCTGCCCCCAAGCCCTACACATAGATCCTCCCCTCTTCCCAATAAAACTCTGTCTAAGGTATTGCTTGGGCTTCAGCTAATTTCTATTCCCAAGCTCCAAAGAACTTAGAAGTTCCTTTGGCTGGCCCCCCAGTCATTACAATTTCACTGGCTAAAACAAAAAAAGTCTATTCTGAAATTTTTCTTAGCAGGGAAAATAATAACTCAACCCTGTTTTGTTATCAAGGAATTAAAGGTGAGAGCTTCTTGTGATAATATTCCATGCTACCAAATTTGTTTCAGAATTCTATTGCTTCAAAATCATAAACCCTAAGCCAGCTACGGTTTGCTAATACAATTATTTTAAGGGCATTTTGGAAGAAGACTGAAGATATTTTTATTTTGACTTTTTAGTCAACAGCCTAGTCATTTAAGCAGCAAAGATCTTAGATATTTGTAATTTTCATCCCAATTAATAAATTTTAAACAAGGATACCATGATATTGGTTATCATTTATATGAAGTAGGCTAAAGAATTACATGTTCCAATTATATGCCTCAGATCAGAGTGATTGCTATGAATCTGTGCTCTTAGCCCATATTGATCAATGACACTTTGCAGAAACACAAGACAATCAAAAATGCTCCAGTTTATATGAGATGAGAAAAAGATACCACTTGTGTAATTCTGTAGTCAATGAATATATTCCTATTTCCTCACTCTACATATTATAGAAAAAAATGAGTTTTCAAACTAGTTGAGAGAAAAACAACCTTTCAGTGTGGAGTTCTTAGTGTGGAGTCCTTAAGTATTGTTTGGAATACATTATTATTGGTAATAAAAAGAAAAGTTGCCAAAATAAATCCATATTACACTATTGTGAACTTCCTAGCATTTAGAGAATGACAGAATAATTATTTACCAAACCTACTGATTTATTCTTTCAATTAATCTCTCAACTTTGGAAACTTCATTTGGTGCAACCTAACAAATGGTTATGATTCACTTTTAAGAAATCTCTGGATTTCTTTTCAAAACAATTCATTATAAAAAGAGTACTTGACATATATGATGCATAAATAATATACTTCCTTATGGTAAATTTGACACTATTCCTCCTCATGGAGTTTTAATAATAACTTTCAAATGATCATGTAGATACAGTATGAACAAAATTTTAAGTGTCTAAACAAAATTTAAACTGTGGTATCTCTTTATAGGCAAAAGATTTGAAAACTGAACCAATTTATGGTTAGATTCCTCAACAAAATACATACAGAAGAACATACGTCAACAAAATAAAGAACATAAATGACAGATCCTCAACCAAACATGAATTTTAATCATATTCTGTGGTAAAAAAAATGAGAGCTCTTCTTAGATCAGGACTAAGACAAGGATGCCCACTCTTACCATTATAATTCAATGTAACATTGAAAGTTCTAACAAGTGCAATTAGATAATAAAATTATATAATAAAAGGTATCCAGTAAGACAAAACTATCGCTATTTGCAGATGACATAATATAAATAGAAAATGCAAGATAGTGCCCCTTTCTCCTTATTAAATTATTTTATGTAGCTCATTGTATATTTTTTAAAAACAAAATGCTCTAAACTCCAGTAAAAATCTATTCAAATAATAAACTAATACAAAATTACAGGTTACCATGTTATAAAAAAATGTGTTATTATGCACAATGAACTAGCAGAAAGAGAAATCAAGAAAACAATCTGATTTTCAACTACATGAAAAAGAATGAAATACCTTGAATAAATGTAACCAAATATATGAAATACATATACAATGAAAACTAAAATGATTTCATCTAAAAGAATATACATATAAATATAAATATATCTTGTGTTCATGGATTTGAATAATTGACATTTTAATTGAATATATATAGCAATATATATGAGTATATCTAAAGTAATATTCAGATTCAGATTTAATTCATTCCCCATCAAATTTTCAATAGCATTCTTTATAGGCTGAGAAAAAAATCATGAAATTTATTTGGAAGTAAAATAGACTTTAAATAATTAAAACAATCCTGAAGAACAAAAACAAAAATGAAGGTATCACACTCCCTGTCTTAAAATTAAACTCCAAAATTAGAGTAATCAAAGCAGAGTGATAATGGAAATAAACACACAGGTCAATAGAAGAGAACTGAGAGTCCAGAAACAAACCCGTATATACATGGACAGCTAATTTATGACAAAGGAACCAAGAACATGCAATGGAGCAAGGAAAGTCTCTTCAATAAATGGTGCTGAGAAAACTGGACAGTTACATACAAAGAAAAGACTAGACCTCTATTCAATACCATAAAATTATTCAAAATATATTAAAAACTTGTATGTAAAACTTAAAATCATAAAATATAGGAAATTTAGTCCTTGATATCAATCTTTTTAAAAATGGTAAGCCAATGGCAAGGGAAACAAATGCAAAAATAAATACTGTATTAAACTCTAAAGCTTGTGTCCAGTGAAACACCTGAATCAGAGAAGATAATTTCAGCATCATATATTAGGCAAGGGTTTAATATCCAGAATCTATAAAGAATGATAAAGCACAACATCAAGAAAAGAAACCCACAACTATATATAAAAATAGAAGATGTGAATACACAGTTCTCCAAATATGACATAAAATGTAGGTCATTAGGTACATAGAAAGATATTCATCATTTCTTATTATTATAGAAATGCAAATCAAAATTATGATGAGATTTCACTCCATACCTGTGAGAATGGCTAACATAAAAATGTCAGGAAACTAAGTATTGGAGATGATGTGGATAAAAGGTATGCCTTGTACATTGTTTTTAGGAACGTAAATTGGTTCTGTCACTATGGAAAGCAGTATGGCAATTTCTCAAATAATTACAAATAGAAATTCTATAGGGTCCAGTTATCTCACTTCTGTATGTTTATGCCAAAATACAAAAACATTAATTCAAAGTGATATCTAAACTCTTATTTTATGATGGCATTATATACAACAGCCAAGAACTGAAAACAACATGTGTTCATCAACAGATGAGAGAATAAGATGATGTATATACACATACATACAGATATATATATACACCTATATATCTATCTATCTATATATATATATATATATACACAGATACATACATACATACAATGGAATACTCTTCAACTATAAGAGAAATCAGGCTATTATGCTTAGTGAAATAAATCAGAGAAAGATAAACTGTATGTCACTTGTATAGAGAAACAAAACAAATGAATATATAAATCAAGCAAAAAATGCTTTAGACTGTATGACCAAATTAGTAGTTAGCAGAAGGGGTGGGGGAAGGGGGATGGGTAAACTGGGTAAAAGGTATTAACTACATGGAGTATAAACTTTTAGTGGTGACCTTAGTATACTACATAAAGATGTAGATCAATAATAATGCTTACCTGAAACTTCTATGTTATAATGCAATGTTACTTCAATACAAAATTTAGAAATGTTAACTAAAATTATTAAAAGAATCTAGTCTTTCTTCATGTGCCCCTCTTAGACCCTCTATAAAAGTCCCAATGCAGTATATGTATATGAATTATAAAAGGCTGAATTAATTAATTTGCTTGTTTGTCTGATAAATGAAAATAAGCTCTCTTACTGAAATTAATATAATGAGAAAAATATTGCAATCTAGCCCATCTGAAAATGTGTCTCTACACTCTCAAATGAAGAGGGTGAAAACCAGAAACTGACTGATCATTTACCCTTGAGCTTCGTGATTCTGTCACTCTAATAACTTGACATTTTTGTGCAATTTTGATGTTTAAAAGGATTGCATTTGCAATCACTGGCAGTAGTGTTCAAACAGCAGGGATTAATAGTTGGTCCAAGATGGCAGAAAATTAAAGTCAGCAAGGTTTGAAAATAAAGACTAGGCAAATTTCCATGACACAGGTGGATCAAGGTGTTACAAAAGGCAGAAAAGGAGCGTAGTCTGTCAGCTCATAACAGGTAAAGATCTAGTTAGGGCTGCCTCATTGCACAACTCCAGGGGGTATCATTCACATTACAGTCTTCACAATGGTGTCCCCTAAAGTTGTGCAGTGTACAGCTTGTATGGCCATATGTGACAGTCCTGGGGTCTAAGCGGATAAACTGACAGTGTAAGATAAATCAGAGAGTACTTCTCAAAGACTGAGACAGCGAAATGAAATTCTAGGGCTGGATGCTAGTCTTTGGTAATATATAATAATAAAGGAAAGACAAAAACATAATTTTAAAGGAAATAAAATAGTCAAAGGATCACATGCAGAAAGGAGACTGGGGCATAGTATGGATACCGGAGGAGGCAGGGACCTACCTAATTAGAAAACAAGGCAATAAAAAGTACAGTTATTGCACAAAGTTAGAATGGCATCCTCAGCAAAAATACTTTGATGCTGTGCTATTGTCCAATGATTATTTTAATTCTCACTATTAAGAGAATAGAACTATTGCCACAATGTCTGTTCATTTTTAAAATACTGGTAGTAAGTAAAGACCTCTCTTTTGAAGTTCATATATACTCAAGGGAAGAACTGAGCCAAACTTCTCTTAACATATTTTCTCCCCATTTGATCCTTTGCTCTGAAAACAATGTTGTCATAAAGTTTGTCTAGTTCATTAAACTATCTGTACTAAAACAAAAACTCATCCAACAAGAAAGGTGGTTGATCTACTCTGTGCTAAAAACCTATGCATTTCCAAACATAATGAGAGAGAAAAAAATGGAATGATTAAAGTAATAATTCTCATACAAATGATTTTAACTTTCTTAGCTATACAAAACCTCTATTACCATAATGAAACTTGCTATCTAGTTCATCCCACAGATATTTTAAGTTGAAGCACTAAATCAATTATATAACTTTTTATCTAGAGAAAGAAGTCTGGGGTCTTTTTCTTCATATAAATTATTAACATTTTTGCATATCTGATGAAGCTCCAGGGAGAAACTAAAAGAGAACATAGGCAAAGCATTTTTTCTCAAATATACACTCTGGCTTACTATTTAAAACCGGTTTATTTTCAAGCAAGCATTAAAATAAACATATAATGTTTAATAGCTATGAAGTCATGTTCACAGACCTGTGTACATATACTGTTATATCAAAGCAAGCACATTTAGCATTAAAAGTCATGGCGTTTTTATGAACATTCTCATACATTGGTAAATCAGAACCCAGAAAATTCCTTATTTTGTGTTACCCATACTTAAATATAATGATACCTGGACTTGAGAAAATGGCAAGTTCATCAGAGAAGTAGAGAAAGTACTTAGGGTTAGGGATGGGATTTAGGAGTTGTACTTTAGATATGCCAAATTTGAAGTGTCATGATTTACAAAAAACTAGCTTATAACTAGTAGTCAAGCATTCAGAAATCAGAGCACCAAATTCAAATCATAGTGCTACAACCTAATTAGCTTATTTGAACTTAATTAGCTTATTTGAACTTCTAGAAGTTATAAACCCTCTCCAAACTTGTTACTTTATCTTTACAAGAACAATGAAAGTATTTACCTCATAGAGTCCTTGAATCAAATGAGTTAAAGCTCTTAGAAGAATGCCTACCACAGTTCAATAGTTTGCTTTAATGTTTCCTTTCCCGTTTTCACTTCTATTGTTTTGTTGTTGTTGTTGTTATATTTAGGAGAAAAAAAACAGCACATATTTATAAAAGTAAAAGTAGGTTGGGAATGAGACTTGGACTTGGAAGTAGAAGTTTAAATAGTGATGGCAAACTTTAGGAGTAGAGACTTAGTAGAATGACAGGAAGCAAGGTCAGATGAAATGTATTTGTTAGGAGTTAAGGGTTTAAGGAGGGTCTGGGTAATGAGGATAGAGAGTTACCTTGCAGTTGTAAAAGGAAGGAAAGAAACCATATAATAAGCTACAAAGGGCACCAGGGTCAGGTAAAGATGATTTTCAGAAGGGAAACCTCTGGTAGAAGCCATGCCCTGCTAGTCACTATTTCAGTGAGTTCCATCCGTTCTCTTAGGTCAGGTAACATATTTTCTTCCTAGTCCTTTTCCTGGGCTTATACAATCGATCTGAATGACTCAGCAGTTTTCAAACTCAATTATTTTCTTAACTCCTCCTCCTGATTTTGTGCTTCAATATCTCCCTTACTTGTTTTTGTTAATGGTCTTCTCTCCCCCTCAAACAGTGTAAGGAGGGACTATGTAATTTTCACAGAGGGCAAAATTGTCCTCAAAGAGAACACAAACAAAGGTTCTAATTTCCTCTGCATCTGGACTCAGCATGTTCTTTTTGATGACCTATTCTCAGAAGTAAATTTTCCACTGTGGCCTCTAATTTTGTACGTAAGATTCTTTTCAAGGTTACAATCTGGTTGCAGGTGCAAAAAATTTGCATGTGAGGGAAAATAGTCTAAATAGAATCTATGGATAAAGCTGCCTCCAACTTTTCTTATTTACCTAATGCTGATTTATTTCCCTATACCATACAAAATACATAATATGACAGTTGTAGCCATAACCAGAGAAAAGCTGACTGAATGCTTCAGGGTGACTTTCATGAGATCAATACACTTTAGTGGACTCACCCTTGGTCCAGGGTATGGCCCTCAACTCTGTAGATTATAAAACTGTGATTCACCAAAATCTAAATAACAGGAGATTGATTTATGAATGAGAATATGACCTTACTTTGAAAAGATAAATAATTATTTCCAGTGGCATCCCTATCTCAGCATGCAGGCACCTTTAATACCAAAATTATAATTTCTGGAAAACATAGATAAAGGAAGACAAGTCTTTTCATTTGAACTGTGATAGAAACTAATGAACTTCCCTTCTGCAAAATGAAATCACACTAGTACTAATGGAAACATGTATATATGGATTCACGGTCTGAACTGCACAATTAAGGAGTTCCATTAACAATGTAATCTATGTGAAAACTGTCCCATGATGTTATGCAGTACCAAAGTTGTGAAACTGTACAGACTCTGATGATACTATTTTATGCATCTCCTTTTTATACATGAGGTTGGCTAACCACTGAAAATCCGTACCTTTATAGCTAAGTAAATTACAACACACTTTTTATACAAAAACATGGATACTCTTGTATATTTTTATACATTCATCACTTCTTAGTGTGATTTCCTGATAATATAAAACGGTGGTTCTCCAAAGTTATTACACAAAAGGAGGGAAAACGACCATTAAAAAATGCCTATTCATTCACCTGCTTCCAGGGAGACTGTTTCAGTAGGTTTGGGGTAGAACCCAGAAACCTGCATTTTAAAAGGAACTCCTGGTGGGTTTGTTGTAGAACATACCAGTTATGCCTACCATGCAGTAAAGCCAATAGCTGAAATCCCACGTGTTTGACGTAGAGAAAGGTTTATTATGGAGAGGTGCCAATTGACAAGTGGGAGGCCTGCTCTGTCTCAGAACCACTTTCATAATTGTAGGGGTTCCAGAGATTATATAGGCTAGGCACATATGGATGGGACAACATGGGGGAAGGTAAGATATTCAGGGAATGCCACATCGTTGGTAATAGCAGATACTGTGGTGATGGAAGGGAGTGCACTAGCTTATAAGTGCAAACACAAATCTCCTGTGCCTCGGTGGAAGACAGGTGCCATCCATTATCTGTGTTTCTCCCAGGTAAGTTAATATGTAACTAGACTATATGTTAATTAAACGTCATCGTTTCATCAGTTTATGATTAACAGAATTTGCTGGATGACTCAGTTCACAGGTTCCTGTCTTACTGCCTGGTTGCAGGTTCTGAAGCAAGTAGTCCTTGAAAAATAAGGAATAAAATACAAACTAATCTCATCATTTAATTTTTTTCTAAAGCATTCTTTAAGATGTATTATTGCTGGTCAGATTTTCTTTCCATAACAAATTTTACCCATGTTCTAGAGATGTTTAGCCACTTCAGTAACAGATAAGGAACTCTTGATGATCACCAGACTCTAAATTCTGTGGCCTTTTGTCCATGGACTGCACCAATACTTCGAATAACACTTTAAAGAAAAAAGTATTTTTAGAGAGAAGTTATAAATTCAGTGTGAATCTTTTGATTCCTTGCTTGAGAACTTTATTTAGCCTAATTCTATTCTGGTGACTGCCAAATGCTCACAGCATGGCTGATTTCCAGTCAGTACTCTCCATAGACTAAAATATCTTATTTTGATCATTTTCCCTGCTTGATTGCTTCTACTTGATAGGTTAAATCTGAATTTCTTGTCTGCTTAAATCCTTAACCTCTTCTGGAAAGGTTATTATATACATTCACAATAATATTCATAACATTTTCTCCTTTACTATCACTTCGAATTTAATCAATATTCCATTTAATTATTTTCAAAGTCATTAATGAAGACATTAGTCAAACACAGAAATCACACTGTCCCTCTTCCATTGGAAATAATGTAATCTAGCAAACGAACAAGGCCAAAGTTTTAATTGCTTCTATTTCAACTCGTCTATGAATATAAGACAAGCAATCACTGTTAAAAAATATTTACAGAAAAATGTAGTAAAATCAAGACTCTATAGTGAGAACACTCAACTAATCAGAAAAGTAAGAATTTATTCAAATGTCTCATATAATACCAAATAATTAAGTTTTATGGCCATTTGGGAGGAATGTGGTTTAATGATCCAACTTACTTCCACAAGATTCTATAATTCCCATAATTACTGCTGTTTGAATATAGAGGTTGATTCTTTTCTAGGCTCTGACAAAAAATTTCCTGGTATCTGATTAATATAAGGAGACTTAGGCTGACCAGTGCACTCAATAACAAGTTATCTTTCTTAGACACTCTCAGATCTGATGCTCTAGTTCTACTAGTCATCTTTTTCCTTGTGATCAAAATTTATACTAACTGGAATATGCATTATTTCTATATGTCTCAATCTTCAGGGTGACTCAGTTTCATTAAAATTTCTCTTACAGTCTCTTACAGTCTTACAGTCCAACACTTCCCAAAATATAAAGGCTGCAGTAACTAGTGGAAGATCTCTTCAGTACTTACCACTTTTCTTTGTCCTGATTTCAGACTTGTGTTGTGCATTTCACACAATACTTGAAGTAAGAATTAGTTAATTATGGAGGAGAGCAACAAGATATATAATGGAACTAACTTAAACTGGCACAGTCAGGGAAGGTTTCCCTGAGAGAATGACATGTAAGCTAACCTTAGAAGTTAGCAGAAAGAAAAAGAGAGGAGGGGAAGCATTTGAGGCAGAAGTACAGGATAATTAAAGCCTACCCAACATGTTTCTTGCATGTTGCATTTTTTAATTATCCTTAAGCAGAACTTTTCGTCCTTAGCCTCCTACCACCACCATTACCAAAACTCTGCATTCTCCAGTCTTCAATATTTAATAACCTGTGTTTAAATATCCAATACTCAATATGCTTTATTAATATTTATTTTTAACTTTCATTTTAATTTTTGTATACACATGTATCATCATATATGTTGCATAATCTTTCTCTAATGTTATGGCTGTTGTTCAAATTTAATTATGGTAATTCTTACTCTACAGATTTTTTCTATTTTTTACACATCAAATCTACCAATTTTTCTTTATAATTTCCAGTTTCTTAAATAGCAAAATAGAATTCCTCTGAGTATATGCACAATTCCTTCTTTATCCTGTCATCTCTTGATGGGCTTTTAGGTTGTTTCTAGTCTTGGTATTGTGAACTGTGCTGCTATGAACATAGGGGTACAGATTTTATTTTCTAATTAAAGATTCTGTGTCTTCTAGGTATATATCCAATAATGGAATGGCTGGTTTAAAGGATAGATCCATCTTTATTTGAGGAATCTTCATACTGTTTCCCAAGAGGTTGTACCAATTTACATTCCAACCACCAGTGTAGGAGGGTTCCATTTTCTCCAAAACACCTGCTATTTCCAGTCTTTTCGATATAGGTCAATCTCACTTGTATGAGGTGGTATCTTCTTGTAGTTTATATTTGCATTTCTATGATGTTGAGTAACGTAGAACTTTTTTTTCAGGTGTCTGTAGGCTCTCTGTGTGTCCTCTCTAGATAGGTCTCAAAAATGGGCAAAAGAACTGAACAGAGACTTCTCTTTGATCTGTCACTTCTTTATTAGGTTGTCTCACTAAGGATATACCAATTTCATTTTTCAAAGTATCAGCTTTTGGATTCATTGCTCATTTCAATGATCTTTTGCTTTTGATTTATTTCTGCTCTGATTTTTACTATTTCCTTTCTTCTTGATTTTTCTGTTTGTTCTTCCTTTTCTAGTTCCCTCAGGTATGTGGTTAGATATTTAATTTGTGTTCTCTCTTAGTTTTTGACTTGCCATTCTATAAATTTTCCTCTCAGAATTGCTTTTGCTTACTGCATCCCATATATTCTGGTAGCTCATCCCTGAATTTTCATTTGTTTCCAAATATGACTTAATTTCATTGATGATCCCAGAGTTGTTTAGAAGCATGTTGTTCAATCTCCCTTTTTTTGTGATTCTTCAAGTTTTGCTCTTTTGATTCATTTCTAGTTTCACCCCTTGTGGTCAGAGAAGATTTCTTCTATAATTTAAATTTTACTCAATTTTCTGAGACTTGTTTTGTGTCCCATGATATAATCTTGAGAATGTTCCATGTACATTTGGAAAGAATATATATTTTTTATCTTGGGGTAGAACACTGAGGATATGTCTGTTACGTCCTGTTACATTGTTTTAATTAGAGCCCTTATTTCTTTCTTTGTTTTCTGCCTAGGTGATCTATCCATTGATGTAAGTGGAGTGTGGAAGTTCCTTGCTATTATGCTGTCACTGTCAATGTGTGCCTTTAGTTCTGTCAGTATTTGTTTTATATATTCATTTGATCTTGTATTGGGTGCATTTACGTTGATGATAGTTATTTCTACTTGATGAATTAGCTCCTTGACCACCTTGTTATACCATGTTTAGTTGGAAGTTTGTCTTGTCTGATACTAATATTACAGTACCTGATTTCCTTTCATCATTGTTGTTTAAATATATTTTTCCATAACTCCTGACTTTCAAACTATTTTAGCTTTGGATCTGATATGTGTTTCTTGTAGGCATAATATTGATGGGTCTTGTTTTTTAAAGCCATCCAGCCACTCTATGTCTTTTGATTGGTGAGTTCAGCCAACTCACATTTAGGGTAATGACTATAATGTAGAGCTTTATTATTATCATTTGAGATGTTGTTGTCTATTGGTTTTCTCTGCCTGTTGCTTTTCCCTTTGGGTGGTATTCAATGTCTGTTATGTCAGTTTTGTTTACCTCTCAGCTATGTGTCTTTTAGAGTAGGTCTTGTGGCTGCCCCATGCATGGTCTCTAAGTATACTGCGCCATGATTTTCTTTTATGAGCTGATGTCATATATTTATATATTTGAATAGGATACCTGTTTTTCTTTTCCCCTTTAGTGATTTGTTGTTGCTGTTGTTCTCTCCTGTTGGTCTCATATTTGCTTCTACTTTTTCTTTCTTGTTTATCACCATTCTCAAGGCTTGGTAAATCTTTGCTTTTATTTTCCCTGTTGTAGGACCCCTTTCGAAATTTCTTTAATGGCAGGATTTGGTTGTGGAAAAATCCATTAACTATTTTTTGTTATTGAACACCTGTATTTCTCCATCATATTGAAATGACAATTTTGCAGGATAGAGTATTCTTGGATGGCTATTTTTTGGCTTTTAGGATTTTGAAGACATCATTCCTCTCTCTTGGCCTGTAAGGTTTCTGTTGAGAAATCTGATGATAGCCTGATGGGTATGCCCTTGTATCGTTTTTATTTTCTCTGTCACTCTTCAGCAGTTTTTCTTTGTTGTTGACTTTAATTAATTTTACTATGATGTATCTGGGGTAGGTCTGTTTACATTTACAAATATCAGTGTTCTCTCTGCTTCTTGAATCTCCGTGGTTGCTCTTTATTGCAGATGTGGGAAATTCTCTGCCATTACTTTTTAAAATAGGTTTTCTGCTCTTTTCTCCCTCTCCTCTCCTTTGGAACATAGATGGCCCTCATGTTTGTTCTTATCATAGTGTCTGATATTTCTTGTAGGGTTTCTTCATTCTTTCTCAGTCTTGTTTCTCTCTCTAATTCTGTGAGGGTCATCTCTGTTACCTTGTCTTCAATTTCTAATATTCCTTCCTCTGCCAGATTGAATCTCTTTTTTGGAACTTTCCATGTTCAATTCTTTAACTGTATATTTCATTTCTAGCATTTCTGCTAAGACTTTTTTCATGTCCTCAATTGCTTTGATGACATAGTCCCTTTGATCTGTCACTTCTTTTCTGAGATCTTCCAATTATCTTTGAGTAATTATTTGTACCTCCTGCATTTTACTCACAATTTTATAATTACTTTCAATCCATATCCATGGTGTTCTTCTCTGGTGAGCCGCTAGCACTTTATGCTTTGGGGGCCATTGCTATTTTCTTTGGCAGTGGTGATTTTGGCATAGCTTTTTCACTAACTTGAATTCATCACTGTATTTCCTTTTCTTTAACTTCGGATTTCTTCCTACTTCAGGCTGGGGTGGAGGAGCATACTTCTGTCCCTCAGGTAGTGGGCAGAGAGCACACTTTCCTCCCAAAGGTGGGCGCAAGTAGTCCTCCTTTTTACTCTCCTAGGATGTGGTCTGGGGAGCACCTTTTCTCCTCAGGCAGGAAAAGGGGCACACAACACCTGTAGTCTCTGGTTGGTTGTGTGGTACTGCACAGCAGGGCACAGGGAATGCACTTTCTCCTCAGGTGGGGAGAGGGGCACACATATGCCTGTGGTCTCCAGGGGATGGGGTCTGTATGGTCTCCATTCTACATACCTGCAGCTTTGACAAGTCTGATCAATTGGCCCTCAGCTCCTTGTGGAGCTGCCTCTGATTTGGGTTTTTTCTCATTAGTCAGATGCATAGAGTCTGTAGGTTCTGTTCAGAGTGAGTTTCATATATAGCTGTAGATATTCAATTTCTTTCTTAGGGTAAGGTGTCAAGGGTTCTCCTCTGTTTCCATCTTGAACTGGAAACTTGGATACTGAATTATTACTGTATTTAATAACATATCTGAAGCATCTAATCTGTTCTATTTCTAGGTCAGTAACATGCTGATTTAATTTTTGTTTAGCTTTATAAAAGTTTCTAAAATATGGTAAGGCAAAGACATTCACTTTTTATCCTTTTGGAAGTTGTCTGACTTATTGTAATATGTTTATTCTTTCAGGTAAATATCATTGTCCAAGTTACAAATATGCCCACTGGAATTTTTATATGTCCCTCAGCTATTTTTAGAGATTAATGTTATAAATGTATAATCTTTTTGTTAATATTTTGATATTATTTTGACTAGAATCTGATTATGTATGTACATAGATATAGAACTCTTTCTATTTAGATTTTATTTGCACATAATTTTATGTAATTTAAACTCATAGTATCTCATAATCTGATTTTATTCAATAATTTTATAAGTATTTGTACTAGCTTCATATACACTGTATTAAAACATTTAATGAATTATTTCAGAGATATAAAATTGTATGTTTGTATATATGTATACACACACATATATAACATATGCAAAGCATGATGACAAATATAGCATATAAGCATGTAGTTACAATATGAGAAGGTTACCAATTTTTTCCACTAATATTGGTAGTTACATTAGTCAGCTTGGGCTGCCATAACAAATACCACTGAATGGTGGTTTAAAGAACAGAAATTTATTTCTCATACTTTTGGAAAATGGGAAGTCCAAAGTCAAGGTAGGTTTTATTCTGAGACCTCTTGGCTTACAGGAGGTCACCATGTCCTTGAGTATTCATATGGCTGCTCCTCATGTGTACATGGAGAGAGAATATAAGCTCTCTGGTATCTCTTCTTCCAAGGTCACTAAACCTTTCATATCAACATCCCACCCTTATGACCTCCTTTAACCTTAATTAAAGCCCTATATTCAAATAAAGTTACATTGGGGGTAGGGTATTAACTTATCAAGAGGGGACACAATTCAGGCTAATGCAATAGTCAACTATTTTACTGAATGCTAATATCATTTATTTTTCTTTTTGTTATCAGTTTCTTCTAATATTTTTAGATACAATAATAGAAAATAATGGTATTTTCACCTTTATTTTAAATATTTATACATCTAAAATTTTATTGAAGTAACATTGCATTATAATACATTTCAGTTGTGCCATTTAAAAAATATTGAGAAAATATCAATACTCTTAATTTTATCTTACATTATTGCTTTAGGTAATGATTATAGGAAAATGTTAATAAAAAATAGTGGTTTAAACAATACTGGTTTCTGGGATCATTGTCTTATTCCCGATTTTAATCACAATGTGTATAGTATTTGAACATTAAATATACTAGTTGCTACTTTAATGAAGCACCTTTCTATTTGTTTTTTAGGATATTTTTATCAGTAATAGATGCTGAATCGTATCATTTTTGGCATTTTCAACATAATTGTATTCTTACAATATATTTTTGGATGTGTTATTAGGGTTGCAAAATCATCAGATTTCCTAACATTGAACTATTTTGGATTCTTGAAATAAAACCTACTAATTCATGTTTTATTATTCTATTTACTCCTGAATTTTACTTATTAATATTTAGTTCATATCTGTATTCAGGAGTAAAAATTGTAACTGTTGTTTTCTATTTTTGCCCTGTCAGATTTTGTTATTAGGTTAATGTTGACTTTATAAAACACACTTCCCTTCTTTATAAGTCACATCAGAAAGATTTTCTGATTGAATGTGTGAAAGAATTTTCCAGTGAAACTCTCTCAACTTAATATTTTAAATGGCTTTCTCATTACATATGATGGGTGTTCAATCAATTTTGTAAAATGTTATTTGCATATAAAATCAGTCATTTAATCTACATTATAAAATTTACTATCTTGACACTTTTATCTGCAGTTATTCCCCTATTTTTAAAGGAGAGGTGAAGGCAGGAATCAAGCAGGCAGGCAGACAGGAAAAGAGGCAGAAGATGCAATTATTTTATTTTTATTTCATTGTTCACCTTCACCGTTCCCTCTAGCCCTGGGATGTGAATCCCAATCATGGGATGTATGTGGATTGTGCTTGCTTGGCTATAGGTGGTGGACCTGGACACTATTCCACCAGAGTATACTGATTTCTTCTCTTTTTATCCTTACTGTATGTATGTCTTCTGTTGTCCTCTTCACTATCAAAACTATTGCCTTTTGATATTTTTATTAAATTTCTTCACATTTTCATGACTATTGCTAATTTTCTGCTTTAAAATTAATGCATTTCTATTTTAACACTCTTCCTTCTTGGTAGATTAAATTTACTATTTTATTGTCTTTCCACTTTCTTGAGTTACAATACTGATTAATTTTTAATGGTCTCATGAAGATTTTTAGAGATTTTGATTTGCCTTTCAATACAGCTTTTGCCTATCCCAGATGTTTTAGCATGCAACATTCTCATATGCCATGAACCTCCTTAAGACATACAAAGGGCCAATAGGTTCATGAAAAGATGTTCTGCTACTCTTATCATCAGGGAAATGCAAATCAAAATGACAATGAGATATCACCTCACACCAGTAAGGATGGCTATCCTCCAACAAAAAGAAACAGCAAGTGCTGGAGAGAATCTGGAGAAAGGGGAATTCTAATTCACTGTTGGTGGGAATGTAAAATAGTCCAACCACCCTGGAAAGCAGTATGGAGAGTCCTCAGAGAATTGAGAATGGAAATTCTATATGATCCAGTTATTCCCCTACTGGGCATTTACTCTAAAAATACGCTTATCCAAAGAGATATATGCACCCGCTTGTTCATTGCAGCACAATTCACAGTAGCTAAGAGCTGGAAACTACCTAAATGCCCATCAACAGAGGAGTGGATAAAGAAGATGTTGTATATATACACTATGGAATACTAAGTGGCCATCAAAAAGGGAAAATTCCTGCCATTTGCAACAATATGGATGAGCTTGGGGAGA